>CM038214.1:310931628-311027842 GCA_021442155.1 Cymbidium sinense | reverse complement strand
ATATCCTAAACTTTAAACCTAAATCCTAAACCATAAACCCTAAAACTAACACTAAACCCTAAAATTAACACTAAACCCTAAAACTACAACCCTAAACCCTAGAACCCTAAACCCCAAATTCAAAACCCTAAATGCTAAACCCTAAACCCTAAAACCTAAACCTTAAAAACCATAAATCCTAAAGCCTAAACACTAAACCCCAAACCCAAAACCCAAAACCCAAAACCCAAAAACCCTAAAGCCTAAATGCTAAACCCTAAACCCTAAACCCTAATCCTAAACCCTAAACCCTAAACTCAAAACCTTAAACCTAAAATTGTAAACCTTAAAAATAAAATAAAAAGAAAACTCAACTAAAAAAATAAACCTTAACCTAAAAAATAAACTAAAATAAAAAAACCTAAACTAAAATAAGTAAAATAAAATAAACCTAAATAAAAATAAAAAATAAAAATAAAAAATTGATAAACTAAACTAAATAAAAATAAAAAATAAACCTAAATAAAAATAAAAAATAAAATAAACTAAAATAAATAAAAAGTAAATTAAGTAACTAAATAAACCTAAACATACCAATTTACTTTTTTTTTAAAGAAAAAACCTTAAACCCTAAACCTTAAACCCTAAACCCTAAAACATAAATCATAAAACTAACCCTAAATCCTAAACCCTAAACCCTAAACCTACAATACTAAACCAACAACTCTAAACCCTAAACCCTAAACCCTACAAAATCCTAAGCTAAAACCTGAACCCTAAACCTAAAACCTAAACCATAAACCTCAAACCCTAAACCCTAAACCCTAAACCTACAACACTAAACCCTAAACACTAACCCCTAAAACCCTAAACCCCAAACCCAAAACCCAAAATCCTAAACCCTAAACACTAAACCCTAAACCCTAAACCATAAAACCTAAAAACCCTAAACCCTAAAGCCTAAACACTGAACCCTAAACCTTAAACCCTAAACCCTAAAACAAAACCCTAAACTTTAAAATCCTAAACCCTAAAACCCTAAAACCCTAAACCCTAAAATAAATAAACATAAAATAAATAAATTAAAATAAATAAACATAAAAAATAAACCTAAAAAAAAATAAAAAAAATAAAATAAACTAAAATAAGTAAAAAATAAACTAAGTAAACTAAATCAACCTAAATCTATGAATTTACTTAATTTTTTTTAAAAAAATATAACCCTAAACCCTAAAACTAACCTTAAAACATAAACCTACAACCCTAACTCCTAAACCCTAAACCCTAAACCCTAGAACCCAAAACCCCAAACCCAAAATGCAAAACCCAAAACCCAAAACCCTAAAACCCTAAACCCTAAACCCTAAACCCCAAACCCTAAATCCCAAATCCTAAGCCCAAAACCCTAAACCCTCAACTAATACTAAAGCCTAAACCCTAAAAAGCTAAAAGCCTAAACCTAAACTAAATAAAACCTAAAAATAAAATAAATAAATAAACCTAAACCAAAATAAAATAAATTAAAATATAATAAAAACCTAAATTAAAACCTAAACCTAACCTAAAACTAAACCTAAACCTAAAAACTAAAAACTAAAGTAATATAAAATATATAAAAAGCTAAACAAAACTAAAAAATAAAAAACCTAAATTAAATAAAAACTAAACGTAAAATAAAAATAAAATAAACCTAAAATAAATTAAAATAAAAACTAAGTAAAAACCTAAACTAAAAAAATAAACCTAAAAATAAAATGAAAAAATTAATAAAAAATAAAACTTAAACCCTAAAAATAAAAAGAAAAAAAAGTAAAACCTAAAATAAAAATAAAATTAACCTAAACCTAAACTAAAATAATCTAAACTAAAATAAATAAAACCTAAACTTTAATGTAAAATAAACTAAATCAAAACCTAAACTAAAATCCTAAATGAAAGAAAATAAACTAAAAATAAACCTAAACCTAAACTAAAAAATACAACTTAAAAATAATCCTAAAAAAAAACCTAAAACCTAAATCTAAAACTAAAAAAATAAAAACCTATACCTATACTTAAAAATAAAAAATAAAACTTAAACCTAAAAAATTAAATAAAAATAAAACTAAACTAAAAAAATAAACCTAAACCTAAAGCTAAAAAATAAACTAAAATAAAAATCCTAAACTAAAATAAATAAACCAAACTAAATAAAAAAAATAAACCTAAATAAAAATAAAAAATAAAATAAACTAAAATAAATAAAAAAATAAAACTAAATAAAACTAAATCTACTAGTTTACTTAATTTTTTTAAAAAAAATTCTCTAAACCTTAAACCTAAACCCTAAAACCTAAAGAACTCTAAAACTTAAACCCTAAACCTAAACCTTAAACCCTAAACCAACCCTAAACCCTAAATTCTAAATCATAAACCCTAAACTAAGCCTAAACCTTAAACCCTAACCCTAACCATAAACCCTAAACCCTAAACCCTTATCCCTTAAATATTAAACCCTAAAGTAACCCTAAACCCTAAACCCTAAAGCTTAAAATCATAAACACTAAACCTTAAACCCTAAACTATCCATAAAACCTAAGCTAAACCTAAACCCTAAACCCTGAAAACTTTAAACCCTAAAGTCTAAACATTAAACCTTATACCCTAAACCCTAAACCCAAAACCATAACCTTAAATGCTAAACCCTAAAAGCCTAAGCCCTAAACCCTAAACCGTAAACTAAATAAAACCTAAAAATAAAATAAATAATAAAACCTAAACCTAAATAGTATAAATAAAATAAAATAAAATAAAACCTAAAAAAAACCTAAACCTAAAATAAAATAAAATAAAATTAAAAGTAAATTAAAATAATAAAAGAAAAACCTAAGCTAAACTAAAAAATAAAATAAACCTAAGAATAAAAAAACCTTAATAACATAAAAACTAAATGTAAAAGAAAAATAAAATGAACCTAAAATAAAACTAAAACCTAAACCTAAAAAATAAGCCTAAAAATTAAACCTAAAAGTAAATAAAAATGAAAACCTAAACCCTAAATAAAAAAAACTAAACCTAAAATAAAAATAAAATAAATAGAATAAAATAAACCTAAAACTAAACTAAAATAAATAAATCCTAAACCTAAACCTAAAATAAACTATACCTAAACCTAAACCTTAACTAAATAAAATAAACTAAACTATAAATAAACCTAAACCTAAACTAAAAAAATAAAACCAAAAAATAAACCTAAAATTAAAACCTAAAACCTAAACCTAAAAAATAAAATAAAAACATAAACCTAAAGCTACAAATAAAAAATTAAACCTAAACCTAAAAAATTAAATAAAACTAAAACTCAATTAAAAAATAAATAAAAAGAAAAACCTAAACTAAAATAAATAAACCTAAAATAAATAAACTTAGCTAAATATAAATAAAATATAAACCTAAATAAAAATAAAAAATAAAATAAAGTCAAATAAATAAAAAAATAATCCTAAACCTACTGTTTCATTTAATTTAAAAAAATACCTAAACCCTAAATCCTAAACTCAACCCTAAACCCTAAAACTAACCTAAACCTATAACACTAAACTTTAAAATACCCTAAACTAAATCCTAAACTAACCCCTAAACCTAAACTAACCCTAAACCTATAACCCTAAACCTAAACCTAAACCTCTAAACCCTAAACCCTAAACCTAAACCCAAAACCTAAAACCCTAAATCCTAACTAAAACTTAAACCCTAAACCCTAAACCCTAAACCTAAACCCTAAACCACAAACCTAAACCCTAAACCTAAACCTAACTAAATTAAACCTAAACCCTAAAATAAAATAAATCTAAACTAAATAAAACCTAAACCAAAATAAAATAAAATAAAAAGTTATACCTAACCTAAACTTAAACCTAACCTAAAAAAAAATAAAATAAAAACTAAAAACTAAAGTAAAATAAAATATATAAAAACCTAAACTAAAAAATAAAAACCTAAATAAAATAAAAACTAAACCTAAAATAAAAATAAAATAAACCTAAAATAAAATAAAATAAAACTAATAAAAAACCTAAACCAAAAAAAAAATAAACCTAAAATAAATAAAATAAAATAAACTTAAACCCTAAAATAAACTTAAGTCTAAAATTAAAATAAAAAAAACCTAAACCTAAAAAAATAAACTAAATTAAAGTAAATAAAAACTAAACCTAAACCAAAAATAAACTAAATCAAAAACTAATCCAAAACCCTAAATAAAATAAAATAAATTAAAAATAAACCTGAACCAAAAACAAAAAAATATAACCTAAAAATAATCCTTAAAAAAAAACCTAAAACCTAAACCTAAAAAATAAAAAAAAATAAAAACCTAAGCCTTTAACTAAAAATAAAAAAATAAAACCTAAACCTAAAAAAAAACTAAATTAAAAAATAAATCTAAATCTAAACCTAAACCTAAAAAATGAACTAAAATAAAAAAAACCAAAACTAAAATATATAAACCAAACTAAATAAAACTAAAAAATAAACCTAATTAAAAATGAAAAATAAAATAAACTAAAATAAATAAAAAATAAACAAAATAAACCTAAACCAACTAGTTTACTTGATTTTTTTTCTTAAAAAAAACCCATAAACCTACAACCTTAAACCCTAAATCCTAAGGAACTCTAAAACTTAAACCCTAAGCCCTAAACAATAAACTAACTCCAAACCCTAAATCCTAAACCCTAAACTCTAAACCCTAAAACTTAAAACCCTAAACCTAACCCCTGAACCCTAAACTAACCCTAAACCCTAAACCTTAAAAACCCTAAACCCTAAAGCCTAAACCTTAAACACTAAACCCTAAACCCTAATGCTAAACCCTAAGCTAAAGCTAAACCCTAAACCCTAAACCTAGATGACCATAAACCCTAAAGCCTAAACATTAAACCCTAAACCATAACCCTAAACCTTAAACCCTAAACCCTAAAACTTTAAACTGTCAAACCTTAAACCCTAAACCCTAAACTATAAACTAAATAAAACCTAAAATTAAAATAAATAATAAAACTTAAACCTAGATAGAATAAAAAAATAAAATAAAATAAAAACCAAAACTAAAACCTAAACCTAAACCTAAAAACAAAATAAAAAATAAAATAAAAATATACTAAAATAAAATAAAGATAAACCTAAATTAAACTTAAAAATAAAATAAACCTAAGAATAAAAAACCTTAAAAAATTAAAAACTAAATGTAAAATAAAAATAAATTAAACCTAAAGTAAAATAAAATAAAAACTAAATAAAAACCTAAACCTAAAAAATAAACCTAAAAACAAATAAAAATAAAACCTAAACCCTAAACTAAAAAAAACTTAAACCTAAAATAAAAATAAAATAAACCTAAACCTAAACTAAAATAAACAAACCTAAACCTAAACCTAAACCTTAACTAAATAAAATATAATAAACTAAAATAAACCTAAACCTAAACTAAAAAAATAAACCTAAAATAAACCTAAAATAAAACCTAAACCTAAACCTAAAAAAATAAAATTAAAACCTGAACCTAAACCTAAAAATAAAAAAATAAAACCTAAACTAAAAAAATAAAATAAAAATAAAACACAACAAAAAATAAACCTAAACCTAAAAAATAAACTAAAATAAAAAACTTAAACTAAAATAAATAAACCTAAAATAAATAAACTAAATTAAATAAAAATAAAAAATAAACCTAAATAAAAATAAAAAGGAAAATAAACTCAAATAAATATAAAATAAACTAAATAAACCGAAACCTACCAGTATACTTAATTTAAAAGAAATACCTTAAACCATAAAACCTAAACCCTAATCCCTAAACCATAAAACTAACTTTAAACCCTAAACCCTTAACTTATAACCCTAAACCTATAACCCTAAACCCTAAAACCCTAAATCCTAAACCCTAAATCATAAACCATAAACCCTAAACACTAAACCATAAAACCCTAAACCCTAAACACTAATCTTTAAACCCTAAAACCTACAATGCTAAACCCATAATCCCAAACCCTAAAACATATACCCTAAACTAACCCTAAACTCTAAACCCTAAACTAACCCTAAACCTTAATGTCTAAGAATGGACATAACCTTGATGGCAAGAACATCACCATCAACTAGGCTCGCCTAGATGAAGCTAAGGAAAAGTCACAATTATCGGGTGGTGGTGGGGATCTAGAGCATGGATATAGAGGTGGTGGTCGAGTAGGTGGTTTTGGAAGGACCAACGGAGGTTACAGCTGTGGTGGTGGCGGAGGGAAAGATTGGGGATATGATGGCGCATCCTAGAACTCGAGAGGCGAGGGTGGTTCTGATGGGAACTGGAGAAATTGAAGAATAACCGATCTGATCTAGTGATTATGGAACTATATTTTTATAATAAAGATGGTTCTACTTATCCAATGTTTTTGACTTGCTCTATGAGTTCTCATTTTTTATTTATGTCTTCGCTTATATCTTAGAAAACTTGGGGTGCTACTTGGTTGATGAAATTGAAAAAAAGAAATGTTTAATCTAAATTTGTTCTCTATTAAAAAAAACATTAAACTCTAAACCCTAAACCTTAAACCTAAAACCAAAGCCCTAAACCCTCAACTTTAAACCCTAAGCCCTAAACCCTAAATCCTAAAACCTTAAACCCTAAACCCTAAACATAAACCCTAAAACCTACAACCCTAAACCCTAAACCCCAAACCCTAAACCCTAAACTAACCCTAAACCCTAAACCCTAAACTCTAAACTAACCCTAAACCCTAAACTAACCCTAAACTAGACCCTAAACTAACTAAATTTAAACCCTAAATCTTGAATAAAGATGTCATTAGAGTAGATCTAAAAATGACCTAATCCTAACATAGTTATATATATAAAATGTCTTCAAGAGACTTTCCTTGACTATTAGAGATTTGAATACCCTAAACCTTAACCCTAAATCATATTATATTACCATATATTAGAGTATAATGTAGCATCATATATTTGAGCATGTAGTGGTGTCTTTTTGGATGATATAAGATGTTCTGAAATATTTTAGTATATTCTGGTATTGTGCCCTATAGTTTATATTAATATAAATCATAAAAATGTTTATTTAATAAATTATATTATGAAATTTATTAAATTTGAAGTGGGAATTAGGTTGTAGTACCAAGGTGTGCTATGCCACTTGTAGTCTAATTTTATGTTCTAAATAAATATTATATGTTGTAGCATAGTATAGCATCATATATCATAATATATTGTTTACATTTTTAAATTCTTTTATATTTACAATCATGCTTGAGCCTACACTAGCATTATTTATAAAAAATATTGATTTAGACTTTAAAATGGTGGAATTTGGCCAAATTCATAATAAGTAGAGCATGGCATCATAATATATTATTTTAATTTAAAATGTGTAAGTGATATAACTAAAATATATAGTTTTTTATTATTTAGACTAATTTTAAGATATTTTATCTTAAGCAATCCCTTGTGATGTGATATGCAATATAATATAATATAATATGTTATAGTTATAATATTGATGCCATATCATAGTGTAGCATCATGCACTATACCATTATGTATTACTACTTGTTATTAATCATATTTTAGTTTATTTTAGTATGATGTACTAGTGTTTATACTAATTCATAAAAAATATAGATTTATAGGTCGAGATGATGGGATTTGGCCAAATTCAAGGCAAGTTTTAGGGAACATCATTTAGGGTGTGTCTATGGTGTGTCATTTAATCAAAAGAATGGAATTTTGCATCCAAAATAAATGTTCATTTTTCAACAAAATTTTATAAATTTTTTGATTAAATTGATTCATTTCAAGGTGTAATGTAAGTTAAGATATTATATGAAAGCATATTAAAATATAATGTACATAACAATATAACTTCACATATATATGAATGTGGTGGTGTGTTACTAAATGTTATTGCATTTTAAAATTTTTTTACTTTTGTTATAATACATTGGTTCAAAAGTCACAAAAATGTTAATTTGTAGGTTGAGATGTATAAATTTGGCCAAATTCTCGGCAGACACTAAGAAGCAGCACCAAAATTATGCTATTTTGTACCATTTCTAATAGAAAAATAACAATTTACATCCAAAATGAACATTATTCATATTTCTGAGAAAATTTTATTATTTGTTCCTTTTAAGTGATTCCAATGAGGTGTAATGTTAGACAATATATTATATTATAATAACTTATAATATAGCATCATATATTATAATACAATATAGTGTGTTAATTCACACTATAATATGTTTAGCATGATATTGTATAGTTTGTTTGAGCTTGCACCATCACAAATCATAAAATGTTGATTACAATGTTAAGATGATGTAATTTGAGCAAATACATATTGGTTGAAGTACATATGAGATTTGATGATTCCATGATCATTACGACATTTGAGGGGTCTATGTCGAGGGCATAAAAGAAGAAAATCTGTTGAGTATAAGGTTTGAAATTGCTTTGATTATATGAATTGTCAAAAGAAGTTCCACTGGAGATAAGAATCTATAATCCATGAGGGATTAAGATCGAATCGACTTTAATTTGCTTTATTTTAATTGATGTGGAGGCATATATGTTAGAGATATGGGCTCGAGTCCACTGGGGATCGGGTATATGAACCTTCCACGGAAGGATTCAGCTATCCGGGATTGGGATTTGAGTTTGATTTCATAGATATATTTGGGGATGTATCCATTGAGAATAAGAGTTTGGTTGGATTTCTTTGATTTAAACTCTACTATGGGAGTTTGTTTAATTTGGCTCCACTAGGGAGGTTGGTTTTGAATTTGATTTTTTTGCTTGACTTGTTTACATATGATTTGGGGCTCCACTAGGGAGAAGAGTGTGATTTAACTCCATTGGAAAATTAGATTTTGTTTAATTTAATGAGTTAATGTATGGACCCTTTCGATGAATGAACCCAGAGAAGGGGCTATATCACTGACCTACCTCAAAAATCCAAAGGGATAGTCTACATGGGGTAAAGCTAGCCAACCTAAGTGGGTTGCCTTTGGTGCAATGGCAATGCAAGGAACAAGGCATAGACTTACATCTTTAAAGTAGGGAACAATTCTGGGTGACCTGGGTAGCACAACAAATCAAACGACTTGGGGTGACTATTGAGTGAATACCACTAGGGACTTATATCAACATAAGAGTAATTAGGCTATTCCTATAGGGTGTTTTGACACTACCTTAAAGATAGGAAGCCTGTTTGGGAAAGGTACTGCTAAGGGTGTCTTCCTAATCCATAAGTGAATATATATTATGTATATATATTTGTGTGGACCCTGTTGGCATGCAAGGGACCACAATGAGAAGGTGCTATGTCAGCCTTGACCTATCTCAAATTTACTAGACCAAGGGAGAATCTGGAAATCCACAGGATGAATTCTCTAACCATAGGGGTGGTTACTAGAAAAAGGGAACTATTCGATTGTAACTCGGGTAGTGTATAAATTGGGTCGCAAAGGGCGTGATCCAAGCATAGTGCCTATAGAGGAGATGTTGCTAGGGGTGTTATCTTCAAGCATTGAATAGAAAGCTTATAGGTGTACGGTGGCCAACTCAAGGAGAAAGTGTAGCAAACTTACATCTGCCATGAGTGTTGTATCCTAAGGTGCGAGAATGAACTAACCTAAGGTGTATCCATCATCATGAGTGGTGTATCCATCAGCATAGTTAGAACAAACCAACCTAAGGTGCCCATCGGTGTGCAACAATCAATCTGGAAAGAAAGAGTGTAGGCTTACAACTTTCTTAGTGGAACTGATCATTGGGATATACCATCTACAGAGATGTTATGACTAGACTACTAAACAGGAGCCTGAGGAAGGACTAGACCGCACTTGAAGTAGTCGAGAGGAAGGAACCACTAGGGACTTATCCTAAATTTTCAAATATACTCAACCTAGTTAGTGCAGGAGGGCTAATCCAAGAAGAAAGCATAGCAGACTCTCATCCCTTTAAATGAAGCCAACATGAGGTAGCTTATTGGCCTCTAGAAGGCCTACCAAACTAACAAGGCACTCATTGGTGTGTGGCTGTAAGAAGGAAAGTAGAGTAGACTTACATCCTCCAAAACAAGAATATCACTGGGTGACACACGAGTAAAGACGTCACCACCTAGAGCAATATTGAGTGAGTGTCACCGGGTGTTATCACAACTCGTGAGTAGCCCAAGATAAAAAAAGATATGTGTTTGTTTTATATGTTGTGTAGTTTGTTTGTTGTCGATCAGGATAGAATGCCACTTGAGTTCCTTACACCTACCCTAAAGACATCATGGCAGATTCACAAATAAGAATACTTTCAACATGGAAGAGGTTGAATTCAAAATGGAATTTTCATTGATGATTACGAGTTTCAAACATGATTTATAATATTTCTTTATATAGAACCCATTGATTAGTAGCATTGGGTTATCTTCCTTATGATTAATAAGCTGATAAGATCCTCCTTGGTATTCCTTCTCTATGAGAAAAGGGCCTTCCCAAGTGGGTTCAAACTTGCTTCCCATCTTACGACGTTCAACAATTGGTCTCCTTAGAACAAAAATAAGCTCTCCTACTTGAAAGCTCTATGCACCAACTAGTTGTGAGCTTGATTCATTTTAGCTTTGTATAACTCAAGGTTTTGGCATGCTCCCAGACGTCTCTCCTCCAAACCTTCAAGCTATTTTAATCGCAACTTGCCATTATTCTCTATTGTGATCTTACTACCCATAAGTTCCTTAGTGATGGGAGTTAGACTTCTAATGGTAGAATGGCTTCAGACCCATACACTAAGGAGGAAGGAGTAGACAGAGTTAGAGTTCTAGATATGGTGTGGGTAGGCCCACCTTCAACTAACCGCTCATGCCAATGTCACTTATTGTTGAGTGTCTTCTTCAAGATTTGGATGAGAGTTTTGTTGAAGGCTCGCTAAGCTTTTCCCTCAGTTGATGGTAGAATATCTCCAATCTATGTTGTGTCCCGGACAAAGTTATTGATCTCGGTGATCTTGAATGCAATATAATTATCAGATATAATTCATCGAGGCACTCCGAACTTATATATGATATGGTTCCTATAAAACAAGATCACATGCTGAGCTATGACCACTCTAAATAGAATCACCTTCACCAATTTAAAAAAGTAGTCAGTAGCAACTAAGATGAACCGATGACCCTTAGAAGAAGGAGGATTAATCAAACCCACTATGATTGTACTGCCAACACTCGAATGGCCATGAGGCCAATGTAGGATGTAGAATGTTGGGTGGTTGGTGTAGGAACACATCATGTATTTAACATTAATGGCACCGCCTAGTCGTATCAATGCAATCTTTGATCATCGACGGCTAGTAATATCCTAGTCTCTTGATCTTGGCTTTCATCTTTGAATCAAAATAGTTAGCTCCATATAATCCTGAGTGTACCTTGATCATGATCTTATGGGCTTTGTGCTTTCCTAAACAATGTAATCACATTTGATCAAAAGATCATTAGTACAAGAAACCATCCAAAAGAGCATAGGAAAGTGCTCTCTACTTCATATAATAGGCTTGGGACTTCTCTTGAGGTAGTTTGCCTTTATTTAGGTAATCCATGAATGGTTTCCTCCAATCTAACTCCTCATCCTTCTTGGCAATCGCAACCTCCCTTTCAAGAGAGTACTTTTTGATGAGTTCAATATCAATATGGCATTAGACTTGTCAATTTTGGACCTTTATTGATATGGACTCATCCTTCTAACATGCCAATTCTAAGCTTGGCTAAAGCATACGACATTCTCTCCTCGAGGAATCTTATAAATGGTAACCTCTAGATTAAACAACCATGGTGTACTTATGGTAGTGATGAAGCTTGGGGTTTATAATCTTATATAACCCAATGATTTAGTTGATAACAAGTTGAGAATCCCCAAAGATGTTGATGTTTTTGATGCTTAGAGTAATGGCTAACCTGCACCAACAATCGAGCCTCATATTCGATGGTTATTGGTATAAAAGATTGGATGATGATATGAGAATCTCATCACATCAGCCCGAGTTAAGAGAATAATTTTGACCCCTACCTTTCCTGGAATAGTAGATTATGGTTCTTCTCCTCTTTGAGAGGAAGCCACACGATCAAAGTACATCTCCCTGTGGTGAATGCTAGTATCCCCTAAGTTCATGATTTATTCATTAAGGATATTATCAATAAGTAGAGAGTCGATAGGACGTGGGCGTGCTACTAAGAAATCTGCTAGTGCTTGTCCTTTCACCGCACAGAGAGGTATGAAGGTAATGTAAAACTACCAGAGGATCATGGACTGTTGTGTCAACCATTTGGATAGTGTTAGCCGTATCATGAGATACTATAATGGATTGATCCTAGAGGTAATGTCAAACTACAAGAGGAAGCATGTAGTGTTGTACCTTCTGGGATGCAAAGATTAAAGCTAAGAAATTCTTTTCAATGGATAGATAATTAGCCTCAACAGGGATTAGCTGATGGCTGAGGTAGTAGAGTGCATTTTCCTTCCTTTCATCACTTTATTGGGATATGGGCTACTAGAACTAGCGGTGTCATCAGGTAATGCTTGATGTCTTTGAAGGTAAGCTCACAGTTGTCATCCCACTTGAACTTGGCATCCTTTTTGACAAGTGCAGCGAATAGCTGGAATCTTCTTGATAGGTTGGATATAAAGCATCTTAGATATGCCAAACACGCTTGGAATGATTTGAGTTTAGTTAAACTTTTGTGAGTGGCATTTCTAGTATCATCTTTATCTTCTCAAGATTGATTTTGAGTCCCTGCTGTCGGACAATAAACCCAATGAATTTCCTTGAAGCTACTGCACACACACTTCAAGGATTCCTTTAATGGTTAAATTATCTTAATTATTTGAAAATAATTCTCAAGTTAAAGAGAGGGTCTTCCATTTCTCTACTTTTTACCATGAGATCATCGACATAGAACTCGACTTGATGATGAATGAGTTTATGGAAGATTGAAGACATAGCCTGCTGGTATGTAGCACTGACCTTTTTAAGGCTAAAAGACATGACCGTATAGCAATAGATTCTGATCGAGATTCTGAAAGCTGTATTTTTTTCTTCTTCAAGGGCCATCTTTATTTGGTTATATCCAGATAAGCCATCCATGAAAGAGAAGAATACATGAGATGACATAATGTCTACCATTAGCTCCGGGATTGGTAGTGGAATTTATCTTCTGGACATGCCTAATTTAAATCTCTAAAATCGATGCATATGTGAATTTGACCAATCTTTTTCTTAACTGGGATGACACTAGCTAACCAGGTAAGGTATTTTTCTTTTTGGATGAAGCCAGCATCGATAAGTTTTTTTACTTCAGAAATGACCTCTTGTTCTATGTCTAATCTCATACATCTTGGAACTTGCTTAATAGGGTTAGCAGTACACTTTATTGCTAGTTTATGGGTCGCTACGCCAAAAATCCAATCCAGCATCTGTAACTCCATGCAAAGTCCTAAAACTCATTCATCCCTAACTAAGTCATTGATTTCAATTTCATTCAACAAAAAATTGATGTTTGTAGGGCGTGGATCTTCTTTAGTTCCTAAGTTGATTTCCTTGAGCTCATCGATGGTTGACTTGATCTGTTCTTCAAACTCTGGTGGTGCATCTTTAACTTCAAAATCTTCTAGATCATCTGAAGTTTCTAAGCATAGCTCCTTATATGATTTAATGTGAATGAAAAGAACCTATCAGATTCCAAATGATTGGTGATGACTAAGTAATAAAAATCATTATCAACTGGACCCACTGTACTGAATCCTAGTCCTAGTCTTGATTGAGAGCTTTTGCATTTTTTTTTCTCCATATTCTTTCAAACTAGTCTGACCTGTGCTTTGACCAAGTATGTAAGATTAACCCTTTATTTGATAAATTATGAACACAAGGCAAGTGCCAATCAAAAGCTAATTTTATTAAATCTTTATATGAATCATCCTCAACTTCTAGATGAACTTCTTGACTTGAATGATGCTCCTAAAGATCCTCGAGTCTTCACACGTGGATGACTTAGGGATTTCTTAACGCCAAACCCTCAACTTTTGAGAGGAAAGTGGGGTTAGAGCTAAGGTTCCAAATGCCTAACTGCTTTCACATATATACTTGGATACACTTACACTTTGCTTTGGAGACTAGCTATTTATCCTCAAGTGTCACCTCCTAGGGAATCTACTGTTGAGAAGAGATCGCTGGTGAGCTAACCATATAAGATTCATCCTATGAACTAGATTCTAAGTCTATATGGATTGCAGGTGTACTCCTGGTAGCTGAGACATATCTTCTATTAGGTGGCCAATAAGGAGGTTTTCCACCACTGGGACTGCCTCTGAACTGGCTTCTTCCTCTACCTCATGGTGGTCAGGTCGTCCTACCCATATGTTTGAATGGAGTAATGAACTATGGGTGGAATCTAATGTCAGGCTCCACTTCCTCCTCCAAGTCTATTTCCACTCCCTATTATTTTATTTTCATTTTCTCTTTTCTTTTCATTTTTTTCCCTTTCTTTTTCTTTTCTTTTTCTAGTTCTTTTATTTTTAAACTTTGGCCAAGTTTGTGAGAATAGACTTGTTAATTTTGAGAGAGGTAGTAAGTTGCATCCTCATATATGCTGACCTCGTGAACTGTAAATGACTTGAGATCTCCTTTGACACAGTAGATGATCCAACCTTTGACAAACTTAATATAATGATGTAGAGAGGATGGAATCATGTTGTTTTCATGTATCCATGGTCACCTAAGCAAATCATTGAAAGATGTATCCAAGTCTATCATGTGAAACTTGGCTTCGGTTTTCCAATCATCTATCTCCAAGGGCAACACAATGGAGCCTAAGGCCTGTTGACCTCACTTATGGAGTGCGGATTGAATCTTCCCATCTTAGATTTAGGAGTCTTCTACACACTAAGACTTCCCTAGTAATAAGACACTTCTAACAATTAGGTAAACCCTTAACATAAGCCTAAAGACTTAGAAGAGTTAACCATAGGATTAGGTTATGCCTTAGATTAGGATAATCCACCTACCCTACAACCTAAATCCAATCAATGTTCATCTTCTCAAACTAAACCTTCAATTCAAGCATCAAATTCAAATCCAAATCCTAACCCAAATTCCAAAACCAAATGATTGAAGAACATGATAACATCCAAACTTGAAACCCTTCCTAAGCCATATGACCTATCCTATGGACTTAGCCAAATCTTATTCCAAATCATTCCAAAATTAATTGATTTTCTCATAATCAATTTATATCTCCAATCATCTTCCTAAAGATAAATCAAAATTCAAATGATCAAAACTAAATCAAACTAAATCAAATTAAATCAAAACCCTTCCTAAGTTGTATGACCCATCCTATGGACTTAAAATCTTAATCAAATCAAGTCAAACATAATTGATTTTCTAAATCAATCATATTTTCAATCATCTTCATAAATTTAAATGAAATATACATTTAAATCAAACTAAATCAAAATCCAAACCTATGCCACACTACCCAACTCCATGGACTTAGCCAAATTCCTTCATTCCAAAACCAAATTCAATTGATTTTTCATGAATCAATCATACCTTCAATCATATTCACAAATATAAATGAAATCTATAATCATCAAGCCAAACCAAAATCAACCCAAGTCAAAGCAACTTAACCCTTTTGACTTGAAATGTTCAAATGAACCAAAACCCATTTGAACCAAGCCACTTGCAATTCAATTTATATATCAATCCCAAATCCATATATAAACTCAACTAAATCAAACTCAACCCAAAATCAAGCCAACAAAACCCAATTAGTAAACTTGACCCAAAGTGTCCAATTTCACCTATTTGATCTAAGTTCTAATCCTACCAAAATTAGATTGAACCAAGCCCATCAAAACCTCCCATCATGATGGTTGATCATCCTAAGTTGATTAATTGTCATAAATTGGGTCAAACCAAGTAAAGTTGGTCATTTGACTAGGTCAACTCTTTAACCCATACGAACCAAAACTAGCCAAATTACAACCTATGCCAAATCCCTTGAAACTAATGATTCATACCAAATCAAAACCAATATTTGAATATGACTTGACCTTCAATTGAGTCAAACCAAACCCAATTGGCCCTCTTGACCCAAGTTGACCCAAATTGACCTAAAAGGCCAATTAGGTCAAATCAAAATATAACCAAATTGTTTGCAACCAATGGCTCAAGTTCATTCTAAATTGATTGTTGAACTTGACCAAAGCTATGATTGGACCAAATTAAACCCAATTGACCTAGTTAGCCCAAATTGACCTAAAGGTTCAAGCTAGCCAAAATCAAAACCAAATCCAAATTAATTGAAACTAAAGCCTACAATCAACTTCAATTGGTCAACTAAATCCAAACTAACACCCAACCCAATCCAATTTGGCCAATTTGGTCAAATCAACATTTGACCCAAGTGAATTCAAATGAGCCAAAATCAAATCTAAGCCAAACTAAACCAAACCAATTGTACCAAAACATCCCAAATGATCATATGAACTTGACCCAACCCTTAGTTTGACCCAATATATCCAATTGGTCAACTTGACCCAACCTAACCCAATTTGACCTAAACGAGTCAAATTGAGCCAAAACTAACCAAATCAACTCCAATTGACTTGAAATTTAGGCCACTTTTGGCCCATTTCAAATCTGCCAAAATGAAATCCAATGCTAAAAAATCATTCTACCCTTGGGTCAAGGGCATAACATGAGACAAATCGCCCATGTAAGTGGTCATTTTCATTCATTAGATACTTGGTACTCTCCCAATGGTCCATCTAGGAACCTAGGACATTGGCCAACCTGACTCAAGGGGTGGTTGGGTCGGCCATGACCCATGGGAGGTGAAATCACGTCACCCTCCCCATTGGAGCCTTTATAACCCATAGCACACCCATGATTCCTCCTTGGCAGCCACCTCCACACCTTCAACCAACTAAACTGAGCCAACTCACCTCCTCCTTACCACCCACGACTCCCTGAGATGGTCGGACAGCCACTAGAAGCCAAACTTAATCCCATCATGATCAAGATGTATACACCCCCTCATTTCCACTCAAACACACACACAAATCATTCCTTAGAGCCCTAGCTACCCAAGATGAGCTGCTAGAGCCATTCCCTAAGCTCCCAAACTCATTCCTTGACCAGAAAATGCCATTCTCGTCTATCCCGAAATAGGAAACTCCCATTTTTGACCTAACTTCTCCTTTTCTCCATAAAACTAAAATTAATTTTGCATGCACCTTCTTTAGGCCTCATCGGTAAGAATGAATCATCTCCAAGCTTCTCGAGCTGAGGTGGGACTTCAATCAAAGTCAAGCTCCAAATCATCAATTTGTGGCCTTCCTAGTGAACGCCAAAGGAATTGATCCAATTGCTCAATGCTTCATCTCCACTAGATGAAGCTTGCTCAATCATTTGAGCCACCGGTCTTGAGCTCCGATGAGGTATGCTTCCAAAATAGATCCTTAGGCAAAAATGGGTTGGAGCTTTTTGAAGAAAACTTGCATCTCATGTGATCTTGACCGTTAGATCCCCTCCGATCGATGTCATGAATATGTGAAATCCTTTTGGAGTTGACTTGAGCTCAGGTAAGCTCAGATCAAGTGAAGAATGGCAAACAAACTACATTCTCCCTGACTCGAATGATGTTATATCACACACCATCTATTCTACATGATCAAAATGGATGGTTGTGATTAGATCTACTAGATCGATCTGATTTAATCCTATTAAGATGTGAGATTAATTGAAGCCATTCGATCATAGATCCAACAGTGGATGAGAAAATGCATCCACCCCCGCCACATAGGTGTTGAGTAGGATAAGTTTTAAGTAGCCAATCCCACGATGATACATGGAAAGCGCATCACACACATGGGTGCCAAGATTAGGCTTTAAGGTTTAATTAATCATTTTAATGATCAAACTTCTAAAACCATAAATCATTATAGAAAATAAAAAAATGCAAATAAATAGTCATTTTAAAGGTCTTTTAGAGGAGAATTAATTAAAATGATCTTAACTAATTTTGAACTATGGTTAATTGCAAAATTAATTAGCTTAATTTCTTTTAATTACTTGAGCAATTAATTCCAAATTTTATGGGTTAATTTAATGGGATGACCTCTCTCCCATGATTTTCTTGGGATTTATTGCTAATTAAGAAAACTAACTAATTAAACCTTAAGTACTCCTTTAAGTTAACTAATGATTAATTAGTCCCATGAATAGTAATAAATTGGTTAATTAAGTTTATTAATAATTGTTCAACAATAACTATACTAAGGAAAAGGGTTGGGACCCCTTTCCCTAAGTTCATTTCACCCTTTTTTAAATTAGTTAAGATTAAACTATTTAATTAAATCACTTAATGAAATTGAAATCATTTTCAAATCATATCTTAATTAAATAAATCATGGAGTAAATCTTTAGGTGTTTAATAACCTAAAGGAGTTTAATGAAATTATGGTTAGTCCACATGTGTGGGAAAACTATAAGAGTAATTAATTAAGTGCCTTAATCTAATTAACTATTGATCATGAGCCAATTGCATTAGGCCCTTTTATTTCCTAGAACATTGGAAGTTTATTTTCCATTCATATCATGTTGGCTCATAATTATTTAGTTAATTACTTTAAGGTGACATAAGTAAAGGTAATTAATTCATCTAATTAAGGGTTCAACTTAATTAACCCATAAAATCAACTTAATTATATTTCCTTAAATTAAATCAAATCACTAATGTGGGAATGGGTTTAAAACAATAAATGATGATTTCTCTTCTCCTCTTCAAATCAGATCAAATCCAAAACTTAATTAATAAAGAATCTTTGGTTTGCTTTAAAAAAAATTTTTATTTGATTATCCTTAAGAACTAGTTTGGTTGAACTAAACACATGCTTATATTTGATTGTCCACTTGTCAATCAGCTAAATTTGGTATGTCAATTAAATTCATGCATCCATCTTTTCAAAATAAAAGTAAAATAAAATCGATTTTCTTTTTGTAAGCATGCATGTGTTATTTTAATTTAATATATGCATGGTTGTTATCACTATTAAATCCAAATGTATTTTTCAAAAGCTTATAAATGAATAATAGTATGTGTTATGATGCTATTTATAAATACATAAGAAATGCATGTGCTTATAGCTTAAGTGTATGAATGGTGAGTTCTCTTTCCTCTATTCAAGTGTTGATTTATATAAGATTGAATGGTAATGTATATAGACATTTCGAGAACACATGGTTTTATAGCCCCAAAGAGGTCATTTGATTTTCATTTGTTACTTGGTTGATGAAATCAAAAAAAAAGAATTGTTGAATCTAAATTTGTTCTCTGTTAAAAAAAACACTGAAAACTGAAAACCCTCAACCCTAAACTAAAACCTAAATCGTAAACCTAAAACCTAGACCCTAAATAATAAACCCTAAACACTAAACCCTAAAAATTCTAAACCCAAAATCCTAAACCCAAAACCCTAAAACCTACAACCCTAAACCTTAAATTGTGACCCTAAAAACCTAAAAAAATAAACATAAACCAAAAAAACCTTAAAATAAAATAAATAAAAAAACCTAAATCTAAGTAAAATAAAAACCAAAACTAGAACCTAAACCTAAACCTAAACCTAAACCTAAACCTAAAAAATAATAAAAAATAATAATAACCAAAATAAAATAAAAATAAATAAAAAATTACACTAAAATAAAAATAAAATAAGCATTAAAAAAACCTAAATAAAATCAAAACTAAACATAAAACAAAAATAAAGTAAACAAAAATAAAATAAAATAAAACTAAATAAATATGTAAACATAAAAATAATTAAAAAATAAAACCTAAACCCTAAACCTAAAATAAATAAAATAAAATAAATATAAACATAAACTAAAATAAGTAAACCTAAACCTAAACCTAAAATAAACTAAACCTAAACCTAAACCTAAACTAAATAAAATAAAATAAACTAAAAATAGACCTAAACCTTAACTAGAAATAAAAACATAAAAATAAACCTAAAATAAAAACCTAAAACCTAAACATAAAAAAAAACCATAACCTGAACCTAAGAATAAAAAATAAAACCTAAACCTAAAAATAAAAAAAAAGAAAGTTAAATTAAAAAATAAACATAAACCTAAGCCTAAACCTAAAAAATAAACGAAAATAAAAAACTTTAACTAAAATAAATGAACCTAAATTAAATAAACAAAATTAAATAAAAATAATAAATAAAAATAAATAAAAAAAGAAATAAAATAAAATAAATAAATAAAAAAACAATCTAAATAAACTAAATAAAATTAAACCTACAGGTTTACTTAATTCTTTTTTAAAAAAAAAAATCATAAACCCTAAACCTTAAACCCAAAACCCTAAATCCTAAACCCTAAACCTTAAACCCTAAATGCTAAAACTAACCCTAAACCCTAAGCCCTAAAAACCAATAAACCCTAAACCCTAAACCCTAAACTAACCCTAAACCCTAAACCCTAAACCTAAAACCCTAAATCGTAAACCCTAAAAACCCCAAACCCTAAACCCTAAACCGTAAACCCTAAACCCTAAACCCTAACCATAAACCTTAAACCCTAAAATCCTATACCCTAAAACCTTAAACCCTAAATCTTAAACCCTAAACCCTAAACCCTAAACCCTAAAAAGCTAAACTAAATACAACCTAAAAATAAATTAATAAAAAATCCAAAACCTAAATTTAATAAAATATTAAAATAAAATAAACACCTAAACTAAAACCTAAACCTAAACCAAAATATAAAATAAAATAAAAGATAATAATAAACTAAAATAAAATAAAGAAAAAAATAAAATAAACTAAAAATAAATAAACCTAAGAATAAAAAACCTTAAAATAATAAAAACTAAATGTAAATAAAAATAAAATAAACACAAAATAAAGTAAAATATAAATTAAAAACTAAACCAAAATAAAATAAATAAAAACCTAAACCAAACTAAAAAAATAAAAAACCAAAATAAAATAAAAATAAAACTTAAAATAAAATAAAATAAAATAAAATAAAATCTAAATAAAAAATTAAACCTATAATGTAAACCTAAAAATAAATAACATTAAAACCTAAACCCTAAACTAAAAATAAAAACCTAAACCTACAATAAAAATAAAATAAACCAAAACCTAAACTAAAATAAACTAAACTAATATAAATAGAACCTATACCTAAACCTAAAATAAACTAAACCTAAACCCTAAATAAAATAAACTAATCTAAAAATAAACCTAAACTTAAACTAAAAAATAAAACTTAAAAATAAACCTAAAATAAAAAACTAAAACCTAATCCTAAAAAAATAAAATAAAAACCTAAAAAAAACTAAACTAAAAATAAAACCTAAACCTGAACCTAAACCTAAAAAATAAAATAAAATAAAAAACCTAAATTAAAATAAATAAACCTAAAATAAATAAACTAAACAATGACAACAACAACAATAGGCCATTATCCCACTAAGTGGGGTCAACTACATGAAACCTTCATCTCCATTGTGTCCTATTATGTGTCAAATTCTCATTCAATTCAAGTATACTAAGGTCATTTTTTATACATCTTAAAATGTTTTTAGGTCACTTTACTCTTTTCTTACATAGCAAATCTTATGCATCTACTCTCTTAACCGGGTCATTGGATGGCGAACCCTTTATGTGGCCAAACCATTTAAGGTCACTCTCTCTAATTTTATCTACCACCGGAGCTACTCCAACTTTTTCTCGAACATACACATTTCGCATTTTATCTCTAAGAGTAAAGCCACTCATCCACCTGATCATCCTCATCTCTACAACACTTAACTTAGTCTCATGCTTCTCTTTTATTGGCCAACATTCTACACCTTAAGTCATTGCTTGTCTTACCACCATCTTATAAAATTTTCCTTTAAGTTTAAGTTTATACTTTTCTTTCACACAAGCAGATGTATTCCTCCCCTTCAACCATCCAACTTGAATTACTAATAACATCTCCATCTATTTCACCATCATTTTGAACAATAGACCTAAATATCTAATCCTCACTCTTTTAATGACTTGTTCACCTAATGTCACAACACCACCACTATATCTTCTACAACTAAAATTACACTCCATAAATAAACTAAACTAAATAAAAATAAAAATAAACCTAAATAAAAATAAAAAATAAAATAAACTAAAATAAATAAAAAATAAACTAAATAAACCTAAATGAACTAGTTTACTTAATTTAATAAAAAAAATGGTAACCTTAAACCCTAAACCTACAACCCTAAACCTTAAAACCCTAAAACCTAAACCCTAAGCCATACTATCTAAAACCCTAAACCTTAAACTCTAAAACCTAAAACCATAAACCCTAAACCCCAAACCCCAAACCCTAAACACTAAACCCTAAACCCTAAAAACCTAAAAACCTAAACCTAAACTAAATAAAACCAAAAAATAAAAAAAAATAAAAAACTTAACCATATATAAAATTAAAAAATAAAATAAAATAAAAACCTATACTAAAACCTAAACCTAAACCTAAACCTAAACCTAAACATAAAAATTAAATATAAGAAAAAATAAAAATTAAACTAAAATAAAATAAATATAAACCTAAACTAAACTAAAAAATAAAATAAACCTAAGAATTAAAAACCTAAAAAAAACTAAATGTAAAATAAAAATAAAATAATCCTAAAATAAAAACATAAACCTAACAATAAAACCTAAAAATTAATAAAAAAATAAAACCTAAACTCTAAACTAAAAAAAAAACCTAAACCTAAAATAAACTAAACCTAAACCCTAAACTAAATATAAATAAATAAATAAACCTAAACTAAAACAAAAAATAAAACCTAAAAATAAACCTAAAATAAAAACCTAAAACCTACACAAAAAAAGAATAAAAACTTAAACCTAAACCTAAAAATAAAAAATAAAACCTAAACCTAAAAAAAAACTTAACTAAAAAATAAACATAAACCTAAACCTAAAAATAAAAAATAAACTAAAATAAAATCCTAAACTAAAATAGAAAACCTAAACTAAAATAAATAAATTAAACTAAATAAAAATAAAAAATAAACCTAAATAAAATGAAAAAATAAAATAAACTAAAATAAATAAAAAAATAAACTACATAAACTAGATAAACCTAAACCAACCGGTTTACTTAATTTTAAAATAACCCTAAATTCTAAATCCTAAACCCTAAACCATAAACCCTAAAACTAACCCTAAACCTAAACCTACCTAAACCCTAAACCTAAACCCTACTAAACTCCTAAACCAAAATCTAAAACTAAATTTAAGCCCTACTAATAAACCTAAAACCCTAACTCCTCCAACCTAAACTCCTAATTCCTAAACTAACTATAAACCTAAACACTAAACCCCTAAACTCCTAAAACTCCCTTACCCTAAACCCTAAACTCTAAATCCATAAACCTAAACCTAAACCAAACCTAAACCCAAAACCCTAAAAACTTAAAAACCAACACTTAAACTAAATAAAACCTAAAATTAAAATAAATAAATAAAACCTAAACATAAATAAAATTAAAAAATAAAATTAAATAAAAACATAAACTAAAACCTAAACTTAAACCTAAAAATAATATAAATAAATAAAAATAAACTATAATAAAATAAATATAAAGCTAAACTAAACCAAAAAATAAAATAAGCCTAAGAATAAAAAACCTAAACAAAATAAAAACTAAAATAAAATAAACCTAAAATAAAATAAAAAATAAAATAAAACTATAAAAACTAAAACCTAAAAAATAAACCTAAAAATAAAACCTAAAAATAAATAAAAAATAAAACTTAAAATAAAAATAAAATAAACAAAATAAAATATACCTAAACTTAAACTAATATAAATAAAACCTAAACATAAACCTTAACTAAATAAAATAAAATAAGATAAAATAAACCTAAACCTAAACTAAAAAATAAAACCTAAAAATAAACCTAAAATAAAAACCAAAAACATGAACCTAAAAAAATAAAATAAAAACCTAACCTAAACCTAAAAATAAAAAATAAAATAAAAATAAAATTGAACTAAAAACTAACCTAAACCTAAAAAAAATAAACTAAAATAAAAAACCTAAATTAAAATAAATAAACCTAAAATAAATAGACTAAATTAAATAAAAATAAAAAATAATCCTAAATAAAAAATAAAATAAACTCAAACAAAGAAAAAAAACTAAAAAAATTGAATAAACCTAAACCTACTAGTTTATTTAATTTAAAAAAATAAAAACTCTAAACCCTAAAACCTTGAACTCTAAAACCTAAACCTTAATCCCTAATCTCTAAACCCTAAACCCTAAACTCTAAAACCTTACCCTAAACCCTAAACCCTAAAACTTACAACTCTAAACCCTAAACCCCAAACCCTAAACCCTAAACTAACCCTAAACCTTAACCCTAAACCCTAATCCCTAAACCTTGAATAAAGATGTTATTAGGAGTAGATCTAAAGAATGACCAAATCCAAACATAGTTATGGTATCTAAAGAAAATGTCTTCAAATTACTTTCCCTTGACTATTAGAGATTTGAATACCCTAAATCATTATAATTATATACCATATGATATAATGTAGCATCATATATATGTAGTGATGTGTTTTTGGATGTTATAAGATGTTTTAAAATGTTTTAGTATATTATGGTATGGTGCCCTATAGTCTATATTAATATAAATCATAAAAATATTAATTTAATAAATCAGATGATGAAATTTATTAAATTTGAAGTGGGAATTTGGTTGTAGTACCAAAGATGTGCTACGCCACTTGTAGCCTAAAAAGTAAGATTTTATGTTCAAAATAAATATTATATGTTGTAGCATAGTATAGCATCATATATCATAACATATTATTCTGCACATTTTAAATTCTTTTATTATTTTACAATCATGCAGTCAAACCTACACTAGCATTATTTATAAAAATGTTGATTTAGACTTTAAAGTGGTGGATTTTAGCCAAATTCATAATAGGAAGAGTATGGCATCATAATGTATTACATCAATTTAAAATATGTAAGTGATATGATTAAAAATATTATTTTTTATTGTTTAGACTAGATTTATGATTTTTATATCTTAAGCAATCCCTTGTGATGTGATATGCAATGTAATATAATATAATATGGTATTGTGTATTATAATATAAGATGCCATAACACAGTGTACCAACATGCATTATAGCATACTATTGTGTATTACTATTTATTGTTTAACATATTTTAGTTTATTTTAGTTTATTATAGTATGATGTAGTAGAGTTTGTGTTAGTGTAATTCATAAAAATACTAATTTATAGGCTGAGATGATGGGATTTGGCCAAATTTAAGGTATGTTATAGGGAACATCATTGGGGGTGTGCTATGATGTGTCATTTAATCAAAAGAATGGAATTTTGCATCCAAAATAAATGATCAATTTTCAACCAAAATTTTTAAATTTTTTGTTTAAAGTGATTCATTTTATGATGTAATGTAAGATAATATATTATATGAAAGCATATTAAAATACAATGTACATAACAATATAATTCACATATATATGAATGTGGTGGTGTGTTACTAAATGTTACATTTTAGTATGTTTTACTTTTTTTTTATAATACATTGGGTCAAAACTCACAAAAATGTTAATTTGAAGGTTGAGATGGAAGAATTTGGCCAAATTCATGGCACACACCAAGAAGCAACACCAAAATTATGCTATATTTTACCATTTCTAATAGAAAAAATAATAATTTTACATCTAGAATGAGCAAAATTCATTTTTTGAGAAAATTTTGTTATTTGTTCCTTTTAAGTGATTCTAATGAGGTGTAATGTTAGACAATATATTATATTATAGAAAATTATAATATAACATCATATATTATATCATAATATAGTGTGTTAATTCACACTATAATAGTTTTAGCATGATATTGTATAGTTAGTTTGAGATTGCACCATCAAAAGTCATAAAATGTTGATTATAATGTTAAGATTATGTAATTTGAATGAATATATTATTAGCTTTGAAGTATTATAGGCATAAGAGAAGAAATAAGATTTGATGAGAATTCCATGTCAAGGACATGGAGGGAGATCGAGTAGGGGATCACACATGCATTAGACATGACATGTGAGGGGTCTATATCGAGGGCCTAGAAGAAGAAAATCTACTGGGGATAAGTTTTGAATTTGATTTGATTATATAATTTGTAGAAAGAATTTCTACTTGGGATAAGAATCTATAATCCATCGGGGATTAAGATCGAATTGACTTTAATTTGTTTTATTTTAATTGATGTGTAGGCATATCTGTCATAGATATGGGCTCGAGTCCTCTGACGGGTATATGAACCTTCCACTAGGAAGTGTGCTATCCACTCGTGGATTGGGATTTGAGTTTGATTTCATAAATTTGTTTGGGGATGTATCCACTAGCAATAAGAGTTTGGTTTGATTTCTATGATTTAGACTCTACTAGGGAAGTTGGTTTAATTTGGCTCCACTAAGGAGGTTGGTTTTGAATTTGATTTTTTTGCTTGACTTGTTTACATATGATTTGAGGCTCCACTAGAGAGAAGGGTGTGATTTAACTCCACTGGGGAAAATTAAATTTACTTTAAGTTAATCTGAGTTAATGTATGGACCTATCGGTGTGTGATGAATCCACTAAGAAGGGGCTATATCAGCCTTGACATACCTCTGGTGTACAAATCCAAAAGGAGAGCCTACCTGCAGTGGGGTTGTTCTAGCCAACCTAAGGGGTTGCCTTTCGGTGTGGAACGGCTATGCTAGGAAGAAGGCATAGTAGACTTACATCTTCCAAAGGAAGGAACAACCACTTGGGTGACCTGTTGGATGCACAACAAATCGAACCTGACTTATGGTGACTACTGAGTGAATGCCGAAGGGGACTTATGTCAACTAAAAAGTAGTCAGGATTAATTTTATCTTAATTACATGTGATTTTATATGGTTTGTTTAGTTTAGTTTGATTTCAAATCAAGGGAATATCCATTCAGGATGTGAGCTCGATCAAATTTGATAGATTGAATTTATGGACCATGTCAGTGTGTGATGGGCCCACTAAGAAGGGGCTATATCAGACTTGTCCTATCTCAGATTTACAAATCCAAAGGGATAGTACATTGGTTGTGGGGTAGAGCTAGCCAACCTAAGGGGTTGCTTTTCAGTGTACAACAGCTATTCTAGGAAGAAGGCATAGTAGAATTTCATCTTCTAAAGTAAGGAATAATCGCTAGAGTAACCTCTTGGTAGCACAAAAAAATTGAACCCGACTTAGGGGCAACTACTGGGTGAATGTTGTTGGGGACATATATCAACTAAAGAGTAGTTAAGCAATTCCTATTGTGAGTTTTGCTAGCACTGCCATAAAGATAGGATGCCTACTTGGGAAAAGGTACCGCTAAGGGTCTCCTCCTAATCCACAAGTGAATCTATAATTTGTTTATATGTTTACATGGACCCTATTGGTGTGCAAGGGACCACACTGAGAATGGGCTATGTCGGCCTTAACCTCTCTCAAATTTACTATATTAAGGGCGAATCTACACATCCATAGGATTGATTCTCCAACGACAGGGGTGGATGCTGAGAAAGGGAAACTGTCTAATCTGAGAGTAACCCAAGTAGTGTTTAAATAGGATTGCAAAGGATGTGATCCAAATATAGTGCTACGGTGCTACTAGAGGCATCGAGCCCAAAAAATAAATCTTATAGGTGTACGGTGGCCAACTCAAGGAGAAAGTGTAGTAGACTTACAACTTCTTTGAGTGGTGTATCCAAAGGTGTGAGAATAAACCAACCTAAGGTGTATCCGTCAGCATGAGTGGTATATCTGTCAGCATAGTGAGAACCAACCAACCTAAGGTGCCTGCTGATATTCGATGATCAAACTAGAAAGAAAGCTTGTAGGCTTACAACTTTCCAAGTCGAATTGATCATCAGGATAGTCTGTCATCAACAGGAATGATGCTATCTAACCTAGAGCGATTATTAAGCTGGGAGCCCCGAGGAAGGACTAGACCCAGACTTGAAGCAGTCAAGATGGAAGGAGGCACTAGGGGACTTATCCTAAAACTCAAATATACTTAAACCAGTTAGTGCACAAAGGCTAATCAATGAAGAAAGCATAATAGACTCACATCCTCTTAAATGAAGCCAACATGAGGTAGCTTATCGGCCACGCAGTAAGGCCTTCCAAACTAACAAGGAACTCATCAATGTGCAGTGGCCAAGTAAGGAAGGAAATCATAGCAGACTTACATTCTCCAAAGTAAGAATACCACTAGGGAGACACACTAGCAGGGTAGCATGTCAGCCCGACCTAGAGCAGCTACTAAGTGAGTGTCACTGGGGGCGTTATTTCAACTTAGAGTAGCCTGAGATAAAAGATATGTGTTAGTTTTATATGTTCATGTGTAGTTTGTATTTATGTTGTGTCGATGAAGGATAGGATGCCACTGAAGTTCCTTACACCTACCCTAAACACATCATGGCAGATTCACAAATAAGAATGCTTTCAAGATGGAAGAGATTGAATTCAAAATAGAATTTTCATTAATGATAATTATTTTCAAACATGATTTATAATATTTCTTGGCAGAGTAGTTGATTAGAAGCATTGGGTGTTATCCTTTATGATTAATAAGCTGATAAGATCCTCCTTGGTAGGCTTTATCTATGGGTTCCAACTTTCCTCCCATCTTATGACGAGAAATAATTAGTCTCCTTAGAACTAAAATAAGCTCTCCTACTTGAAAAGCTCTAAGATGGACCAACTTGTTGTGAGCTTGAATCATTTTAGCTTTGTACAACTTGAGATTTTGGCATGCCTGTAGACGTATCTCCTTAAAACCTTCGAGCTTTTCTAACCGCAACTTGGCGTTCTGCTCTATTTTGATCTTGCTACCCATAGCTATCCTTAGTGATGACAGTTGAACTTCTAATGGTAGAACTGCTTCGGACCCATACACTATGGAGAAAGGAGTAGACTGAGTTGGAGTTCTATGCAGTAGGCCCACAAGGCTTCAACTAACTGCTCATGCCACTATTGATTATTGTTGTCGAGTGTCTTCTTTAGTATTTGGATGAAAGTTTTGTTGAAGGCTTCTGCTGAGTCGCTTTCCATCAAGTAGTCGATGGTAGAATTTCTCTAATATATGATGTGTATCCGAATAAAGTTTTTGATCTCAGTGCACTTGAATGCAGTACCATTATCAAATATAATTTGTCTAGGCAATTTGAACCTATATACGTTATGGTTCCTAAAAAAATAGAGCACATGCAGAGCTGTGACCACTTTAAGCAGAATCACCTTCGGCCATTTGGAAAGGTTATCAGTAGCAGCTAAGATAAATTGAGGACCCTTGGAAAAATGAGGAACAATCAGACCCACTATGTCGATACCCCAACACTCGAATGGCCATGAGGCCAATGTAGGATGTACAATGTTGGGTGGTTGGTCTAGGACCACACCGTGTATTTGACATTGGTGACATCACCTAGCCATATCCATGCATTCTTTGATCATTGATGGCCAGTAGTATCCTAGTCTCTTGATCTTGGCTTCCATCTTTGGACCAGATTGGTTGGCTCCACATAATTTTTAGTGCACCTCGATCAATATCTTATGGGCTTTGTGTTTGTGTAAATAACATAACCACATATGATCGAAAGACTGCTGGTTCAAGACACCATCCACAAGAGCATTGGAAAGTGCTCTCTGCTTCATCTGATGGGCTTCAAACTTCTGTTGAGGTAGTTTGCCTTTATTTAGGTAATCCATGAATGGTTTCCTCCAATCTAACTCCATGTCCTTCTTGGCAATGGCAACCTCCCCTTCAAGAGAGTACAATTTGATGGGTTCAATATTAATAAGAGATAAGACTTGTGTATTTTAGACTTTTATTGATATGGACTCATCCTCCTGAAATGTAAACTCCTTGGCAAGCTTGGATAAAGCATACGCTATGGCATTCTCTCCTCGAGGAATCTTATAAATGATAACCTCTAGGATTTGGGCCAACAAGTCCATGGTGTAGTTGTGGTAGTGATGGAGCTTGGGCTTTATAACCTTATAGGGCCCAGGGAATTGGTTGAAACTAGCTGAGAATCCTCAAAGATGTTGATGTTCTGGATGCTTAGAGTAATGGCTAACTGACCGGCAATCGAGCCTCATATTTGTGTTGGAGCAAGGATTAGACAGATGATATGAGAATCTCATCACATCAGGTTTGGAGTTGAGAGAACTATTCCTACCCTTACCTTTCCTGGAATAATAGATTATGGTTCTTCTCCTCTTTGAGAGGAAGCTGCACCATCAAAGTACATCTCCCAACAGTGAATGCTAGTATCCCCTAAGTTCATGATTTGTTCATCTGGGAGATCATAACTAAGTGGAGCATCAGCAGGAAGTCGGTGTGCTACTAAGAAATCCACTAGCACTTGTCCTTTCACCGCAACAAAGGAAAAGGTCATAGATAAAAAGGATAAGGATAAAGAGAGGAAAAAAGAGAGAGCTTAGATAGAAAAGGCTCATGCTAAGTTAGGATCATCTTAAGGGGGAAACAATACATATGAACATTCAAACTTCATAAAGAATGGTTACAATCAAATGTAATTCCACCAACCAGAGAGAAGTGTTGATTAACATCAAAGCCATCATAGCCATCATACCTGATACAAGCAAACAACCAAGGCTAGCAGTCCTTAGAGTTCTAGATCATGCAACATTAAACAAAGATCAACTGACCAACAACTAGCTAGCACCCAAACCACCAAATAAAAACCATAATAGACTAATCAAAATAACTTAGAGAGAGGCTAGAACAAAGTCAGAACACCAACAATAGCCATTATCCAAATACCCATCCAAGCTCCAAACTAGGGGAAACTAGAACTAGCCATCAGCAAGCACTAGACAGATGCCAATTAATAAAGAAATTGCCAACAAAACTAAGATGGGAGCCCTCAAGCCAAAGTCCCAACAAGTTGTAGTCACCAATCCGAACTAGGGTGAGCAACCACAAATGACTAAACAGCTCACAAATACAACCATCAACTGAAGGAAACATAAGCTGCAGTAAGTGCAAATCACAAAAGGGGGCCAAAGGCAGCCACCAACTACTAGAAACCAAAAAGTCCAATCCAAAAGGATCAACAAAGTTTGGCCACCACATCAAAAGGCTCCAGCAAATTGTCCAAGAAAAAGGAAAAGACCAGTAAGGAAAAAAATCAAACAACCAAGACTCCAAGAGCAACTAAAAGTCCTTCAACCAAACCAACTAAGTAAAACATCCATAAGGAAACCACTAGAGAACAGCCCATCATAAGTAACTAACAATGGATGCATCCCCAAGGAAAAAGTAGAAACCAAGAAAGCACACAACAAATCCAAAAGAAGCACAACCACCATAGAAGGTAATAGAAGAATAGCCAAGACTAACCGAAAAACCAAACTTCCCCAACAATATGGACTAACCCGATAGGAAGCATAATAACAACAAAAAACCTATTGTAAACAACACAACTAGTAAAGGCTAAACATAAGAGAATAACTAAACACAATACTAAGGCAAAAGAAAGATCCAACAATAAACAATAAGGAACTGGGAGGCAACACCAAAAAAAGTTGCCAGGAAACTCTCCAAAGGGAGGCCTAGAAAGGCAACAACCAACAGTAGTTTTCACTAGGAAGGCCATCCATTCAGCCATGAAAAACCAGCAAAATGTAATTTGAGTTCAAGAGGAGATCCAACAAACCAACTAGTAAAAAAATAAATAGTAGAAACCATCTCATCCACCATCAATAAGAGTAACATGCGAGAACATAGCCATGAGGTTGAAAAACTAAGCCAACCTAATGGAAAGATAAGAACCACTATGTAGCAACCACCAGCCATCTTAGAAGCAAGAAGGCAATAACCCAACCCAGCCAAAAGTGAAAATAAGTTTAGGGTTTAGGGTTTAGGGTTTAGGAAAGGGTTTAGGTTTAGGTTTGCTTGGGGTTAGTGTTTGGTTTTAGGTTTAGGGTTTTAGGGTTTAGGCTGGGTAGGTTTTAGGGTTAGTGTGGTTTAGGGTTTAGTGGTTTAGGGTTTAGGGTTTTAGGTTTAGGGTTTAGGGTTAGTTTAAGATTTAGATTTGGTTTTTTGGGTTTATAATTTAGGTTTAGATTAGGTTTAGTTTAAGGTTTATGATTTTAGGGTTTGGGTTTATTTTAAGTTTTTTTTTTAAATTAAGTAAACCGCATTTAAGTTTATTTAGTTTATTTTTTATTTATTTTAGTTAATTTTATCTTTTCTTTTTATTTAAGTTTATTTTTTATTTTTATTTAGTTTAATTTATTTATTTTAGGTATTTTTATTTTTGTTTAGGTTTTTTATTATAGTTTATTTTTTAGGTTTAGATTTAGGTTTATGTTTATGTTTATATTTCAGTTTAGTTTTATTTTAATTTTAGGTTTAGGTTTTATTTTTTTTATTTTTAAGTTTAGATTTAGGTTTTCATTTCATATTTTTAGGTTTCAATTTTAGATATGTATTTTAGGTTTATTTTTATATTCTATTTTTTAGTTTAGATTTAGGTTTATTTTCAATTTATTTTATTTTATTTAGTTTTGGGTGTCAATTTAGTTCATTTTAGGTTTAGGTTTAGGTTTTATTTATTTTATTTTAGGTTTATGTTTATTTTATTTTGTTTCTTTTATGTTTTAGTTATTTTTATTTATTTTTAGGTTTATTTTTAGTTTAAGTTTTTATTTAGGTTTTATTTTATTTTTATTTTATGTTTTACATTTAATTTTTATATTATTTAGGTTTTTTATTTCTAGGTTTATTTAATTTTTTTTTTAGTTTTTTTTATTTTTATTTTATTTACTTTTTCCAGGTTTAGTTTATTTAGGGTTTGAGTCAGGGGCCTGGGTTTATAGTTGTAGGTCATTTAGATTTAGGGTTTAGGGTTTAGGGTAGTATAGGGTTTGTATTTAAGATAGTGTGGGTAGTACTTGGGTTAGTTTGCCTGTGGCTTTAGTGGTTTAGGTTTAGGTGGGTGTGGTGTGGCTCAGTGGAGAGTTTTAGGCCTGGGGGTGGGATGTTTTAGAGAAAGTTTAGGAGTTTGGTTTTAGGGCCTGAGAGTTTAAGTTCAGTTTAGGAAGGTTTAGGGTTTAAGGTTTAGGTTTAGGGTTGTGGGTTGTGGGTTTAGGGTTTAGTGTTAGTTTCAAGGGTTATGGTTTTTTTTTGTTTTTTTATCTTTTATTTTTATTCTTTTAAGTTAAGTAAACTAGTAAGTTTAGGTTATTTAGATCATTTAGTTTATTTATTTTATTTATTTTAGTTTATTTTAGTTATTTATTTCTTATTTGGGTATTTTTTTATTTTTATATTATTTAGCTTATTTATTTTAGGTTTTTTATTTTAGTTTATTTTTTAGGTTTAGGTTTAGGTTTAGGTTTATTTTTTAGTTTTGTTTTATTTTTATTTTATTTTTTAAGTTTAGGTTAAATTTATTATTTTGTAAGTTTATGTTTAGTTTTATTTTTATTGATTTTTAAGTTTTAGGTTTAGTTTTTTTTATTTGTTAGTTTAGGTTTACATTTATTTTATTTTATTTTATTTTATTTAGTTTAGGTTTAGGTTTTAATTTTATTTATTTTAGTTTAGTTTATTTTAGTTTTGGTTTAGGTTTAATTTATTTTATTTTAGGTTTAGGTTTTTCTTATTTTAAGGTTTAGGTTTTATTTTTATTTATTTTATGGTTTTTTTATGTTTACTTTTAGGTTTAGGTCTTTCGTTAATTTTTATTTTATTTTATTTTAGGTTTATTTTTTTTAGGTTTAGTTTTTATTTTATCTAGGTTTTTTAATTTTTTTGTTTAGTTTAGGATTTTATTTATTTTATTTTATCTTCGCTAGGTTCGTGTTCTAGTTTAGGGTTTAGGGTTTTTAGTTTTTTTTAATAGTGAACAAATTCAAAATCATAAACTAAGTAACACACCGAGTTTTTTAAGGCACAAGCGATGACATAGATAAAAAATGAGCTCGCATAGAGCAAATCAAAAACCCTAGATAAATAGAACCGTCTCTACTGTAAAGACACAATTCCATAAGCACAGTTTCATAAGTAGTAGATCGGATCGACCGTTCTTTAGTTTCTCCAATTCCCATTAGAACCACCTCGGCCTCTCGAGTGGCGGGATCTACCATCATATCCCTGATCTCTCCCTCCGCCACCACCACAGATGTAAACTCCAACGCTCTTTCCGCTTCCTTAACCACCACTGCTCTGACCACCACCTCCATATCCACCAGCACCTCGAAATCCCCCACCACCACTGCGATAATCATCACCTCAGCCTTTGCCTCCATCGCTAGATCTAAACTGAGCCTAGTTGATGGTGATGTTCCTACTATCAAAGTTCTGCCCATTCTTATGGTTTAGGTTTAGGTTTAGGTTTATTATGTTTTAGGGTTTAGGTTTATTTTTTAATTCATTTAGTTACTTTATGTTTAAGTTTAGGGTTTGGGGTTATGGTTTAGGGTTTAGGGTTTAGAGTTTAAGGTTTAGGGTTTAGGGTTTATGTTTTTTAGGGTTTTCTAGGGTTTAGGGTTTAGGATTTATGGTTTAAAGTTTTTTTTTTAAAAAAAATTTAAGTAAACCAATAGGTTTAGGTTTATCTAGTATATTTAGTTTATTTTTTATTTATTTTAGTTTACTTTATTTTTTTTTATTTTATTTAGGTTTATTTTTTATTTCTATTTAGTTTAGTTTATTTATTTTAGGTTTATTTATTTTTTTCTACTTTTTATTTGAGTTTATTTTTTTAGGTTTAGATTTATTTTTGAATTGAGTTTTATTTTTATTTTCTTTTTTGGATTTAGGTTTTATTTTTTATTTTTAGGTTTAGGTTTAGGTTTTTATTTTATTTTTTTAAGTTTAGTTCTTAGGTTTTTATATTAGGTTTATTTTTAGGTTTTATTTTTTAGTTTAGGTTTAGGTTTATTTTAAGTTTATTTTATTTTATTTAATTTAGGTTTAGGTTTAAGTTTAGTTTATTTTAGGTTTAGGTTTAGGTTTTATTTATTTTAGTTTAGGTTTAGGTTTATTTTATTTTTATTTTAGGTTATGGATTTTTTTTGTTTAGGGTTTAGGTTTTTTTTAAATATATTTTTAGGTTTATTTTTTAGGTTTCATTTTTTATTTAGTTTTTACTTTATTTTATTTTTGGTTTATTTTATTTTTATTTTACATTTAGTTTTTATTATATTTAGGTTTCTTATTCTTGGGTTTATTTTATTTTTTAGTTTAGTTTAAGTTTTTATTTAATATATTTTAGTTTTAATTTTATATTTTTATTTTAATTTATTTTTAGGTTTAGGTTTAGGATTGGGTTTAAGTTTAAGTTTTTATTTTATTTTATTTTTCATTTTATTTAAATTTAAGTTTATTTATTTATTTTATTTTTATGTTTTATTTAGTTTAGGTTTTTTAAGTTTTGTGGTTTAGGGTTAGCCTGGGTTTAGGGTTTAGGGTTTAAGGTTTAGGGTTTAGGTTTAGGAGTTTAGGATTATGGTTTGGTTTGTGGATTTGGTTGGGTTTGGGGTTTAGTTTAGTTTTATTTTTAAGATTTATGGTTTAGGGTTTAGGGTTTAACATTTGTGTAGTTTGGGCTGATTAGGGTTTGGTTTAGGGTTTAGTGTTTTGTGGTTTATGGTTTAGGGTTTAGGTTTAATGTTTAGGGTTTAGTTCAGGCCAGATTTAAGTTTAGTTTAGGTTTAGGATTTAGGATTTAGGGTTTTTTTTAAAATTAGGTAAATCGGTAGGTTTATGTTTTAGGATTTTAGGGTTTAGGGTTTAGGGTTTAGGGTTTAGAGTTTGGGGTTTAGGGTTTAGGGTTTAGGGTTTTGAGTTGTAGGTATTATGGTTTAGGGTTTAGGGTTTAGGTTTTAGGTTTAGGGTTCAGGTTTTAGTTTAGGGTTTAGGGTTTTTGGTTTGTTTTTTCAAAAGAGAACAAATTCAAATTCAACATTTCTTCTTTTTGATTTAATAAACCAAGTAACATAAAAAGTTTTCTAAGACACAAGCGATAGTATAGATAAAAAATGAGCAGGTATAGAGCAAATCAAAAATCCTAGATAATTAGAATCATTTCTACTGTAAGGACATAGTTCCATAAGCAGCAGATCAGATTGGTTGTTCTTAAGTTTCTCCAATTCCTATCAGAACCACCCCAGCCTTTTGAGTAGCGGGATGAACCATCATATCACTGATCTCTCCCTTCGCCACCACCATGGCAGTAACCCCTGTCTTTCCTCTTGCCTCTATTACCACCACTGCTCTGTCCACCACCTATATAACCTCCAGCACTTATAGATCCCCCAACACCACTACGATAATCGAACCTCCGCTTTGGGCCCACCACCGATCTAGACTAAGCCTTGATTGATGTCCCTACCACAAGGTTTTCCCCATTCTTAGGTTTAGGTTTATTAGGTTTTAAGGTTTATGTTTTTTAGAATTTATTTAGTTACTTTACATTTAGGTTTAGGGTTTAGGGTTTAAGGTTTAGGGCTTAGCGTTTAGGGTTTAGGGTTCCAGGTTTAGGGTTCAGGGTTTAGCGTTTAGGGTTTAGGGTTTAGGATTTAGAATTTATGGTTTTTTTCTTGAATTAAGTAAATCGGTAGGTTTAGGTTTATTTAGTTTATTTATTATTTATTTTAGTTTAGTTTATTTTTTATTTTCATATAGGTTTATTTTTAATTTATATTTAGTTTACTTTATTATTTTAGTTTAGTTTTTTAATTTTAGTTTATTTTTTAGGTTTAGGTTTTGGTTTTGATTTATTTTTTAGTTGAGCTTTATTTTTATTTTATCTTTTTAGGTTTAAGTTTTATTTTTTTATTTTTAAGATTATGTTATGTTTTTTATTTTCTTTTTTTAGGTTTAGTTTTTAGGTTTTTATTTTAGATTTATTTTTATGTTTTATTTTTTAGTTTAGGTTTAGGTTTAATTTATTTTATTTTTTTTAGTTTAGGTTTAGGTTTAGGATTAGTTTATTTTAGATTTAGGTTTAAGTTTTATTTATTTTAGATTAGGTTGAGGTTTATTTTATTTTCATTTTAGTTCAGGTTTTTATTTTAGTTTATGGTCTAGGTTTTATTTTTTATTTATTTTTAGGTTTTATTTAAAGGTTTAGGTTTTTATTTAGTTATTTTATTTTATTTAGGTTTATTTTATTTTAGTCCATGTATTTTATTTTATTTAGGTTTTTTATTCTTAGTTTTATTTTATTTTTTTAGACATAGATTTAAGTTTTTGTTTAGGTTTTTATTTTATTTTATTTATTTTTTTAGGTTTAGGTTTATTTATTTAATTTATTTATAGGTTTTATTTAGTTTAAGTTTTAGGTTTTTAGGGTTTATGGTTTAGGGTTTAGGATTTTGGGAGTGTAGGGTTTGGTGTGGGTCAGGAGTGGAGTTTTAGGATCTGTGGCTCAGGTTTAGGTTGTTTGGAGGTCAGCTCAGTTTAAAGCCCAGGGCTCAGGGTTTTGCCAGGGTATGGTCAGTTTAGGGTCAGTTTAGGGCAGAGGTAGGGTTTATGGTAGTGGTAAAGTGAGGCCTGGTATTGGGTAGGGTTTAGTGGGGATTTAGTTTAGGGTTTGTGGTTTATATAGTTATAAGGTTTTAGGTTTAGGGGTTTTGGGTTTAGTTTAGGTTTAGGGTTGTGGTTGGTTTAGGGCTTAGGGTTTAGGGTTTAGGGTTTTAGGGTTTAGGGTTTAGAATTATAGGTTTAGGGTTATGATTTTTTTGCTTTATTTTTTATTTTATATTTTTTTAAATTAAGTAAACTCGTAGTTTAGGTTTATGTAGTTTATTTATTTTTTAAAATTAAGTAAAATGATAGGTTTAGGTTTATTTAGATTATATTTTATTTATTTTAGTTTATTTTATTTTATAAATTTCCCGACTTCTGACTTATAACCATCTGGAGTGGCCACCAGTTAACTCCTACGATTTTAAAAGTCTGGTCTTATGATTTGCAAGATAACTAGGGTAATTATTTAATTAGAAAGAGACTAAAGTCCTAAACACACTCTCTAATATACTAGAGCATGTGTGGTATGAGCATATGACTTAATCTATAACTGCAAAATCTTTTCAAATTTTATTTCATTTTAGAACATCATTTTGATAGAGGCTTTAGGATTTCTTATGCCTAAATGCATGATGAAATATGTTATGGGTCAAATCAACTAGAAGAAGGTGTTCTCCACCACAAGGGATGCCCTCAGAGGTAAAACATTCCTTTATTGTGCAAGGATGGAGATCCTTCATGTTCAAGAGAGAAAGAATATGCATGCATGATGTGATACATATAGCCATACAACTAAGGGGTTGCTAAATCTTTTAATTATCTTATTTATGTCAGTTTTATGATGAAGTTATGAGTTATTTAAAATTTAGTTATGAGTGATTAGTTGGGAAGAAAAATTATTTTATCTTAAGAGACTAATCATATCCAAGCCACACATTAAAGCATCAATCATATAAGAAACTATGAGTAGCATTCTAACATAATGGACAATTTTAACATAACATCAAACAATTATATAAACTATCATAAAAGAATAAAAGATCGGTCAAAACATACAAAGAGAAAAAGCTAGGTAGCTGAGCTCTGCCCTTATACAACCTGGAATATGAAAGAATAATTATAATTTTATTAAATGCTATGGGGGTCTTCTTTCTTCATATCTTCATTTCTGATTTGGTTCCTTCTTTGATTTGGATGGTGCTTTCTTCAAAGGCATCACAGGGCACCCCAAGACAAAGCCTTCAAGCCACTGCTCATCCTAATCCCCCATAGCATTAATCCTAATTCCTATTGAAAAAATTATAGTTATGTGGGAAAAGTAAATCTAACTACACCTGCAAAATAGAGGTTAGCTAAATATACATATAATCCCAAGTAATTGTATTTATAAGTTGGACTTAGCACCCTACACATAGGTAACTAAGCTCACCTGTCCTAACATCTCTTAAGCATAATCCCCTATAGAAAACATGATTAGGCTGATATTGGCCTATCATCCAGTCTATGAAGCATACACTCTAACATCCAATCTAAAATAATACATCATAAAATAAAACATACATCACATCATAGACCGTCCTAACTTAGAGCTATAAGTGGTGACTTAATTCTAATGTGTGTATTAAGGCTTGTGTGGTAAGTCTTGTTAGGAATTAGTGTCATATTTTCTAAGTGTAGAAGGATTCAATTTAACATGAAAGGTTGATTTCACTTGGAGTAGTTTAATTGATTTGAGAATTTTAATTTGTGTTTTCTTTTGTTTCATTTGATTACACTTAGCAACTAAGTGTCATAAAGAGAGGAAAAGAGGACTGCCCTCTTTCATCTCTATCTTAAGTCACTTTCTAAAGTATATTAATTTTATTTAGTTCTCTTTAGTGAATGGCTTATTAAATTATTTAATTAATCCTAACTTTAGGTTCACTTTAAATAATCATATTCAAAATAAAAGTCATCTTAAGATAAATTTAATTAAATTAGTACCATAAGACATACATTAAATCATTCCTTCCCATCATATGTAATATGCATATGATTTAATCCTAAGTGTAGCTATACATGCAACATATTTTAGCTTACCTAAATGATGAATACATGTCTATGTTTAGAATTTATATTTTATTTGATTGAAGTGGGGCCTGGCAATCGATTCCACCCACAGCTCGTTACTCCATTCGAACATATGGGTAGGATGACCTAACCTCCACTAGGCAAAGGAAGAGGCTAGTTTAGAGGCAATCCCAGGGGTGGAAAACCTCTTTATTAGCCACCCAATAGAAGATATGTCTCAACTACTAGCAGTACACCTGTTATCTATATAGACTTAGAATCTAGTTCACAGGATGAGTCTTATATGGTTAGCACACTAGCCAGCTCTTCTCAGTAGTAGATTCCCTTGGAGGTGACACTTGAGCCAGATAGCAATGAAGTTCAAGCTCCAAAGCAAAGCATAAGTGTATCCAAGTCTATCTATAAAATAATTAGGCATCAGTTGGGAACCTTAGCTCTAGCCACACTTTCCTTTCAAAAAGTTAAGGGTTTGGTAGTTAAGGAAGCCCCTAAGTCATCCACAGGTGTGAAGACTTAGAAGTTCTTTCTGAGAGCATCATCCTCAAGTCAAGAAGTTGATGTAGAACTTGAGGATGATTCATATAAAGATATAATAAAATTACCTTTTGATTGGTACTTGCCTTGTGTTCATAATTTAGTAAAGAATTGGTTAATCCCACATACTTCATCAAAGCATAAGTCAGACTACTCCAAAATAATATGGAAGAACAAATGCAAAATCTAGCAATCAAGACCAAGAATAGGATTCAGTACAGTGGGTCCAACCAATGATGACGATTACTGCATAGTCATCACCGATCATATGGAATTTGATAGGTTCTTTTCAAATCACATTAACTCATATGAGGAGATGTGCTTAGAAACTTCAGATGATCTAGATAATTTTGAAGTCAAAGATGCACCACCAAAGTTTGAAGAAGAGATCAAGTCAACCATCAGCAAGCTCAAGGAAATCATCTTAGGAATTGAAGAAGATCCATGCCCGACATACATCAGTTCTTTATTGAATGAAATTGAAACCAATGACTTAGTTAGGCTATTGACTGAGTTTAAGGACTGCTTTGCATGGAGTTATGAAGAGATGTATGCATTGGCTCCTGATGTAATGGTCCATAAACTAGTAATGGAGCCTACTGCTAACCCTATGAAGCAAGTTCCTAGATGCATGCGATTAAACATAGAATAATAGCTCATTTATGAAGTCAAGAAACTGAGTGATGTTGGCTAAATACCCTAGTTAGCCAAAGATCATCCCAAGAAGAAAAGATTGGTCAAATTATTATATGCATCGATGTTAAAGATTTAAATAAGGCGTGTCAAAAAGATGAATTTCTAATACCAATCATGAAGCTAATCGTGGACATTTCATCATATCATGCAGCCTTCTCTTTCATGTATGACTCATCTAGATATAACCAAATAGAGATGGACCCTAAAGATGATAGAAACATTGCTTTTAGAACCCCAATCAAAATCTATTATTATAAGGTCATGCCTTTCAACCATAAAAATATGTCATCTTTGCTATGACTCGAATCTTCAATGAACTCATTCATCATCAAGTCGAGTGTTATGTCGGTGATCTCATGGTCAAATTTTGAGAAAAGGAAAACCATCTATTTGACTTGGGAGTATTTTTTGATCATTTAAGATAATTTAATCTCAAAATGAACCCCGTGAAGTGTGCATTCAGAGTAACTTCAGGAAAATTTCTTGGGTTTGTTGTCCAACACAAAGAATTAAAATCGATCTGGAGAAGATCAAGGAAATATTAGAAATGCCACCCCCAAAAGTTTAACTCAACTCAGATCTGTCCAAAGGTTGGCATATCTAAGATGCTTTATATTCAACCTATCAAGAAGATGTCAGCCATTCTCAGCACTTGTCAAAAAGGATGCCAAGTTTAAGTGGGGTGACAAGTGTGTGCATGCCTTCAAAGACATCAAGCATTACCTGATGATGCCGTCAGTTCTAGCAGCCCCTATCTCGGGCAAGTCACTCATACTTTACACTATTATGTTATCCCTTGGTATTTTGTTGTCCCAAGCCAATGACGAAAGGAAGGAAAACACACTCTACTTCCTTAGCCATCGTTTAATCCCTACTGAGGCTAATTATCCACCCATTGAGAAGCATTGCCTAGCTTTAATCTTTGTATCCCAAAAGCTATAGCACTACATGCTTTTTCATAAAGTAAACTTGATCTCTAGGATCAATCCATTATAGTATCTCATGACACAGCTGATGCTATCCGAATGGTTGGCATGACGGTCCATGATCCTCTCATAGTTTGACATTACCTTCGTACCCCTCTGTGCGATGAAAGGACAAGTGCTAGCAAATTTCTTAGCAGCACACCCACTTCGTGCTGACTCTCTGCTTAGTGATGATCACCCCGATGAACAAATCATGAACATAGGTGATAGTAGAATTTACTTCAACGAGATGTATTTTGATGGTGCAGCTTCCTTTTAAAGTGGAGAAGAATCATAATCTACTATTTCAAGAAAGGTAGGGGTAGGAATAGTTCTCTTAACTCTGAATTATGATGTGAGGAGATTCTCATATCTTCTGTCCAATCCAAGCACCAACAATGAAGCCAAATATGAGGCTTTGATTGCCAGTCTGGAGTTAGCATTTACTCTAAGCATCCCGAACATCAAAATCTGCAAGGATTCTTAGTTAGTTATTAACCAAATCATTGGGTCCTATAAGGTTATAAAGCCCAAGCTCCATCACCACCATAAGTACACCGTGGAGTTTTTGGCCCAAATCCCAGAGGTTACCATTTATTAGATTCCTCGAGGAGAGAACACCGTAGTGTATGCATTAGCCAAGCTTGTGAAGGAGTGGGCATGTCTGAAGGATGAGTCCATATCAATAAAGGTCCAAAATAGACAAGTCTTATCCCTTATTGATATTGAACTCACCAAAAAGTACTCTCTTGAAGGGGAGGTTGCCATTTCCAAGAACGATGAGGAATTAGATTGGAGGAAACCATTCATGGATTACCTAAATAAAGGACAACTACCTCAAGACAAGTCCCAAGCCCACTAGATGAAGTAGAGAACACTTTCCTATGCTATTGTGGATAGTGTCTTGTACCAGCAATCTTTTGATCATTTGTGGTTACATTATTTAGACATGCATGAAGCCCATAAAATCGTGATCGAGGTACACTCAAGATTATATGGAGCCAACCAATCTTGTCCGAAGATGAACACCAAGATCAAGAGAATATAATACTACTGGCAGTTGATGATCAAAGATTGCATGGATACAGCTATGCGATACCAATAATGTCAAATACATGTGTGGTCCTACATCAACCACCCAATATTCTACATCCTACACTAGCCTCATGGCCATTCGAGTGTTGGGGTACCACTTAGTGGGTTGGATTGGTCCTCCTTTTTTTAAGGGTCATCAGTTCATCTTAGCTGCTAGTGATAACTTTTACAAATGGGCAAAGGTGATTTTGCTCAAAGAGGTCACAACTAAGTATGTGCTTTAGTTTTTTAGGAACCATATCATATATAGGTTTGGAGTGCCTCTATGAATTATATCTGATAATGGTATTGCATTCAAGAGCACTGAGATTAATAACTTTTCCCGAAGACATAATATAGATTAAAGATATTCTACCATTAACTACCCAAAGGAAAATGACTTAGCAGAAGCCTTCAACAAAACTGTCATCCAAATACTGAAGAAGATACTCGACAACAGAAAGTGATAGTGGCATGAGTAGTTAGTTGAAGCCTTGTGGGCCTACCGCACCACATATAGAACTCCAACTTAGTCTACTCCTTTCTCCTTAGTGTATGGGTCCTAAGTCGTTCTACTATTAGAAGTCCAACTGCATTCACTAAAGATAGCTGTGGGTAGTAAGATCACAATAGAGCAGAATGCCAAGTTGCGGTTAGAAAAGCTTGAAGTTTTGGAGGATAGACACTTGCGAGCATGGTAAAACCTCGAGTTGCACAAAGCTAAAATGATTCAAGTTCATAATAAGTTGGTCCTTTCTAGATCTTTTCACATAGGAGAGCTTATTTTAATTCTAAGGAGAATGATTGTTGCCCGTCGTAAGATGGGAGACATATTTGAAACCACTTGGAAAGGCCCATTTCCCATAGAGAAGGCCTACCAAAAAGAATCTTATCAGCTCATTAATTATAAGGGAGAGCGCCCAATGCTTCCAATCAAGAGGCTCTACTTATTGAAATATTATAAATTATGTTTAAAAATATCTACCATCAATGAAAATTTTATTTCAAATTCAGTATGTTCCATGTTGAAAGTATTCTTATTTGTGAATTTGCCATGATGTGTTTAGGGTAGGTATAAGGAACCAGAGCAGCATCCTATCATTCATTGACACAACAGAAACACAAACTACACACAAACATATAAAATGAACACATATCTTTTGTCTCAGGCTACTCTAAGTTGAGATAACTCCCTCAATGACACTCACTTAGTAGCTGCAAGGTCGGGCTAACGTGTCACCCTGCTAGTGTATTACCCTAGTGGTCTTCTTGCTTTGGAGGATGTAAGTTTGTTATGCTTTCCTTTCTTATTTGGCCATTGCTCATGAGAGCCTTGTTAGTTTGGTAGGGCTTACTACATGGTGGTATGCTACCTTAAGTTGGTTTCATTTAAGAGGATGTGAGTCTACTACACTTTCTTCTTGGATTAGCTTTCATGCACTGATTGGGTCGAGTATATTTGAGGTTTAGGATAAGTCCCCAAACGGCTCCTTCCCACCTTCATACTTCATGTTTGGGTCTAGTCCTTCCTCGGGGCTCCCCCTTAGTAGTCACTCTATCTCAAATATCATCTATCCTATCGACAATAGATTATCTTGATGATCAGTTTCGCTTGGAAAGTTGTAATCCTACATGCTTTCTTTCCATATTGATTATTACACACCAATGGGCACCTTAGGTTGGTTGGTTCTCATTATGCTAACAGATCCACCACTCATGCTGATGGATACACCTTAGGTTAGTTGATTCTCATAGCTTAGGATACACCACTCATGGTAGATGTAAGTCTGCTATGCTTTCTTATTGGGTTGGCCACTGTACACTTATTACCTTTCCTTTCTAGGGCTCAGGATAACGCCCCTAGCATCACCTCCCCTGTAGGCACTATATTTGGATAACATCCATTGCGACCCCATTTAGACACTACCAAGGTTACTATCGGATTGGACAGTTCCCCTTTCTTTATAACCACCCCTATTATTGGAGAATCCATCCTATGGATGTGTAGATTCTGCCTTAGTCTAGTAAACTTGAGATAAGTTAAGGCTAACATAGCACCTTCTTAGTGTGGTCCCTCGTACACCAATAGGGTCCACACAAACATATAAACAAAATATATATTTACTTATGGAATAGGAGGACACCTATAGCGATACTTTTTCCCGAGAAGGCATCCTATCTTTAGGATAGTGTTAGGAAAACTCCCTATAGGAATCGCCTGACTACTCTTGAGTTGATATAAGTCCCCAGGGGCATTCACTCAGTAGTCTCCCCTTAGTCAAGTTTGATTTATTGTGCTACCAACAGGTCACCTCAGCAGTTGTTCCTTGCTTTAGAAGATGTAAGTCTGTTGCACCTTCTTCCTAGCACAACCATTGCACACTGAAAGATAACCCCTTAGGTTGGCGAGCTCTACCCCACGGCCAGTAGACTATACCTTTGGATTTATAAATCTAAGATAGGACAAGTTTGATATAGCTTATTCTCAGTGGGTCCATCGCACACCGATATGGTCCATAAATTAAACCTATCAAATTTGACCGAGCTTACATCCCAGTGAATATGCCTTCAATTCAAAATTAAACTAAACCAAACAAACCATATCAAATCACATGAATTTAAGATAAAATTAATCCTGACTACTTTTGAGTTAGCATAAGTCCCTAGTGGCATTCACTCAATAGTCACCTTAGGTCAGGTTCGATTTGATGTGCATCCAATAGCTCACCTTAGTGGTTGTTCCTCGCTTTATAAGATGTAATTCTGCTACACCTTCTTCCTAGCACAGCTGCTGCACACCAAAAGATAACCCATAAGGTTGGCTAGCTCTACCCCATATCTGGTAGACTATCCCTTTGGATTTGTAAACCCTTGGAAGGTCAAGGATGATATAGCCCCTTCTCAATGGGTCCATTGCACACCAACAAGGTCCATACATTAACTCAGATTAAATTAAACCCAATATGATTTTCCTTAGTAGAGTTAAATTACACCCTTCTTCCTAGTGGAGCCCCAAATCATATATAAATAAGTCAAGCAAACAAATCAAATTCAAAACTAACCTCCCCAATGGAGCCAAATTAAACCAACGCAGCCAGAAGAGTATAAATCAAGAAAATCCAACCAAACTCTTAGCCCAAGCGGATACATCCCCAAACAAATTTATGAAATCAAACTCAAATCCTAATCCCCAATGAATAGCTCGAACCTGCTTCCCTAGTGGAAGGTTCATATACCCAATCCCTAGTGGACTCGAGCCCATATCTCTAGCAGATATGATTCCACATCAATTAAAAAAAAACAAATTAAAGTCAAATTGATCTTAATCCCCAGTGGTTTATAGATTCTTATCCTTAGTAGATCTTCTTTCCATAAATTATATAATCAAATGAAATTCAAACCTTATCCCTAGCAGATTTTGCTCTTCTATGCCCTCGACATAGAGCCCTCACATGTCATGTCCAATGCATGTGTGATCTCGTAGTGTATCTCCCTCCATGCCCTTGACATGGAATTCTCATCAAATCTTATTTCTTCTCTTATGGACACCTTTAATACTTCAACGAAATGCATAACAATGTATTTGTTCAAATTACATTATCTTAACATTGTAATGAACATTTTATGATTTGTGATGGTGTAAGCTCAAACTAATAATACAATATCATGCTAAACATATTATAGTGTGAATTAACACACTATATTTATTATAACATATGATGTTATATTATAATTTTCTATAATATAATATATTGTCTAACATTACACCTCATTAGAATCACTTAAAAGGAACAAATAACAAAAAAATTTTCAAAATAAGAATAATGTTCATTTTGGATGTAAAATTGTTATTTTTTTATTATAATTTTGGTGTTGCTTCTTTGTGTGCTATGAATTTGGCAAAATTCATCCATCTCAACTCAACCTTCAAATTAACAATTTTGTAAGTTTTGACCTAATGTATTATAACAAAGTAAAACATACTAAAATGTATAATAACATTTAGTAACACTCCACCACATTCATATATATGTGAAGTTATATTGTTATGTACATTATATTTTAATATTCTTTCATATATTATATTATCTTAGAGTACACCTTAAAATGAATCACTTTAAGCAAAAACTTTATAAAATTTTGTTGAAAATTGAACTTTTATTTTGAATGCAAAATTTCATTCTTTTGATTAAATGACACACCATAGCAGACCCCTAATGATATTCCCTAAAGCTTACCTTAAATTTGGCTAAATCCCATCATCTCAGCCTATAAATCAGTATTTCTATGAATTATACCAGTACAAACTCTACTACTTCATACAATAACAAACTAAAATATGCTAAACAATAAGTAGTAATACATAATAGTATGCAATAATGCATGATGCTACACTATGTTATAGCATCCTATATTATAATACACTATAACATATTATATTATATTACATATCACATCATAAGGTATTGCTTAAGATAAAAAATCATAAAATTAGTCTAAACAATAAAATATTAGAAGTTATACACAAGGCTTAGATTTATTTTTAGTTTATTTTATTTTATTTAGTAGTGTTTAGGTTTTATTTATTTTAGTTTAGTTTATTTTTAGTTTAGGATTAGGTTTATTTTAGGTTTAGGTTTTTTTTTTAGTTTAGAGTTTGGGTTTTATTTTTATTTTTTTTTTAGGTTTATTTTTTTGGTTTAGGTTTTTATCTGCTTTTTATTATATTTTAGGTTTATTTTATTTTTATTTTACATTCAATTTTTATTGTATTTAGGTTTTTCATTTTTAGGCTTATTTTGTTTTTTAGTTTATTTTAGGTTTTTATTTATTTTATTTTAGGTTTTAGGTTTTTTATTTATTTTATTTTTAGGATTTATTTAGTTTAGGTTAAGGTTTTTAGGGTTTAGAGTGTAGGGTTTATTGTTTTTTAAGTTTTAGGGTTTAGGGTTTATGGTTAAGTATTGTAGGTTTAGGGTTTAAGGTTTAGGGATTATTTTTATTTTATTTAGGTTTTATTTTTTATTTTTAGGTTTAGGTTTAAGTCTTTATTTTATTTTTTAGGATTTTTATTTTTAGGTTTATTTTATTTTTTAGTGTAGTTTAAGTTTCTATTTATTTTATTTTAGTTTATTATTTATTATTTATTTTATTTTTTTAGCTTTAGGTTTAGGTTTTAGTTTTAGTTTAAGTTTTTATTTTATTTTATTTTATTTATGTTTAGGGTTTTTTTAGGTTTTATTTAGTTTAGGTTTAGGTTGTTAGGTTTTTAGGGTTTATGATATAGGGTTTAGGGTTTAGGGTTTAAGGTATAGGGTTTAGGGTTTGGGGATTTATGGTTCAAGGTTGTAGGTTTTATGGTTTAAGGTTTAACGTTTAAGGTTTAGGGTTTTAGGGTTTAGGGTTTTGGGTTTAGGGTTTAAGGTTTAGGGTTTTTATGATTTAGGGTTTATTTAGAGTTTAGGATTAAGGGTTTTAGGATTTTAGGGTTTAGGGTTTAGGGTTTAAGGCTAGGGTTTAGAATTTATGGTTTAGGGTTAGTTTACGATTTAAGGTTTCATGTTTATGGTTTTTTAGGGTTTAGGGTTTAGGATTTAGGGTTTAGGTTTTAGGGTTTTAGGTTTATGATTCAGGGTCAAGGTTTTTTATTTTATTTTCTTTTTAGGTTTAGGTTTAGGATTAGGTTTTAGTTTATGTTTTTATTTTATTTTTTATCTTATTTTATTTTTTATATTATTTTATTTTAGTTTAAGTTCCTTTATTTATTTTATTATTTGGTTTTATTTAGTTTAGGTTTATGCTTTTAGCTTTTTAAGGTTTAGGGATTAGGGTTTAGAGTTAAGGGTTTAGGTTTTGGGGTTTCGTGTCTAGGGTTTAGGGTTTAGGGTTTAGAGTTTAGGGTTTAGGGTTTAGGGTTTAGAGTTTAGGGTTTAGGGTTTAGGGTTTTGGGTTTAGGGCTTAGTGTTTAGGGTTTAGAGTTTAGGGTTTAAGGTTTAGGGTTAGCTTAGGGTTTATGGTTAGTTTAGGGTTTAGGGTTTTGGCTTTAGGTTTTAGCATTTAGGGCTTAGGGTTTATGGGTTAGGATTTAGGGTTTTGGGTTTTTAGGATTTAGGGTTTAGGGTTTAGGGTTTTTAGGTTTAGGGTTAGGTATTTATTTTATTTTTTTAGGTTTAGGTTTAGGTTTTAGGTTTACAATTTAGGTTTATTTTTAGGTTTTAGTTTTTAATTTAGTTTTAAGTTTACTTTTAGATTATTTTATTTTATTTAGTTTAAGGTTTAGGTTTAGTTTATTTTAGGTTTACATAGGTTTTTATTTTTGTTTTTATTTTATTTTATTTTGGTTTATGTTTTTTTATTTATTTTATTTTTTAGGTTTTGTTTAATTTAGGTTAAGGTTTTTAGGATTTAAGGTTTAAAGTTTAGTATTTTTAAGGTTTTAGGGTTTAGGGTTTAGTGTTGTAGGTTTAGGGTATAGGGTTTAGGGTTAGTTTTATGGTTTAGGGTTTAAGGTTTAGGATTTATTTTTTATTTTTAGGTTTAGGTTTAGGTTTTTATTTTATGTTTTTAGGTTTAGGTTTTAGGTTTTTATTTTAGGTTTATTTTATTTTTGTTTTACATTTAGTTTTAATTTTTATTTAGGTTTTTTATTTTTAGGTTTATTTTATTTTTTTAGTTTAGTACAGATTTCTATTTATTTTCTTTTAGTTTAGTTTTTATTTATTTTATTTTATTTTATTTTTAGGTTTAGGTTTAGGTTTAAGTTTAGGTTTTAGTTTTAGTTTTTATTTCATTTTATTTTTTAATTTAAATTTAAATTTTTTTCTTTTATTTTATTTTTAGGTTTTATTCAGTTTAGGTTTAGGTTTTTTGGGTTTAGGGTTTAGAGCATAGGGTTTGAGGTTTGGGGTTTAGGGTTTAGAGTTCATGGTTGTAGATTTTAGGGTTTAGGGTTTATGATTTATGGTTTAGGGTTTTAGGGTTTTGGATTTAGGGTTTTGGGTTTCGGGTTTAGGGTTCAGGGTTTAGGATTTTAGACTATAAGGTTTAGGGTTTAGGGTTTAGGGTTTGTTTTAGGGTTTGGGGTTTACGGTTAGGGAAAATTTATTTATTTATATTTGTTTATTTTATTATTTTTTTAAATTAAGTAATCTAGTATGTTTAGGTTTATTTAGATTATTTTTTATTTATTTTATTTTATTTTATTTTATTTTTTTTAGGTTTTTTTATTTTTATTTTGGTTAAATTATTTATTTTAGGTTTATTTATTTTAGTTTAGGTTTTAAATTTTAGTTTATTTTTTAAGTTTAGGTTTCAATTTAGGTTTATTTTTATTTTACTTTTATTTTTATTTTATTTTTATGGTTTAAGTTTTATATTTTATTTTTAGGTTTAGGTTTAGGTTTTTATATTATTTTTTTAGGTTTAGGATTTATGCTTATTTCTAGGTTTTATGTTTTAGTTTAGGTTTAGATTTATATTTAGTTTATTTTATTTTATTTAGTTTAGGTCTAGGTTTAGGTTTAGCTTATTTTAGGTTTAGGTTTAGGTTTTATTTATTTTAGTTTAGGTTTATTTTATTTTTATTTTAGGTTTAGGTTTTTTTTAGTTTAGGGTTTAGGTTTTATTTTATATTTATTTTTAGGTTTAAGTTTTTTAGTTTTTAGGTTTATGTTTAGGTTTATGTTTTAGTTTTGGTTTTTATTTAATTTTATGTTTTTATTTTATTTAGGTTTAGGTTTTATTTATTTATTTTAATTATAGGTTTTATTTAGTTTAGGTTAAGGGTTTAGGATTGTAGGTTCAGGGTTAGTTTTGGGGTTTAGAGTTTATGGTTTAGGATTTAGGATTTATGGTTTAGGCTTATTTTTTATTTTTATTTAGTTTAGTTTATTTATTTTTGGTTTATTTACTTTAGTTTAGGTTTTTTATTTTAGTTTATTTTTTAAGTTTAGGTTTAGGTTTATGTTAATTTTTTTAGTTTAGTTTTAATTTTATTTTATTTTTTATGGTTAGGTTTTATTTTTTATTTTTATATTTAGGTTTAGGTTATTATTTTATTTTGTAGGTTTAGGTTTTAGGTTTTTATTTGAGGTTTATTTTTTTTACATATATTTTAAATTTTATTTAGGTTTTTTTATTTTTAGGCTTATTTTATTTTTTTAGTTTAGTGTAAGTTTTAATTTATTTTATTTTATTTTAGTTTTTCTTTTCTATTTTATTTTATTTTTAGGTATATGTATAGGTATAGGTATAGGTTTAGTTTTTTATTTTATTTTATTTATTTTATTTTATTTAGGTTTAGGTTTTCTTATTTATTTTATTTTTAAATTTTTTTTTTAGTTTAGGTTTAAGGTTTTTAGGTTTTTAAGGTCTAGGGTTGTAGGTTTTAGGGCTAATGGTTTTGGGTTTTGGGTTTTGGGCTTTGGGTTTTATGGTTTTGGTTTTAGGGTTTAAGGTTAGTTTTAGGGTTTAGGGTTTAGGGCTAGAATTTAGGGTTAGTTTTAGAATTTAGGGTTTGGGGTTAGTTATAGGTTTTTTGTTTTTGTTTTTTTAGATAAAGTAAACAAGTAGGTTTAGATTTATTTAGTTTATTTATTATTTATTTTAGTTTATTTTATTTTTTATTAAAGTTTTTTTACATTATATTTAGTTTAATTTATTTATTTTAGGTTTATTTATTTTAGTTTAGGTTTTTTATTTCAATTTATTTTTTAGGTTTAGGTTTAGGTTTAGGTTTAGTATTTATTTTTGTTTTATTTTTATTTTATTTTTTAGGTTTAAGTTTAGGTTTATCTTTTAGTTTAGTTTTATTTTTTTTTTATTCTTTAGGTTTTAGGTTTTTATTTTAGGTTTATTTTTAGGTTTTATTTCTCATATTAGGTTTAGGTTTTTTTTAGTTTATTTTATTTCATTTAGTGTAGGTTAGGTTTAGGTTTAGTTTATTTTATGTTTATGTTTAGGTTTATTTATTTTAGATTAGATTAAGGCTTATTTTATTTTTATTTTAACTTTAGGCTTTTTTTTTAAGTTTAGGGTTTAGTTTTTTTTTTAATTTATTTTTAGGTTTATTTTTTAGGTTTAGATTTTTATTTAGTTTTTATTTCATTTTATTTTAATTTTACATCTAGTATTTATTTTATTTTGGTTTTGTTTAGGTTTATTTTATTTTTTAGTTTAGTTTAGGTGTTTATTTATTTCATTTTAGTTTAGTTATATATATATTGTATTTTATTTTTAGGTATAGGTTTAAGTTTAGATTTTTATTTATTTATATTATTTTTATCTTATTTTGGTTTAGGTTTTATTTATTTATTTTCTTTTTAGGTTTTATTTTGTTTAGGTTTTTAAGGTTTAAAGTTTAGGGTTTAGGGTTTAGGGTTTGAGGTTTAGGGTTCAGGGTTTGGGGTTTTGGCTTTTAGGGTTTAGGGTTTAAGGTTTAGGGTTTAGGGTTTTAGGTTTTAGGATTTTGGGTTTAGGGTTTAAGGTTGGTTTAAGGGTTTAGGGTTTAGGGGTAGTGTTTTTTTATTTTTATTTTTTTTAATTTTTTTTAAAATTAAGTAAATAAGTAGGTTTAGGTTTATTTACTTTAATTTTTATTTATTTTAGTTAATTTTATTTTTTTATTTTTATTTAGGTTTATTTTAGTTTTTATTTAGTTTAGTTTATTTATTTTTATTTAGGTTTTTTACTTTAGCTTATTTTTTATGTTTAGGTTTTGGTTTAGGTTTATTTTTTAGTTTATTTATATTTTTATTTGATTTTTTAAGTTTATGTTTTATACATTATTTTTAGGTTTAGGTTTAAGTTTTTATTATATTTTTATATGTTTAGTTTTTAAGTTTTTATTTTAGGTTTTGTTTAGGTTTTATTTTTTAGTTTAGGTTTAGGTTTATTTTTAGTTTATTTTATTTTATTTAGTTTGAGTTTAGAATTTTGTTAATTTAGGGTTTAAGTTTTATTTATTATTTATTCTTAGGTTTATTTTTTAGGTTTCAGTTTTTATTTAGTTATTAATTTATTTTATTTTAGGTTTATTTTATTTTTATTTTATGTTTAGTTTCATTTTAGATAGGTTTTTGATTTTTTAATTTAGTCTAGGTTTTTATTTATTTTATTTTAGTTTAGTTTTTATTTTTTATTTTATTTTCTTTTTAGGTTTAGGTTTTAGTTTAGGTTTTTCTTTTATTATATTATTATTTTTTGGGTTAAGTTTTTTTATTTATTTTATTTTTAGGTTTTATTTAGTTTAGCATTTGGCTTTTGGCTTTTTTGGGTTTAGGGTTTAGGGTTTTGGGTTTTGGGTTTAGTGTTTAGAGTTTAGATTTTAGGGTTTAGGGCTTAGGGTTTAGGGTTTTAGGGTTTAGGGTTTATGATTTAGGGTTTAGGGTATAAGTTTTAGGTTTAGAGTTCAGGTTTTAATTTAGGGTTTAGGATTTTTGTCTTTTTGATTAACAGAGAACAAATTCAGATTCAACATTTCTTCTTTTCAATTTCATCAACCAAGTAACACATTAAGTTTTCTAAAACACAAGCGACAACATTGATAAAATAATGGGCATGCATAGAGCAAATCAAAAACCTTAGATAACTAAAACCATCTCTACTGTAAAGACATGGTTCCATAAATAGTAGATCAGTTTGACCGTTCTTTAGTTTCTTCAGTTCCCATCAGAACCACCCTGGCTTCTCGAGTAGCAAGATCCACCATCATATCCCCGATCTCTCCCTCTTCCATCGCCACGGCTGTAAGCTCTATTGCTCCTACCGCCTCGATAACCACCACTTCTCTGACCAACACTTCCATATCCACCCGTACCTCCAGATCCCCCACCACCACTATGATAATCGCCGCCTCCATCGTATGGTTTTTTATTCTTAAGGTTATTTTATTTTTTTAGTTTAGTTTAGCTATATATTTGTTTTATTATAGGTTATATGTATCAGGTTTAGGTTTAGGTTTTAGTTTACATTTTTTATTTTATTTAAGTTTAGGTTTTCATATTTAGTTTAATATTAGGTTTTTAGGTTTAGAGTTTAGGGTTTTAGGGTTTATGGTCTTAGGATTTTTGGTTTAGGGTTTGGGTTTATGGTTTAAAGTTTAGTGTTTAGGATTTAGAGTTTAGGGTTTTTAGGGTTTAAGGTTTAGGGTTATCTTAGGGTTTAGGGTTAGTTTAGGGTTTAGGGTTTAAGGTTTAGCATTTTGGCTTTAGGGTTTTTAGGGTTTAGGGTTAGTTTAGGGTTTAGGATTTAGGGTTTACGGTTTATTGTTAGGGTTAGAGTTTTGGGCTTAGGGTTTAAGGTTTAGGGTTTAGGGTTTAGGGTTTAGGGTTTATTTAGGGTTTAGGGTTATTAGTTTAGGGTTGTATGTTTAGGTTTTAGGGTTTTATGATAGTTTTAGCAGTTAAAGTTTTATATTTAGGGTTTAGGATTTAGGGTTTAGTGTTTAAAGTTTAGGGTTTTCTTTTAAAAAATTAAGTAAACTAGTAGATTTAGATTTATTTAGTTTATTTTTTATTATTTGAGTTTATTTTTATTTTTAATTTTTATTTAGGTTTTTTTTAGGGTTTAGTGTATAGGATTAAGGTTTCAGGGTTTAGGGTTTAAGGTTCAGATTGAGGGTTCAGCTTTTAGGGTTTAAGATTTAGTGTTTAATCTTTAGGGTTTAGGTATTTTAGGGTTTAGGGTTTAAGGTTTAGAGTTTTAAGGTTTGAGGGTTTATGTTTGTTTATTATTTAGGATTTAGGGTTTATAATTTAGGGTTTATGATTTAGGGTTTAGGGTTTAGGTTTTAGGATTTAGAGAGTAGGGTTTAGGGTTTATAGTTTTCTTATTTAGGTTTAAGTTTAGGTTGGGTTATTTAGATTTAGATTGAGTTTAGGTTTAGGTTTAGTGTTTAGGATTTAGATTTAGGTTTAGATTTAGTTTAGGTTTAGATAGATTTTAGGTTTATTTAAGGTTTAGATTTAGGATTTATGGTTTAGGGTTTAAGGTTTAGGGTTTATGGTATAGGGTTTTGGGTTTTAGGGTTTAGGGTTAGTTTTAGGGCTTAGGTTTAATAGTTTATTTTATTTTAAAGTTTATTTTATTTATTTTATTTTATTTCTTATTTTATTTAGTTTATTTATTTTTATTTTTTTAGTTTTTTTTAGTTTAGGTTTATTTTTTAATTTTTTAGTTTAGTTTTACTTTTATTTTATTTTTAGGTTTAAGTTTTATTTTTTTATTTTAGGTTTAGGTTTAGATTTTTATTTATTTTTTTAGGTTTAGGTTTCAAGTTTTTATGATAAGTTTATTTTTAGGTTTTATTTTTAAGTTTAGGTTTAAGTTTATTTTATTTTATTTTATTTTATTTAGTTTAGGTTTAGGTTTTATTTATTTTAGTTTATTTTATTTTAGTTTAAATTTAGGTTTATTTTATTTTTATTTTAGGTTTAGGTTTTTATTTTAGTTTAGGTTTTAGGTTTTATTTTTAATTTATTTTTAGGTTTATTATTTAGGTTTAAGTTTTTATTTTATTTTATTTTAGATTTTTTTTATTTTTATTTTAGTTTTCAGTTTTATTTAATTTAGGTTTTTTATTTTTTAATTTAGCTTACATTTTTATTTATTTTATTTTAGTTTAGTTCTTATTTTTTTTATTTTATTTTCTTTTAAGTTTAAGTTTAGGTTTTGGTTTATGTTTAGGTTTTAATTCAGGTTTTATTTATTTATTATTAATTTTTTTGGGCTAAGTTTTTTTGGTTTAGGGTTTAGGGATTAGGGCTTGAGATTTAGGGTTTAGCATTTAGGGTTTTAGGTATCGAGTTTAGGGTTTATGTTTTAGGGTTTAGGACTTATGGTTCAGGGTTTAGGATATTAGGGTTTAGGGTTTAGGGTTTAGGGTATTGGGTATAGGCTTTAGGTTTAAGGTGTAAGGCTTAGGGTTTTTGGCTTTTTTTTAATAGAGAATAAATTTAGATTTGACATTTCTTCTTTTCAATTTCATCAACCAAGTAACACACCAAGTTTTCTTAGACACAAATGACAACAAACATCATAAATTGTCATGCATAGAGAAAATCAAAAACCCTAGATAACTAGAACCATCTCGACTGTAAAGACACGGTCCCATAAACAACATATCGGATAGGCCGTTCTTCAGTTTCATCAATTCCCATCAGAACCACCTCGACCTGTTGAGTAGCAGTATCCACCATCATATCCGTGATCTCTCTCTCTGCCACCCCACAGTTGTAACATTTGTCGCTCCTCCCTCCTCTATAACCACCACTGCACTGACCACCAACTCCATATCCACCAGCACCTCTAGATCCCCCACCACCACTGCAATAACTGCCACCTCCGCCTTCACCTCCATCACTAGATCTAGGATGAGCCTAGTTGACTGTGATGTTCCTATCGTCAAGGTTCTGCCCAATCTTAGGGCTTGGGTTTAGATTTAGGTTTATTAGGTTTTAGGGTTTAGGTTTATTTTTTAATTTATTTATTTACTTTATGTTTAATTTTAGGGTTTAGGGTTTAGGGTTTAAGGTTAAGGTTTAGGGTTTAAGATTTAGGGTTTAGGGTTTTAGGGTTTATGCTTAGGGTTTTATGGTTTAAAATTAGGGTTTAGGGTTTAGGGTTTAATATTTTATGTTTTATGCTTTAGGGTTTAGGGTTTAAGATTCAGATTTAGGGTTTAGGGTTTAGGGTTTAAGGTTTAGTGTTTAATCTTTAGGGTTTAGGTATTTTAGGGTTTAAGGTTTAGTGTTTAATCTTAAGGGTTTAGGTATTTTAAGGTTTAGGGTTTAGGGTTTAGGGTTTAGGTTTGTTTATTATTTAGGATTTAGGGTTTATAATTTAGGGTTTACAATTTAGGGTTTATGGTATAGGTTTTAGTGTTTAGAGTTTAAGGTTTAGGCTTTATGGTTTACTATTGTTGGGTTTAGGGTTTAAGGTTGTTGGGTGGTTTAGAGTTAGTTTAGGATTTAGGATATAGGATTTAGGGTTTAAGGTTTAAGGTTTAAAGGTTTAGTATTTAAGGTTTAGGGTTTTTAGGGTTTAGGGTTAGTTTAGGATTTGGTGTTTAGGGTTTTAGGGTTTAGGATTTAAGGTTTAGGGGTTTTTAGGGTTTAGGATTTAGGGTTTAGGGTTTAAGGTTTAGGGTTTACGGTTTAGGGTTTAGGGTTTTAGGGTTTAGGGTTAGTTTTAGGGGTTAGGGTTTAGGGCTAGCGTTTTATTTTATTTTTAAATTTTTTTATTTTTTAGTTATTTTTTATTTATTTTAGTTTATTTTATTTTCTTATTTTTATTTTGGTTTTTATTTTTATTTTTAGTTAGTTTAGTTTATTTTTTTAGGTTTATTTATTTTAGTTTAGGTTTTTATTTTAGTTTTTTTTAGGTTTAGGTTTAGGTTTATGTTTATTTTTAGTTTAGTTTTACTTTTTATTTTATATTTTAGGCTTTAGTTTTATTTTTTTATTTTTAGATTTAGGTTTAGGTTTTAATTTATTTTTTTTAGGTTTAGGTTTCAAATTTTTATTTTAAGTTTATTTTTAGGTTTTATTTTTAAGTTTAGGTTTATTTTATTTTGATTTTAGGTTTTGGTTTTTATTTTAGTTTAGGGTTTAGGTTTTATTTTTAATTTATTTTTCAGTTTATTTTTTAAGTTTAGGTTTTTATTTAGTTTTTATTTTATTTTATGTTAGATTTATTTTATTTTTATTTTAGGTTTCATTTTTAGTTTATTTAGGTTTTTTATTTTTTAATTTAGCTTACATTTTTATTTATTTTATTTTAGTTTAGTTCTTATTTTTTATTTTATTTTCTTTTAAGTTTAGGTTTAGGTTTTGGTTGTGGTTTAAGATTTAATTCAGCTTTTTTTTATTTATTATTAATTTTTTTGGGCTAAGTTTTTTGGGTTTAGGGTATATGTATTAGGGTTTCAGGTTTAGGATCTAGGTTTTAGGGTTTAGGGTGTAGGGTTTAGGTTTTAGGGTTTAAGTCTTATGGTTCAGGGTTTAGGATATTAGGGTTTAGGGATTAGGGTTTAGGGTATAGGATTTAAGGTTTAGGTTTAAGGTTTAAGGTTTAAGGTTTAAGGTTTTGAGCATTTTTTTAATAGAGATTAAATTTAGATTTGACATTTCTTCTTTTCAATTTCATCAACCAAGTAACACACCAAGTTTTATGAGACACAAACGACAACAAAGATCATAAATTGTCACGCATAGAGCAAATAAAAACCCTAGATAACTAGAACCATCTTTGTTGTAAAGACACGATTCCATAAACAACAGATCGGGTAGGTTGTTCTTCAGTTTTGTCAGTTCCCATCAGAACCACCCCAGCCTCTTGAGTAGAAGGATCCACCATCATATCCCTAATCTCCTTCTCTGCCACCCCACGGCTATAACATTTATCGCTCCTCCCACCTCCATAACCACCACTGCTCTAACCGCCACCTCCATATCCACCAACACCCCTAGATCCCCCACCACCACTGTGATAATTGCCACCTCTGCCTTCGCCTCCACCGCTAGATCTAGAATGAGCCTAGTTGATGGTGATGTTCCTGTCATCAAGGTTCTGCCCATTCTTAGGGCTTGGGTTAGGTTTATGTTTATTAGGTTTATTTTTTAATTTATTTATTTACTTTAGGTTTAGTTTTAGGGTATAGGGTTTAGGGTTTAAGATAAAGTTTAGGGTTTTAGGGTTTATGCTTAGGGTTTTATGGTTTAGAATTAGGGTTTAAAGTTTAGGGTTTAGGGTTTAGGGTTTAGGGTTTAGGGTTTAAGGTTTTAGGGTTTATTCTTTTAGGATTTAAGGTTTAAGGTTTAGATTTAGGGTTTAGGGTTTAGGGATTAAGGTTTAATTTTTAATCTTTAGGGTTTAGGTATTTTAGGGTTTTGGGTTTAGCATTTAGGGTTTAGTGTTTTAGGGATTAGGGTTTAGTGCTTAAGGTTTAGGGTTTAGGGTTTGAGGGTTTAGGTGTATTTATTATTTAGGATTTAGGGTTTATAATTTAGGGTTTATAATTTAGGGTTTAGGGTTTAGGTTTTAGGATTTAGAGTTTAGGGTTTAGGGTTTATGGTTTACTGTTGTTGGGTTTAGGGTTTAAGGTTGTAGGGTTTTTTAGAGTTAGTTTAGGATTTATGATTTAGGATTTAGGGTTTATGGTTTTAGGGTTTAGGATTTATGGTTTAGGGTTTTTTAGGGTTTAGGGTTTAGGGTTTAGGGTTAGTTTAGGATTTAGGGTTTAGGGTTTTAGGGTTTAGGATTTAAGGTTTATGGGATTTTAGGGTTTACGATTTAGGGTTTTGGGGTTTAGGGTTTAGGGTTAGTTTTAGGGGTTAGGGTTTAGGGATAGGGTTTTATTTTATTTTTAAATTTTTTTTATTTTTTTAGTTTATTTTTTAATTATTTTAGTTTATTTTATTTTCTTATTTTTATTTAGGTTTAGTTTAGTTTATTTATTTTAGGTTTATTTATTTTAGTTTAAGTTTTTATTTTAGTTTTTTTTGGTTTAGGTTTACGTTTATTTTTAGTTTAGTCTTACTTTTTATTTTATTTTTTAGGTTTAAGTTTTTATTTTTTTTATTTTTAGGTTTATGTTTAGGTTTTTATTTATTTTTTTAGGTTTAGGTTTCAAGTTTTTATTTTAAGTTTATTTTTAGATTTTATTTTTAAGATTAGGTTTAAGTTTATTTTATTTTATTTAGTTTAGGTTTTATCTATTTTAGTTTAGTTTATTTTAGTTTAAGTTTAGGTTTATTTTATTTTTATTTTAGGTTTAGGTTTATATTTTAGTTTAGGGTTTAGGTTTTATTTTTCATTTATTTTTAGGTTTATTTTTTAAGTTTAGGTTTTTATTCAGTTGTTATTTTATTTTATTTTAGATTTATTTTATTTTTATTTTAGGTTTCATTTTTATTTTATTTAGGTTTTTTAATTTTTAATTTAGCTTACATTTTTATTTATTTTATTTTAGTTTAGTTCTTATTTTTTATTTTATTTTGTTTTAAGTTTAGGTTTTGGTTTTGGTTCAGGTTTAGGTTTTAATTCAACATTTTTTATTTATTATTAGTTTTTTTGGGCTAAGTTTTTTGGGTTTAGGGTTTATGGATTAGTGTTTGAGGTTTAGGGTTTAGGGCTTATGATTTATGGTTTAGGGTTTATGTTTTAGGGTTTAGGACTTACGGTTCAGGCTTTAGGATATTAGGGTTTAGGGTTTAGGGTTTAGGGTTTAGGTTTAAAGTTTAAGGTTTAGTGTTTTTGGCTTTTTTTAATAGAGAATAAATTTAGATTCGACATTTCTTCTTTTCAATTTCATCAATCAAATAACACACCAAGTTTTCTAAGACACAAACAACAACAAAGATCATAAATTGTTACCCATAGAGCAAATCAAAAACCCTAGATAAATAGAACCATCTTTATTGTAAAGACATGGTTCCATAAACAACAGATCGGATAAACCGTTCTTCAGTTTTGTCAGTTCCCATCAGAACCACACCGGCCTCTTGAGTAGCAGTATCCACCATCATATCCCAGAACTCTCAATCTGCAACCCCACAACTATAACATTTATCGCTCCTCCCACCTCCATAACCACCACTGCGCTGACCGCCACCTCCATATCCACCAACGCCTCTAGATCCCCACCACCATTGATAATCCACCTCTCGCCTTCCACCTAGATCTTGAATGCTTGGTGATGTTCCCCGCCATCAAGGTTCTTCCCATTCTGGGCTTGGGTTTAGGTTTAGGTTTATTAGGTTTTATGGTTTAGTTTTTTTTAATTTATTTAGTTACTTTAGGTTTAGTTTTGGGTTTAGGGTTTAGGGTTTGGGGGAGTTAAGGTTTTTAGGATTTAGGGTTTGGGTTTTAAGGTTTGGGTTTTATGTTGAGTGGTGAGTTTAGGGTTTGTGGTTTCCAAGTTTAGGTTTAGGGTTTAGGTTATTAAAGACTTTAGGGTTTAAGGTTTAGTGTTAGGGTTTGTGGTTTAAGGTTTTAGTGGTTAAAAAGGTGGGTTTAGGTCAGGTTTAGGACTTAGGGTTTAGGGTCAGGTTAAGGATTTAGGGTTTAGGGTTTAAGATTTTATTTTATTTTAGGATTATTTTGTTTATTTTATGTTTAGTTTCTATTTTATTTTAGTCCTTTATTTTTAGGTTTTGTTTTAGTTTATATTTATTTTATTTTAATTTATTATTATTATTTTATATTTATTTTATATTTATTTTATTTCAGTTTAGGTTTTTTTATTTAAATTGAGAGTAGGTTTTGAGGTTTAGGGTTTAGGGTTTAGGGTAACTATTTAGGCTTTAGGGTTTAGGATTTTTAAAATTTAGGGTTTAGGGTTAGCTTATGATTTAGAGTTAGTTTAGGGTTGAGGGTTTAGACTTTAGAGTTTTAGGATTTTAGCATTTAGGATTTAGTCATGATTTAAGATTTATGATTTAGGATTGATTTTGTGGTTTAGGTTTAGGTTAGGTTAGGGGTTTTGGGGCCTGGCAGGGTTTAGGGTCAGGCCTTTAGATTTAGTGGTTTAGGGTTTAGGTGTGGTTTAGGTGGCCAGGGGTTTGGGTTTAGAATCACTGGCCTGGGTTTAGAGTTTAGGTTTAGGTCAGCCAAGGTTTCATGCCTGAGGATTAAGGGTTTAGTGTTTGTAGGGGTTTTAAAAAAAATTATGTGAACTTATAGTTTATTTTATTATTTAATTATTAGTATTTTATTTTATTTTATTTTTTTATAGGTCTTAGTGTAGGGTTTAGGGTTTATGCCTTTTAGGGTTTAGGGTTTGGTTCAGATTTAGGGTTTAGTTTAGGGTTTAGCGTTTTAGGGTTTATGATTAGGATTTAGAGGGTAGGTTTAGGATTTTGATTTGGGCTTAAGGTTTATGGTGGGGAGGTTAAAGGTTTGAGTTTTATGGTTAACCATTTAGGGTCAGGATTTACAACCCAGGGTTTACAATTTAGGGTTTAGCGTTTATGGTTTGTTTTTAGGTTTAGGAGTTTATGGTCGTAAGGTTTAGGGTTTGAGGCCCAGAAGGGGTGTGAGTTTAGGTGGGTGGGGTTAATTTAGGATTTTGTTTAAGGTTTAGGGTTTAGGGTTTAGGTCAGGTTTAAGGAAATTTGGGAGGATTGTGGAGGTTTAGGTTTAGGTTTAAGACTGGGAGGTTTAGGCAGGCCTTTAAAGAGTGGGTGTAGTTAAGGTTTTATTTTTTTTTTTCCAGGTGGTGGCTGGTTAGGGATTAGGATTAGTTGTAAGTTTAGGGAGGGCTTAAAGTTTAGGTTTAGGTAGGATATGGTGCAGTTTTAGGCCCAGGCTTTATTTTATTTTATTTTATTTTATTTTAGGTTTATTTAATTTTAATTTACATTTAGTTTTTTTTATTTAGGTTTTATTCGTTTATTTTATTTTTAGTTTAGTTTAAGTTTTATTTAATTTATTTTAGTTTATTTTATTAGTATATTTTATATTATTTTTAGGTTTAGGTTTGGGTTTTAGTTTTGGTTTTTTTAATTTATTTTATTTAATTTTGGTTTACATTTTTTATTTATTTCATTTTTTGGATTTATTTAGTTTAGGTTTATATTTAAGGGTTTAGGGTTTGGGGCTTTAGGATTTAGGGTTTAAGGTTTAGGATTTTTTAGGGTTTTAGGTTTAAGGTTTAGGGTTTAAGGTTTTGGGTTTTGGGTTTTAAGGTTTAGGGTTAGTTTTAGGGGTTAGGGTTTAGGGCTAGGGTTTTGGTTTATTTTTTCTTATTTATTTTTTTAAAATTAAGTAAACAAGATGGTTTAGGTTTATTTAATTTATTTTTTATTTATTTTATTTTAGTTTTTTTTTTAGTTTGGTTTATTTTTATTTTTGTTTAATTTAGTTTATTTATTTTAGGTTTATTTATTTTAGTTTAGGTTTTTATTTTAGTTTAGGTTTTTATTTTAGTTTATTTTTTAGGTTTAGGTTTACATTTATTTTTTAGTTTAGGTTTATTTTTATTTTATTTTTTAGGTTTATGTTTTTTTTATTTTTAGGTTTTGGTTTAGGTTTTTTTTTATTTTTTTAGGTTTAGGTTTCAAGTTTTTATCTAGACTGAGCCTGGTTGATGGTGATGTTCCTGCCATCAAGGTTCTGCCCATTCTTAGGGTTTAGGTTTAGGTTTAAGTTTATTAGGTTATATGGTTTAAGTTTATTTTTTATTTAATTAGTTACTTCATGTTTAGGTTTATGGTTTGGGGTTTAAGGTTTAGGTTTAGCTTTAGGTTTATTAGGTTTTAGGATCTATTTTTTTTAATTTATTTAATTACTTTAGGCACAGAGGGTTAGGTTTAGGGGTTTGGGTTAAGGTTTTGGGTGTAGTAGGGTTTAGGATTTATGGTTTTATGGTTAGACTTATGGGGTTTAGGGTTTATAGTTTATGGTTTGGGTTTAGGGTTTAGGGGTTTAGCAGGGATTTTAGAGTTGTTTAGGGTTTTGGTTTAGGGTCACGTTTCTGATTTAGGGTTTAGGGTTAGCTTACAGCCTGGAAGTAAGATAGGGAGGGGGTTTAGGTTTAGGTTTAGAGTTTATTTAAGGGTAGGTTTAGCATTTAGGGTTTTAGAATTTAGGGTTTAAGGTTTTGGGTTTTGAAGGGTTTCGGGTTTAAGGTTTAGGGTTTAGGGTTTAGGGTTGTAGATTTAGGGTTTAGAGTTAGGATTTATTATTTAGGATCTATGAAGGGTTTAAGTTTAGGTTTATGGTTTCTATTTATTTATTTATTTTGGATTATTTATTAATTTTTCCCTTTAGTTTTATTTTATTTAAGTTTTTATTCATAAAATTATTTTACTTTTAGTTTAGTTTATTTATATTTTATTTTACCTTATTCTTATTTTATTTATATTATTTAGGTTTAGGTGTTTATTTATTTATTTATTTATTTTATTTTTTAGGTTTTATTTATTTCATTTTAGTATTTATATTTAATTAGGTTTTAAGGTTTAGGGTTTGGGGTTTAGGGTTTAGGGTTTAAGGTTTAGGGTTTAGTTTTTTTGGGTTTAGGGTTTAGGGTTAAGGTTTAGGGTTTAGGGTTTAGGGTTTAGTGTTTAGGGTGTATGGTTTAGGGTTTACAGTTTAGGGTTTAGGGTTTTGGGTTTAGGATTTATGGTTTAGGATTATCTTGTTTAGGTTTAGAGGTTTAGGATTGCAAGGTGGTCTGTGGTTAGGGTTTAGTTTAAGGCAGAGTTTAGGATTGAGTTTGGGGGTTTGTGGTTTAGGTTTTAGTGTTTATGGATTTAGGGTTTTTATGGTGTTTAGCATTTAGGGTTTAGGGTATAGGTTTTTGGTTTAGGTTTATGTTTTAGTTTAGGGTTTAGGGTTTTTGGTTTTTTTTTTAACAGAGAAGAAATTCAGATTAAACATTCCTTCTTTTCAATTTCATCAACCAAGTAACCCACCAAGATTTCTATGATGCAAGCGACAACATAGATAAAAAATGAGCACACATAGAGCAAAAAAAAAATCCTATTTAACTTGAAGCATCTCTACTACGAAGACATAGTTCTATAAGCAGTAGATCAGATCGATCATTTTTTAGTTTCTCTAGTTCCCATCAGAATCACCCTGGCCTCTCGAGTGGTGGGATCCACCATCATATCCCGATTTCGCCCTCTGCCACCATAACGGCTATAACCTTCATCGTTCCTCCCGCCTCCATAACCACGCCTACTGCGGCCACTACCATGATAATTGTGGCCTCTGCCTTCACCTCCACTGCCATATCTAGACTGAGCCTGGTTGACGGTGATGTTCCTGCCATCAAGTTCTACCCATTCTTAGGGTTCAGGTTTATGTTTAGGTTTATTTTTTTTATTTAGTTACTTTAGGTTTAGGTTTATGATTTTGGGTTTAGGGTTTAGGTTTAGGTTTAGGTTTATTAGGTTTTAGGGATCAAGTTTATTTTTTAATTTATTTAATAGGGTTTAGGTTTAGGTTTAGGGTTTAGTTTTAGGGTTTGTGGGGTTAGGATTTAGGTTTACTTTCTGATTTTAGATTTCTATACAGGTTTAGTGGTTTAGGGTTTAGGGTTTAGGGTTTATGGTTTAGTTTGGGTTTAGGTTTAGTTTAACATTTGTGGTTTTAAGTTGGGGTTCTTTAGGTTTAGGGTTTAGGGCCTGTTTTAGGGCTTTAGGGTTTAGGTTTGTATGACTCCAGGATTCCATGAGAGTTTTGATCAAGGTGTATGGGGGTTTAGGTTATGAGGTGTGGTTAAGTTTAGGGAATGATCAGGTTTATATAGTTTTAGGTTTAGGGTTGGGTTTAGGGTCAGTCAGGATGTTTAGGGTTTAATGTTTAGGGTTTGGGGTTTAGTGTGGCTCAGGGTGGTTTGGTCAGGTTTAGTGGGTTTAGGGCTCAGGGCCCAGATGGGTTTAAAGTGGGTAGGGTTTAGGTTTAGGTTTTAATTAAGCAAACTAGTAGGTTTAGGTTTATTTAGTTTATTTTTATTAATTTTAGTTTATTTTATTTTCTATTTTGCTTTAGGTTTATTTTATTTAGTTTATTTATTTGAGGTTTATTAAGGTGTAAGTTTTTTTATTTTACTTTATTTTTTAGGTTTAAGTTTAAGTTTAGGTTTATTTTTTAGTTTAGTTTAGTTTTTATTTCGTTATCTTAGGTTTAGGTTTTATTTTTTATTATTAGGTTTAGGTTTAGGTTTAGGTTGTTATTTTAGGTTTTATTTATAGCTTAGGTTTATTTTAGGTTTAGGCTTATTATTTATGTTTAGTTTATTTTAGGTTTAGGTTTTGATTTTATTTATTTTATTTTAGTTTATTTTAGTTTAGGTTTAGGTTTATTTTATTTTGTTTTTTAAGTTTTACTTTAGGTTTAGGTTTTTTTTTTAGTTTTGGGTTTAGGTGTTTTTTTAGTTATTTTTAAATTTTATTTTTAGATTTATTTTTTAGGTTTAAGTTTTTATTTAATTTTTATTTTATTTTATCTTAGGTTAATTTTATTTTTATTTTAGGTTTAGTTTTTTTTTCATTTATGCTTTTTATTTTTAGGATTATTTTATTTTATTTTGTTTAGTTTAGGTTTTCATATTTAGGGTTTAGGGTTTGGGATTGTTTATTGTTTTAGGATTGGGTTTAGGGTTTAGGGTTTAGTGTTTAGGGTTTAGGAGGATTTAGGGTTTAGGGTGGGAGTTGTTTAGGGTTGGTTTAAGTTTATGGGCCCATGGTTTTTGGGTTTATGGGTTTTTTTTAACAGAGTTTAGGGTTTAGGGTATATGGATTAGAGTTTTAGGGTATAGGGTATAAGGTTTAGGGTTTAGGGTTAGGATTTTTTTTAAATTATTTTTAGGGTTTTGGGTTTAGGTTTAGGTTTTTAATTTTAGGTTTAGGGTTTATTTTTTAGGTTCAAGTTTTTATTTTGTTCTTATTTTATTTTAATTTAGATTTATTTTATTTTTATTTTAGATTTAGTTTTTATTTTATTAAGGTTTTTTATTTTTTTTAGTTTAGTTTAGGTTCTTATTGATTTTATTTTAGTTTATTTTTTATTTATTATTTTATTTTCTTTTTAGGTTTAGGTTTAAGTTTAGGTTTTAGTTTTACTTTATTTTATTTTTTATCTTATTTTGATTTAAGTTTTTTTATTTATTTTGTTTTTAGATATTATTTAGTTTTGGTTTAGTTTTTAGCTTTTTAAATTTTAGGGTTTAGGGTTTAGGGTTTAGGTTTTATGGTTTAGGGTTGTTTAGGGTTTAGGGTTTAAGATTTTTTTAGGGGGAAAGTTAGAATTTTGTTATCTTAAAAGGAAAAAATTCAATGTCCTTTCAAGCGGTAAAGCTCTAAAATTCTACTGCTATGAGAGCAACAATAAACCTAAAGAGCTATGCCCACATCTAAGTACATTAGAAAAAGAAAAGAAAATAAAAGAGCAAATACAACAGCTAAAATGCATAAGAGAAAAAGACAGAGTAAGATGAATACAAATCCTGAAAAAAGTAAAAGGATGAGTCAGAAGCAGTTCATGATTCCTTTGAGAAAGCAAGATAAGCAAGATCCACATCAACAACACTTAAGTTGATTGAGTAACGACCATTCCCTTTGTAAAGTTCCAACCTCAAAAAGAAATCTGTAAAACACTAAAAAGGCAAAATTCTTAGCTAAAATGGATAAGGATAAAGAGATGAAAACAAGAGTGTTGTGAAAAGAGATGGCTTAGGCTCAGTTAGGATCATCTCAAGGGGCAATAATACATATGAGCATCCAAACATCATAAAGAAGGGTTAAAATCATATGTAATGCTACCAACCAAAGATAAGAGGTGAGTAGCATCAAAGCCATCATAGCCAGCATACCTGATACAAGCAAACAGCCAAGGCCAGCAGTTTGCAGAGTTCCAGATCCTACACCATTAAACAAAGAGCAATCGACCAACAACTAGCTAGCAGGCAAACCACCAAACAAAAACCACAACAGACTAATCACAATAACCTAGAGAGGCTAGAACAAAGTCAGAACACCAACAATAGCCATTATCCAAATACCCATCCAAGCTCCAAACTAGGGAAAACTAGAACCATCCATCGGCAAGCACTAGACCCATTCCAATTAATAGAGAAACAACCAACAAAAAGGAAAAAAATCAACCAACTCAGATTTCAAAGACAACTAAAAGTCCTCCAACCAAACCAGCTTAGTAAAATAGCCATAAGGCAACCACCAGAGAATAACCCATCATAAGTAACCAACAAAGGTAGCATGCCCAGTAGGCAAGGAAAAGGAAAAAACCAACAAAGCACCACACAATAGAGTTCCAAAAGAAGCACAGCCACCATAGAAAGGCAACAACAGTAGCTAGCTAGGACAAGCCGAAAAACTAAACTTCCCTAGCAATAAAGACTAACCCGACAAGAAGCTTAATAACAACATAAAATGTGCTTCAAGTAAATGACCTAGTAGAGGCTAATCCCAAGAGAATAATCAAACACAAAATGAAGGCAAAAGAAGGATCCAACAATAAACAACAAGGAACTAGGAGGCAACCTGCAAAAAGCTGCTAGAAAATTCTTCAAAGGAAGGTCCAAAAAGGGAACAACTAATAGTAGTTCCCACTAGGAAGGCCACCCATCCAACCATGAAAAACTAGCAAAAAAGTAATTAGAGTTCAAGAGTAGAGCCAACAAACCAGTTAGTGCGGAAAATTGAATAAAGCTAGAGAAAAAACCATCTCATCCACCAACAACTAGAGTATCAAGGCAGAGAAGACATCAGCTACTAGGCTGAAAAAACCTAGCCAACCCAAGCTGAAAAGACAGGAACCACTAAGTAGCAATCACCAGGACAACCCAAAAGAAAGAGGTCAAAAACATAACCCAACTTAATCCAAAAAGTGAAAATAAGTTTAGGGTTTAGGGTTATGGTTTAGGATTTAGGGTTTAGGGTTTAGGGTTAGGGTTAGGGTTTAGGGTTTAGGGTTTAGGATTTAGGGTTTAGGGTTTAGGGTTTAGGGTTTAGGGTATAATGTCTAGGCTTTAAGGTTTAGGGTTTTGAGGGTTTAGGGTTTAGGGTTTAGGGTTTATGGTTTGGGGGGTCTGGGTTAGGTTTAAGATTTAGAGTTAGTTAGTTTAGAGTTTTTATGGTTTTTTAGGGTTTAGGATTTAGGGTTTATGGTTTATGGTTTAGGTTTTTATGGTTTATTATTTAGGGTTTAAGATTTAGGTTTTTTTAGGTTTTATGGTATATGGTTTATTTTAGGTTTAGGTTTTTTTAAAAATTACGTAAAGTGGTAGATTTAGTTTTATTTTATTTTTTTTAGTTTATTTAGTTTGTTTTTTAGTTCATTTTATTTTTAATTTTTATTTAGGTTTATTTTATTTTATTTAGTTTATTTTATTTTATTTATTTATTTTAGTTTAGGTTTGTTATTTTAGTTAATTTTTTAGGTTTAGGTTTAGGTTGATGTTTTTTTAGCTTAGTTTTATTTTTATTTAATTTTTTTGCTTTAGGTTTTTTTTTTCATTAGGTTTATGTCTAGGTTTTTATTTTATTTTTTAGGTTTAGGTTTATTTTTAGGTTTTACTTTTAGTTTAGGTAGAGGTTTATTTTTAGTTTATTTTATTATATTTAGTTTAAGGTTTTGGTTTAGTTTATTTTCGGTTTAGGTTTAGGTTTTATTTATTTTAGCTTAGTTTATTTTAGTTTAGATTTAGGTTTATTTTATTTTGTTTATTTAGGTTTAGTTTTTTTTTAAGTTTATGGTTTAGGTTTTATTTTTTTTTATATTTTTAGGCTTTATTTTTTAGGTTTAAGTTTTTACTTAGTTTTTATTTTATGTTTAGTTTTTTTTATTTAGGTTTTTTATTTTAAGTTTATTTTATTTTTTTAGTTTAGTTTAGGTTTTTTTTATTTTATTTTAGTTTATTTTTTATTTTTTATTATATTTTATTTTTATGTTTAGGTTTAGGTTTTTATTTTATTTTATATTTTTATTTTATTTAGGTTTAGGTTTTTTTATTTATTTTAATTTTATGTTTTATTTAGTTTTGGTTTAGGTTTCAAATTTTTGGGGTTTAGGGTTTATAGTTTAGGGTTTGGGGTTTAGGGTTTAGGGTTTTGAGTTTAAGGTTAGTTTTAGGGTTTAGGGTTAGTATTTTTTTTATTTTTAATTTTTTTTAAATTAAGTAAACTAGTAGGTTTATGTTTATTTAGTTTATTTTATATTTTATTTTTATTTAGGTTTATTTTGATATTTATTTAGTTTTGTTTAATTATTTTAGGTTTATTTATTTTAGTTCAACTTTTTTTCTTTTAGTTTATTTTTTAGGTTTAGGTTTAAGTTTAGGTTTATTTTTTAGTTTAGTTTTATTTTTATTTTATTTTTTATGTTTAGGCTTTAATTTTTATTCTTAGGTTTAAGTTTGGGTTTTTATTTTATTTTTTTAGGTTTAGGGTTTAGGTTTTTTTTTAAGTTTAATTTTAGATTTTTTTTTTAGTTTAGGTTTTGATTTATTTTAAATTTATTTTAATTTATTTAATTTAGGTTTAGGATTAGGTTTAGTTTATTTTAGGTTTTATTTATTTTAGTTTATTTTATTATAGTTTATGTTTAGGTTTATTTTATTATTATTTGAGGTTTAAGTTTTTTTAGTTTAGTTTTTAAGTTTTATTTTTATTTATTTGTGGTTTTATTTTTTAGGTTTAGGTATTTATTTAGTTTTTATTTCAGGTTTATTTTATTTTTATTTTAGGTTTAGGTTTTAGTTTATTTATGTTTTTAATTTTTTAGTATAGTTTAAGTTTTTATTTATTTTATTTTAGTTTAGTTTTTTATTTTTAATTTATTTTTTTAGGTTAAGGTTTAGGTCTTAGTTTATGTTTTTATTTTATTTTAATTATTATTTTATTTTGGTTTAGGATTTTTTATTTATTTTATTTTTACGTTCTATTTAGTTTAGGTTTTGGTCTTAGGTTTTTAAGGTTTAGGGTTAGTTTAGAGTTTTGGGTTTAGGGTTTAGGGTTTGGGGTTTAGGGTTTAGGGTTTAGGGTTGAAGGTTTAGGGTCTAGGGTTTAGAGTTTTAGGATTTAGGGTTTTAGTGTTTAGGGTTTAGGGTTTAGCTTTTAAGGTTTAGGTTTTAAGGTTTAGGGTTTATGTTTTAGGTTTAGGATTCAAGTTTTAGTTTATGGTTTAGGGTTTTTTGTTTTTTTAAACATAGAACAAATTCAGATTCGACATTTCTTCTTTTTGATTTCATCAACCAAGTAACACACCAAGTTTTTTAAAACACAAGCAACAACATAAAATAAAAAATGTGCAGGCATAGAGTAAATAAAAAACCCTAGGTAACTAGAACAGTCTCTACTATAAAGATACAGTTCCATAAGTAGATGATCGGATCGATCATGCTTTAGTTTCTCTAGTTCCTATCAGAACCACCCCGACCTCTCGAGTAGCGGGAGTACTATCATATACCTGATCTCTCACTCTACCACCACCACAACTGTAACCTTCGTTCCTCACCCCACCAACATAACCATCACTGCTTCGACGACCACCTCCATATCCACCAACACCTCCAGATCCCCCACCACCATTGTGATAACCGTCGCCTCCACCTTCGCCTCCATCGACACCCAGAGCCGGTTGATGGTGATGTTCCTGCCATCAAGGTTTTATCCATTCTTAGGGATTTTAGTGTTTAGATTTATTTTTTAATTTATTTAGTTACTTTAGGTTTAGGTTTAGGGTTTAGGGTTTAGGGTTTTAGGTTTTATGCTTTTTGGGTTTAGGGTTTACAGTTAGGTTTAGGATTTTGGGTTTAGGGTTTAGGTTTTAGGATTTACGGTTTAGTGTTTAGGATTTAAGGTTTAGGGTTTTTGTGGTTTAGGTTTAGTTAGGAGTCAGGGTTTGGTTTTAGTTTTGGGGTTAGGGTTTGAATTTAGGGTTTAGGGTTTGTGGTTTTAGTGGTGGGTCATTTAGGTGGTTTATAATTGTGTAGTTTTCTGTTAGGGTTGTAGGGTTTAGGGTTTAGGGTTTTGTGGGTTTAGAGATTTAGAGTTTAGGTGTGGTTTGGGGAGGGTTTAGGTTTAGGTAGTAGGGGTTTTAAAGTTCATGGTTGCAGTTTAGGGTTTAGGATTTGGGTAGGGTTTATGATAGGGTAGGTTTTAGGCCTAGTGCCAAGAGTGGGGTTAGGGTTTTGTAAAAAAAAAAAATAGGCAAACTTTAGTTTAGTTTATTTTTTATATATTTAGTTTATTTTATTTTTTATTTTTAGGTTTATTTATTTTATTTAATTAATTTATTTATTTTAGGTTTTAATTTTAGTTTATTTTAAGTTTATGTTTAGTTTATGTTTATTTTTAGTTTATTTTATTTTATTTTATTTTAGGTTTAGGTTTTATTTTTTTATTATTAGGTTAGGTTTTATTTTATTTTAGGTTTAGGTTTAGGTTGTTATTTTAGGTATATTTGAAGTTTTATGTTAGCTTAGGTTTATTTTAGTTTATTTTATTTTATTTAGTTTAGGTTTAGGTTTAGGTTTTATTTATTTTAGTTTAGTTTATTTTAGTTTAGGTTTATTTTTGTTTATTTTATTTTATTTTAAGTTTTGATTTTTTTCTAGTTTATTTATATTTTATTTTATTTTAGGATTATTTTTTAAGATAGGTTTTATATAGTTTTATTTTTATCACACGCTCTTTATTTTATTTTAGGTTTATATTTTATTTTATTTAGGTTTTATTTTATTATTTTATTTTAGTTTAGTTTAGGTTTTTATTTATTTTGTTTTATTTTAGTTTTTATTTTTTATTTCATTTTATTTTTAGGTTTCGGTTTATGTTTTTATTTTTTTTATTTATTTTTTATTTAGGTTTAGGTTTTAAGGTTTATGGTTTAGGGTTTATGGTTTAGGGTTTTATGGTTTAGGGTTTAGGGTTTAGGTTTAGGTTTAGTTTAGTGTAGTTTTTTTAGGGTTTAGGGTTTAGGTTTTAGGATTAGGGTTTAGGTTTTAGTTTAGGGTTTAGGGTTTAAGGTTTAGGGTTTAAGATTATTTTTTTGATAGAGTTTAGGGTTTAGGTTTTATGGTTTAGGGTTTAGGTTTTAGGGTTTTAGGGTTTAGGGTTGCTATGGGTTTTTTTGGGAAAGTTAGAATTTTATTACCATTAAAGGAAAATATACAATGTCCTTAAAAGTGATAAAGCTTTAAAATTCTACTGCTCTCAGAGCTACAAGAAACCTAAAGATCTAAACCTCCATCTAAGTACATTAGAAAAAGAAAAGAAAAAAAAAGGGAATACAATAGCTAAAAAGCATAAGAGAAAAAGACATAGAGTAAGGCTAAAATACATCCTCAAAATAATAAAAGGATGAGTCAACAACAGTTCATGATTATTTAAAGAAAGTAAGATAAGCAAGATCCATAGCAACAACACTTGGCTTGACTTAGTAATGACCATTCCCTCTATAAAGTTCCAACCTGTAAAAGAAATATGCAAAACACTACAAAGGCAAAATTCATAACTAAAAAGGATAAGGATAGATTGGGGAAAATGAGAGAATTGAGAACGATAAGGCTCAGGCTCAGTTAGGGTCATCTCAAATGGAAACAATACATATGAGCATCCAAACATCATAAAGAAGGGTTACAATCATATGTAATGCTATGAACTAGAGAGCAAAACCATCATAGTTAGCATACCTTATACAAGCAAACATCCAAGGCCAATAGTCCATAGAGTTCCAGATCCTACACCATTAAATAAAGAGCAACCGGCCAACAACCAGCTAGCAGCCAAACCACCAAACAAAAACCACAATAGACTAATCACAATAACCCAGAGAGAGGCTAGAACAAAGATAGAACACCAACAACAACCATTATCTAAATACCCATCCAAGCTCCAAACTACGAAAAACCAGAACCAGCCATCAACAAGCACCAGACCAATGCTAATTTACATAGAAATAGCCAACCAAACCAAGATAGGAGATCTCAAGCCAAAGTCCCAACAAGTAGCAGTCACCAAGCTAAACCAAGCTGAGTAACCACAAATGACTAAATAGCTCAGAAAGGAAACCATCAACTGAAGGAAACATAAGCTGCAGCCAGTGCAAATCACTAGAAGACAAAACAACCACACAAAAGGTGGCCAAAGGTCGCCACTAACCACCAAAAACCAAAAAGTCTAATCTAAAAGGATCAACAAAGGTTCGGCAAGCACAATAAAAGGCTCTAGCAAATTGTCCAAGAAGAAGGAAAAGACAAACAAAGAAAAAGAAACCAACCAACAAAGATTCCAAGGACAACTAAAACTCCTCCAACAAAACCAGCTAAGTAAAACAGCCATAAGTCAACCACTAGAGAACATCCCATCATAAATAACCAACAAAGGAAGCATCCCTAACTTCCAATGAGAAGCATAAAACCAACAAAGCACCTCACAATAGATGTCCAAAAGAAGCACAACCAAAGACAAGGCAACAATTAGCCAGATTGAAATAAAAAACCTAACTTACCTTGCAACAAAGACTAACCCAACAAGAAGCATAATAATAACACAAAATATGCTGCAAACAACATACCGAGTAGAGGTTAATCAACGAAGAATAACCTATCATAAAACTAAGCCACAAGAAGTATCCAGTAACAAAGAACAAGGAACTGGGAGGAAACCCCCAAAAAAGTAGGCATGAAATTCTCCAAAAGAAGGCATAGAAAGGCAACAACCAACAGTAGTTCCCACTAGGAAGGCCACCCATCCAACCATAAAAAACCAGTAAAAGGTAATTCAAGTTTAAGAGGAGTGCCAACAAACAAACTAGTGCAAAAAGAATAATACCACCAAGCTAACAAAACCAAGCCAACCCAGTGGAAAGACAAGAACCACCCAGTAGCAACCACTAGGCCAAAAAGAGGTCAAAACATAACCCACCACAAAAGAAAAATAAGTCTGTGGTTTTAGGTTTAGGTTTAGGTTTAGATTTAGAGATTAGGTTTAGGGTTTAGGATGTGGTTTATAGTTTTGATGTTTAGGTTTAGGGTAGGGGTTTAGGGGTTTAGTTTGTGGTTTAGTTTAGGGTTTAGTTGGAGTGTTTAGGGTGGGATGTTTCAGAGGGGGTTTGCTTAGGGTAGTTTAGGTTTTGTGGTATAAAGTTTAGGTTATAGTGTTTGGGTGGTATTTAGTTTAGTTTAGCTAGGGTAAAAGTTTAGGGTTTTTAGTCTGTGGTTTAGGTTTGGGTATTTTAGGTTATGTTTTTAAAAAAAATTTATGCAAAATATTATTTTGTTTATTTTAATTATTTATCTATTTTTTATTTATATATTCTTTATTTTTATTTTATTTTATTTTAGGTTTTTATCTTAGTTTTATTTATATTTTAGGTTTATTTTTTTATATTTTAGTTTAGTTTTATTTTATATTTTTTTAGTTTAGTTTAATTTTTTTTTTTAGTTTAGGTTTTATTTTATTTTTTAGTTTATGTTTATTTATTTTAGGTCTTTTTAGTTTTTTTTTTAAGTTTAGTTTAGGTTTATTTATTTTATATTTTTATTTTATTTTATTTTATTTTAGGTTTAGGTAAGTTATTTATTTTAGATTAATATTATTTAGGTTTAGGTTTATTAATTTTGTTTATTTAGGTTTAGGTTTTTAGTTTTATGTGTTATTTATTTTAGATTTATTTTAAATTTCTTATTTAGGTTTTTATTTTATTTTATTTTAGGTTTATTTTAATTTTTTTTTATTTTATTTTTTATTTTTAGTTTATTTTATTTTAGTTTAGATTTATTTATTTTAGTTTATTTTTTTTAGTTTTTTTTTTTTTTAGTTTAGGGATTTTAGTTTAAGTTTTTATTTTTTATTTTATTTTATTTTATAGGTTTTTTTTTTATTTATTTTATTTTAGGTTTTAATTTAGTTTAGGTTTTAGGTTTTTTAGGGTTTCATTTGGGTTTTAGGTTTAGGGTCAGGGTTTGGCCTGAGGTTTAGGTGAGAGTTTTGTTTTAATTTTGATTTTTTAAAATTTTAAACCAGTAGTTAGTTTATTTATTTTTTATTTATTTATTTTATTTTATTTTTTAATATTTTATTTTTTATTTAGTTTATTTTATTTATATTAGTTTACTTTATTTATTTTAGGTTTATTTATTTTAATTTTGGTTTTATTTTATTTATTTTTTTAGTTTAAGTTTTATTTATTTTAGTTTAGTTTTATTTTAATTTTTTTATTTTAGTTTATTATTATTTAGATTTAGTTTATGTTTTATTTTAGATTTTTTAGGTTTAGTTTATTTTATTTTTTAGGTTTAGTTTTATTTTATATTTTTAGGTTTATTTTTAGTTTTATTTTATTAAGTTTAGGTTTAGTTTTGTTTTTATTTAGGTTTAATTAATTTTATTTTATTATTTAAAATAAGGTTAGTTTTAGGTTTTATTTATCTATTTATTTTATTTTTTATTTTATTTTATTTTTTATTTTAGTTTATTTAGTTTAGGTAATATTTATTTTATTTATTTTATATTGATTTAAGTTTATTTATTTTTAGTTTTATTTTAGGTTTAGGTTTATTTTATTTTAATATTTTTTTATTTTATAGTTTAAGGTTTTTTTTAAGGTATTTTAGGTTTTTTTTAGTTTAGGTTTATTTTTTTATTTTATTTTAGGTTTAGTTTTTATTTTATTATTTTATTTATTTATTTTATATTTTATTTAGTTTATAGTTTTTTGTTTATATTTTATATTTTTAGTTTAGGTTTTTTTTAGAGTTTCTTTATGTTTTATTTATTTTAGGATTTATTTTAAATTTGTTTTAGGTTTAGGTTTATTTTATTTATTTTTATTTTTATTTATGTATAGTTTTTATTTATTTATTTTTTTTTTTTAGTTTTATTTAAGTTTTATTTTATTTTTTTTTTTAGTTTTTATTTTTTTAGTTTATTTTATTTTATTTTTTAGTTTATGCTTTTTATTTATTTTATTTTATTTTATTTATTTTAGTTATTTTTTATTTATTTATTTTTATTTTTAATTTGTTTATTTATTTATTTTATTTTTTTTAGTAGTTAGTTTATTTATTTATTTTTGTTTATTTTTTTATTTATTTTTTTATAGTTATTTATTTTTTTTTTTTATTTTTTTTATTTTATTTTTAGTAAGTTTATTATTTAGGTTTATTTTATTTTTTTATTTGTAGGTTTAGGTTTAGGTTTAGTTTTATTTATTTAGGTTGTTTTAGTTTAGGTAGTGGTTTTAGGTTTAGGGTTTAGGGTTTAGGGTTAGTAGGGGTAGGGGTAGATTAGGGTTTTAATTTTATTTTTTTATTTTTATTATTTTAAAATAAGTAAACCAAAGGTTTAATTTAGTTTTATATTTTAATTTATTTTATTTTATTTAGTTTATTTATTTAGTTTTATTTATTTTTTAGTTAGGTAGTTTATTTTAGTTTAGTTTTATTTTTTATTTTATTTTCTTTTTACTATTTTATTTTTATTTTAGGTTTTATTTTAATTTTTTTAGGTTTAGGTTTTATGTTCTATTTTAGGTTTATTTTAAGGTTATTTTTGTTTAGGTTTTATTTTTATTTAATTTTATTTTATTTAATTTAGGTTTAAGTTTATTTTTATTTAGTTTAGGTTTAATTTATTTTAGTTTAGTTTAATTTAGTTTAAGTTTAGTTTATTTTATTTTCTTTAGTTTAGATTTTTTTTCAATTTAGGGTTTAGGTTTTATTCTTAATTTATTTATAGGTTTATTTTTAGGATTAGGTTTTATTTAGTTTTTATTTTATCTTATTTTATGTTTATTTTATTTTTATTTTTATTTTAGCTTTAGTTTTTAGTTTATTTAAGATTTTTTATCTTTTTAGTTTAGTTTAAGATTTTATTTATGTTATTTTTAGTTTAGTTTTTATTTTTTTTATTTTTTTAATTTTTAAGGTTATGTTTAGGTTTAGGTTTTAGTTTAATTTAAGTTTTTATTTTAATTTATGTTTTTTATATATGGTTTAGAATTTAGGGTTTAGGGTTTACGATTTAAGATTTTAGGTTTTAGGGTTTAGGATTTAGGTTTAGGTTTTTATGTTTGGTTTAGTTTAGGATTTTAGGGTTAGGGTTTAGGATTTAGGTTAATTTTAGGTTTAGGGTTTTTTAAACCAAGTAAACCGGTAGGTTAAGTTTATTTTAGTTTATTTTATTTATTTTGTTTTATTTTTTATTTTAGTTTATTTATTTTTTTTATTTAATTTAATTTTATTTATTTTTATTTATTTTAGGTTTATTTATTTTAGTTTAGGTTTTTTATTTTAGTTTATTTTTTAGCTTTGGGTTTTATTTTTTATTTTTAGGATTAGTTTTAAGTTTTTGTTGTATTTTATTAGGTTTAGGTTTTAGATTTATTTTAGGGTTTTAATTTTTAGTTTAGGTTTAGGTTTATTTTTAGTTTATTTTATTATATTTAGTTTAGGTTTAGGTTTAGGTTTAGTTTATTTATTTATAGTTTTGTTTATTTTAGTTTAGGTTTAAGTTTATTTTATTTTTATTTTAGGTTTAGTTTTTTATTTTTGTTTAGGGTTTATGTTTTAATTTTTATTTATTTATAGGATTATTTTTTTGGTTTAGGTTTAGATTTAGTTTTTATTTTATTTTATATTAGTTTTATTTTATTTTTATTTTAGGTTTAGTTTTTATTTTATCAAGGTTTTTATTTTTTTATTTTACATTAGTTTTTATTTTATTATTTTATTTTATTTTTTAGGTTTAGGTTTAGGTTTAGGTTTAGGTTTTAGTTTAGGTTTTTATTTTATTTTATTATTTTATTTAATTATTTTATTTTATTTTTGTTTAGGTATATTTATTTATTTTATTTTTAGGTTTTATTTAGTTTAGGTTTAGGTTTTTAGCTTTTTAGGGTTTAGGGTTTACGGTTTAGTGTTTAGGGTTTTTTCTTTCGGAAAGTTAGAATTTTATTACAATAAAAATAAAGGATACAATGTCCTTAAAAAGCTCAAAGTTCACATCAGCTCAAGTAAAGAAAGCTACAAGAACTTTTAAGAGCAAATACATCTAAAAGAAAATGAGAAAAGAAAAAAGACTTTTTAAAGAAAGTAGTAGTTGTTCATGATCGAACAAGATAATATTCCCGTGAAGTTCCATCAGAAGTTCCACTACAAAGGCAATGGTCATAGCTCAAGGGAAAATGATAAAGTAAATAATTTAGAAAGAGTCGAGAAAGAGAAGGCTCACGCCAATCAAGATCATCTCAATACAACAATATGAGCATCCAAACTTCATGAGAAGGGTTACAATCATATGCATGTTACCAACCAGAGAGAAGATATGAGGAAACATCAAGGCCATCATAGATACTTGATATAAGAAACCATCCAAGGCAAAATAGTCCATAGTGATCCAATTCCTGCACCAAACAAACAGAGAAAAAACAAATAGAACACAACCCACCAACCAAAACCCACAACAAACCAATCACTTAAAGCCAACAGTTGTGATCAATGGCCAAGCTAAAGTTAAGCAAGAACTCCACCAAGCCACCACCAATAGGGAAAAGAAACACAAAAAGGGGTAAAGATAAGGGGAACAACACAATCGAGCAAAATAGTCCCAAAGGCAAAACAACAACCCACGACTATCTCCAAAGCACTAGCAATCCAAGTCCAAAGGAAAAACCTCTACCCAAATAGCAAAATAGTAGGAGATAAGTAGCACTGGATAGAAGAAAGCCATACCATAGAGAGGCCAAGAGGGCATCCAAAATTACCATAAAAACCACCTCCAAGCAGCCAAAAGAAAAACAAATCCACCACCACTAACCAAGAGGCAAATTTCAGGAAACAAGGAGAGCCAAATAAACTAGAGGGAGTCAATACCAGCAGCCAACATAAATCCCAAAACACCAAGCCACAACACAAGCATCCTAGGCAAGATAGTAGCCATAAAAAACCCCTCAAGCGAACCTAACAAGTCCTAAAATAGGACCAAAAAACCACATGAGCTCATATCCTCCATTAACAAAACAACCAATAAAACCACCAAGGCCAGCAGCCAACAGGATGAGCAGCAAGAGAAATCAGAGCAGCAGAAAAATTGACACCCAAACCAAGAACAAAAATAAAGGAAAAGCAGTTGCACCCAAGAAAGGATAACCAACCCAAGAGTAGACTAGAAACCCAAGCTGAGAACCCAACCAAAAGCACCTTAACCAACCATCAAACATAGCCAACACATCCACCTAGCCAACAAACCCAACCACCAAAAAATAGCCAACCATCCCCAACCAACCAAACCAACCAGCAGACAAAGCCATTACAGAGCCCAAAAAAGAAAGAAAGAACAAAAGCAGACAAATCAATAACTCACCTGGAGATCTCCAAAATAACCAAGAAACAAAAATGGTAGTCATCCAGCTAGACAAAGGCCAAGGAGGACCACCCAACCACAAGCAGCAAAACTGTAAGGAAAGGAATAAGGCTAGAGGCAAATAAAACCCCTTCCAAATCCCAAAGAGCATACAGTCACCACAAAGGAGAAAATAGGAATACAATAACCAATTAATAGCTACCTCTAATCCACTAGGCAGAGGGAAAAACCAACCACCAGAAGCCCCCAAGAAAAACCAAGAAAGGAGAACATCAACCACCAAAAAACCCGAAACTAATCCAAGCCAAAAGAGGCCAACAACAGGCATGAAAAAATAACCACCCAACATAACCAACCAGATGGAAGAAGAAAATAGCAACAACTAGTAGAACTAACCATAGCAGCTAAAAAACCAATTCGAAAAAGGCTATAGCCAGCCAAAACTAGAGTCAAACCCAACATCCATTAATAAAAGGGGTAGGAAAAAAATGGCCACTACCACAACCTAACAAAAGACCCTCAAAATATCACTAGCCGTGTGACAAAAGAAGCAAAGCATGAGCCTCAGAAAGAAAATCACCAGTTTGAGAGGATTGGGAAACTAATTAAAAGCACTATGACCCAAAAAAGAGTCAATCAAGTATAGAATGGGGGTTAAGAGGAAGGGGTTTAAGCATAGAAATAAACTCAACAAAAATCACTTCTTGGTGAGGGAAGAACAAAATAAACAACCAAAAAATAGTCTAAATAAAACCACAATAACAAAAAAATCAACAAAATATAAAAAGGATAAAATCTGAGGTAAGGCAGTCCAGTGTTATCTAGATTGACCAGACCACGTAGATGCTTTGGTAAGATATGGTTTCCAAACTAAGTGAGCACATTTAATTCCCCAATTTTTTATTATTGAGAATATTAAGTAAAAGAAGAGCATCAACTTCAATCCAAATATTAAAGAGGCCTTTTCTTAAATAAATGTCAATAGCTTTGTTAATAGCCATGAGCTTAGAAAAAATAATAGAACAAGCTTTGAGGGGGTAGGCAAAAGCAGAAATGATAGTACCTTTAGAATCTCTAAGAATTCCACCACAATAATATTTGTTTAGAGAAACAGAACCATCAACATTGATCTTAATAAAATTTTCTTTAGGCTTAATCCAATGTATAATCCTAATACTCTTGTAGGAAGGATCATCATGCAATGTGATACCCAATTTTTTAGCCACAAAGTTATAACCTCTAAAGAAAAGATTACTAATTAAATTTGCATTAAACAAAGCATGAATTTTTTCATTAGTTCTAGAAAGGAACCTTTTATGGTTCATAGGGATACCACGATGTTTAGCTTAATTTCTATCCATCAAAATGAACTAAATAAGGGTAATCGCAATTAAAACTTTCATATGACCTTTCACAGTTTTATGGAAACAAATTTCAAGAAGTTGATATAAGGAAAGAGAGCTATTAAAATAGTTAGTGTTAAATAAATCATCATACCATATCCAAAGTTTGGAAGTAATAGCACCATTAACAAAAACATGATTAACATTTTCAATATGAAAGCAATAATAGCACTTAGGAGGTAAATAAAACCCTTTAAGCCAGAGCAAGGAATCAACAGGGATGAAGTTATTCAAAATCCTCCAAGCTAAATAGAATAAGAAATGGGAATGATATTGTTCCAAAGTTTAATGAAAACATTAGATGTGTTGTAATAAAATTCCAAACATCTTAAAGAACAAAATAACCATTGTAAGAGAGCCTGAAAATAATTTGATCTGGTTTATTAGAAAAGATAGTGATGTTGCAAAACTTGTCAAAAAAGAAATAGGAATGTTGTTCTCAAGTTTGTTTTCATTCCAATTATTATTAAGCCAAAATAGTTAACTTGATAGTAGTAGTAGAGTGTGTAGATAAAAGGGAGTCAATAGAGCCATTGCCAACCAAATTGTCTTGCCAAAAGAAAGAAGAACCCGAATAAATAGCCCAAGATATTAAGGATTCAACAACCAATTTAATGGAGAAAATCCTTTTCCAAACTAGAGACTCATGAACTTTATAAGAATAGGTAAGAGGGTGTTTACCTTGGAAATATTTTTCCATCATAAAATTAGCCCAATGGCTATCATTCTTTCTAAAATTCCACCATAGCTTATGAGAGAAAGTAGCTTCACGAATAGGTTTGTGACAAAGACCACCTTCACCCAAAGGACCATAGCATTTATGCCAAGAAGTCCAATTCATTCTCTTAATAGAAATATTGGACCACCAAAAAATTTATTAAACAAGTGATCAATTCGATAAGAGTAAAGTGTAGAATAATAGTTTGAATCAAATAAAGAGTTTGAATCAAATAAAGAGGCATTGAATTGAGAATGCTTTTAAGAATAAGCCTACCACCAAAGGAAAGTAAATAGAATTCCCAAACAAAAATTTTACTTAAAATTTGTTGAATTAACTCAACAAAAAGGTGGGATCATTTTGGACCTTTAAAAAAAGGAACACTCAAGTACTTAAGTGGTAAGTGTTGATGTTTAAAATTAGTGATATGCAAGATTTTATTTATTTTATTATTGGAGATACATGAAAAAGTAATAAAATATCTTTTGTTATCATTGATAGAAAGGCCACTTTCTCTACCAAATTTATTTAAAAAAATCTTGAGGTTCTTGATATGATGAATAAAAGCATTGCAAAAAATAATAAAATCATCACAAGAAAAAGTGGAAATAGGAAGACCACCAAAGTTTTGTAGTACATACAATGATTATTTAAGAATAACTTATTGATGCTCTAGATAAGTAATCAACAATAATAAATAAAGCAGGAGATAAAAGATCCCCTTATCTTGAGCCATGGGAAGAAGGAAAGAAGCCTAAAGCTTTCACATTAAGAAAAATAGAGAACCAGGCATTATTAATACAAATTTTAATAAGAAAAAATAAATTTAGCAGAAAACCCAGATAAATTATGAATATAGAAAAGGAAATCCCAAAAGAAATTATCAAATGTTTTGGTAAAATCTAACTTGAAAATAATGTTTCCACCTCTAGTCTTAGCATCTAAATCATGAATTAATTCCTGGGCAAGTAAAATATTATAAAAAATAGATCTACCTCTTACAAAATGAGTTTGGTTGAGAGAGATAATCTTATAAAGTAAAGGACTAACCCTGTTAGTAAGAATTTTGGAAATCAACTTATTGAAGAAGGTGCAAAGATGAATAGGTCTAAACTCACTCCAATAGTCTGGGTTATCTTTCTTGGGTATGAGAACAATAGAGGTGCTAGAAAAATATCTAGGAAAAGGATTACCATTAAATAAATTAACCATAGCCTCAATCAGATCATTTTAACTAATAAATCAACATTTTTAGGAAAATTAGTTTGTGAAACCATCCAGACCAGCAACATAATCTATGTTCATGCTATTAAGAACTTTAAAATTTTCATGTTCATTAGGCATAATAGTAAGAAAATTATTATCATCATTGGTAATAATAGTAGGAGTTAAGTGTGATTTAAAAATAGCTTCATAAGAACAACTCTTATTAAGCATTTCTAAAGTAATTAATGACGAATCCTTAATATCATTATTCTCTATAATCCATTCTCCATTGTCATCTTTAATTTTTTGAATATTATTTAAGGCTCTCTTTTTTATTGACTAAAGCATGGAAATAGCTAGTATTCTATCACCATGTGTTTTGTTTTTTTTTGGGGCCAATAAGTCTCTCTCCATATTTTTAAAATTAAGAAGCTTATGTTTCTCAAGTCCTTAATCTTAGAAATAGAATATAATCGAGGCTTCAATATCACAAACCAATTTTTCCATATATTTGATATTAGCAAAAACATTTTTAAAACAATACTTATTCCACCAACCTTAATTTTTGTTTAAGTCTTTTAAGCTTAAACCAAAGTCTATTCATCCCCATAATAGAATTATTAGGATGTAAAGGACTTTTCCAATTGATAGCCACAACATTAAAAAAATCAATATGCTGAATCCACATGTTCTGAAATCTAAAAGGAGAGAAATTTTTTAATCTATTAGAATTATCTTTAATAGAAACCAAAGAGGAGCATGATCGGACAAGGTTACGCTTCAATGATGATGTAATGTAATAAATCTAATGAGTATTAAAAAGAATCGGGTCCAACCTTTGCCAAAGTCTAGAGTTTTGCCAAGTATAATTAGAACCCTTAAAACCAATATTAATCAAATTACAATTAAGGATCATATTAAAAAATTCTTCCATTGAAATAAATATTAGGAGAGCAACCACCACTTCATTCAGAAGAGAATAGAATTGTGTTGAAATCATAACCAACAAACCAAGGTTTATTGACAGTGGTGGCAAAATTAGTCAAGTTATCGCAAAGAAGATTTCTATGAGATCTATTAGATGATGCATAAACAAAAGAGGCCAAAACACAATAATCTCCATAAGAGATTTGAGCATTGACAACTTGGTAAAAATCATCAAGAATAGAAACATCTACAAAGTTATTCCAAAGATACCAAATCTTATTACTAACATTAGTAAAAATTTTATTGAAATTGATCATTCTTGCAACATGGTTAACTTTATTAGCATGAATAAGTGGCTCAAGAATAATAAGTAAATAAATATTATGGATATGATAAAGATATCTAATACAGCTATGAAGAGATAAGGTACCAATCCCTCTAACATTCCAAACTAAAAAATTAAACATAAAGAAAAGAAAAGGGGGGGTAAAGTTAATTGAGAGAAGAGAGAGGAAAATGCTCTAGTGTTTCTTGGCAATTTGAGAGGAAAATGTTTAACAATTTGTATCTTTTGAATAGAAAGTTTGGAAGCCATTTTTTTGCCCTTTGAATCATCATCCAAAAGGATTTAGCAACAATAGTCACAAATTTAGGAGAAATCTCTTGATGAAGTGAATTCTCCTTCTTCCAAAATTTATTAAAGATAAATGAGCTTCGAGAATAGCAAGGGAGCAAAATTGATTTATTAAGAAGGCAAGTGGGAACAAAGCCTTCCTCATCATTTGCTAAATTATTAGCTAAATGCAAATCTTTTGAGAAGTTAAATCATCTAAATTTTGAATATGGAATCGGTTTATCAACGATTATCATGAGGAATTAAAACCATATTCATTGAATTAAAATGATGTAATATTAAATTCCTCATTTTGTTCTCCATTAAAGCTTCATTTTCATCTATCAAAGCCGACAAGGATGTAAGGATCAAATCGGAAATAGAATCCTCATTCAAAAGTTTAGAAAAGCTATTATTGTTCACATTAGAATCCTTCAATTATTGAGGAAGTAAAAAAATCATCCTTATTAGGAACATTAAAAAAATCCTTTTTTTCAAACTAGTTTTGATATTTAACAATGGTGGGTAGGGTTAGGAATAGAAGTTTCCTTAATAGGATTTTATGTGAGGATGAAGAATGAAACATTCATAATTATGGATGGATTTTGCGGTGAGAACAAAGATAGGAAATTTTTAAATTCAATTCTTTGCATATAACCATAATTTTTAGATACCAGATTTCTTTAGGGTGTTTCTTGGTAATGTCCAATTCAACAAGGATTCTAGCGAATGATGATTTTGTAGTTGATCAATTTGAAATGGCCGACCAAAAGTCACCCCATAAAAGGAATTCATAATTCGAAATGAATTTGCATATTAGGGAGACAAATCAAACAAACCAAATTGGGGATTCTTCCTTAATATGAAATAGTGGAGTCCATTTCAACAACCTCATTTGGCAATTTTAAACAAAATAAGAATGATGAGAAAACATGAGAGTAATCCAAATCATTCATAAACTGAATCAAAATATGATAGGGATCAATTAAACTAATCATAAAACACGAAAGTTTTATAAAGAAAGAGTGAATGTTTTCTAGATTAGACCTACAAAGAGTAAACTTTCCAACCAAAGTGAATTCAAAAGGCTTAGCAATGTTTTCCATAATCAGATTATAGCACATAACCACATGCATGCCTCAAAATAAGTTCCACAACTAAAATAGGCCAGCTGTTGTCGATTATAGAAGGAATCCATTGAAAGAAAGCTCAGATAAGCGACATCAAGTCAAAATGAGCGGGAAAAGGAAAATTGCTAGAACAGAGGATAGAGCTCAGTGTGGGGTTTTCCATTTAATTTTTTAATATTATTTAGTTTAGTTTATCATTTTAGGGTTTAGGGTTTAGGGTTTAGGTTTTAGGGTTTAGGGTTTAGGGTTTAGGGTTTTAGGATTTAGGGTTTAGGGTTTAGGGTTTAGGATTTACAATTTAGGTTTTTTAGGGTTTAGTGTTTAAGGTTAGGATTTAAGGTTTAGGTTCTAGGTTTAGGGTTTAGATTTTAGATTAGGGTTTAAGGTTTTTGGTTTTTGGTTTTTTTAAATAAAAAAATAGAGAACAAATTCAAATTAAACATTTCTTCTTTTTAATTTCATCAACCAAGTAACACACCAAGTTTTCTAAGACACAAACGACAACATAGATAAAAAATGAGCACGCATAGAGCAAATAAAAAACCCTAGATAATTAGAACTCTCTATACTATAAAGATACAATTCCATAATTAGCAAATCAGATTGGTCATTCTTAAGTTTCTTGCCCATCGAACCACCTGCACCTCTCAGTAGTGAGATCTACCATGATATCCGATCTCTCCTCCCACCACCATGGCTATAACCACCATGTCCTCTGCCTCCATAACCACTACTACTCGAGACTTCCATATCCACCAGATCCCCCACCACCACTATGATAACCGCCACCTCCACCTTCACCTCCGTCGACAGATCTTGATTGAGCCTAGTTGATGGTGATGTACCTGTCATCAAGGTGTAACCCATTCATATGGTTTAAGTAAAGGTTTGGGTTTATTAGGTTTTAGGGTTTTTAGTTTATTTTTTAATTTATTAAGTTAATTTAGGTTTATGTTTAGGGTCTTCGGTATAGGGTTTAGGGTATAGGGTTTAGGATTTAAGATTTTAGGGTTTATGCTTTAGGGTTTGCGGTTTAAGGTCAGGGTTTAGGGTTTAGGGTTTATGGTTTTATGTTTAGGCTTTAGGGAGGGTTTTAGGGTTTAGGCTTTTATTTTTACAAATGTAAGGTTTATGGTTTAGGTTGGGTTTAAAGTTGTTTAGGGTTTATGGTTTAGGGTAGTAGTGGGGTTTAGGGTTTAGGGTTGATGTTGTTGGGGCATTTATTATTTAGGGTTTAGGTATAGTTTTAGGGTTAATTATTTAGGATTTAGAGTTTATTGTTTAGGATTTAGGGTTTAGGGTTTTTTTGAATTAAGTAAACTTAAAGATTTAGGTTAATTTAGCTTATTTAGTTTAATTTTTATTAATTTTAGTTTAATTTATTTTTTATTTTTATTTAGGTTTATAATTAATTTTTATTTAATTTAGTTTCTTTATTTTAGGTTAATTTATTTTAGTTTAGTTTTTTATTTTAGATTATTTTTTAGGTTTAAGTTTTGGTTTATGTTTATTTAGGGTTTAGGGTAGGTTTGGGTTTAGTATTTATACTTTAGTGGTCTTGTTTAGGGTTTAGGGTTAAGGTAGTTAGGTTTAGGGTTTATGGTGAGGGTTTGTGGTTTAGGGTTTAAGGTTTAAGGTTTAGTTTAGGGTTGAGATTTAAAGTTTAGGTTTAAGGTTTAGGGTTGGGTCAGGTTTGGTCATGGTAGGGTAGGGTCAGGGTTTGGTAGTTGGGATTAGGTTGTTTGATTTAGAGTAGTGGTATAGGGTTTATGTCTTTAGGTTGAGGTTAAGATCATTTGTTATGGTTTAGTGGTTTAAGTTTAAAGTTTAGGTTTATGATTTTAGATTTGTGATTAAGGATTAGTATTTATGATTGGTTTAGATTTAGGAGTTTAGATTACAACGCCAGGGTAGGGTTATAGTTTAGGGTTTAGGGTTTAGAGAGTTTAGTGTTTAGGATTTAGGTTTATGATCTTTGGTAGGGTGGGATTAGTGTGATTTAAGATCCGTGGAGGTAGTTAGGGGTCTAGTGTTGGTGGGGTTTATTATTAGGATTTAGTGGTTATGATTTTATTTAGGGTTTAGAGTTTTAGGTTTAGAGGAGGTGGTTTATATTTTTGGTTAGGTAGTTTAGGATTTAGGGTTTAGGATTTTTTAAAGTTAAAAAAGTGTTTGGTCATTTAGTTTATTTTTATTTATTTTATTTATTTTATTTTATTTTAATTAAGTTTAATTTAAATTTTTATTTATTTAGTTTATTTATTTTAGTTTAGGTTTTATTTATGTTTATTTTTGGTAGGAGGATGTAAAGTGGTTTAGGGTATATAGGCAAGGTATAGGGTTTAGATTAAGGGTTTAGAGGGGTTTATGTTTGGGCTAGGGTTTAGTTTAGTTAGTTAGTTTAGGTTAGGGGAGGGTAGGATTTAAAGGATGGTGGCCCAGGTTTAGAGTTTAGGGTGGTAGGGAGGGGGGTTTTGTGGAGGTTTATGATTTATGATCTGATAGCTTAGGAGAGAAGAGTTTTGGAGTTTTGGTTTTGGGTGAGGGTTTAGTGTGGGGTAAGATTGTGAGATTTGGGAGTTTAGTTTTGGGGTTTAGGTTTGGATAGTTTTAGGAGTTTAGATTTGGTTTAGGGTCAGGAAAGTTTATGATTTGATTTATTAGTTTAGGGCCCATGGTTTAAGATTTAGTGGTAAGAGGAATGTGGGTCAAACATAGTGGAGAACAGGTGGGAGGTGGGTTAGGAATTAGTCAGTGGGTAGGATTTAGGGTTTAGTTTAGGATGCCATGGAGGAGGTCATGGTTTAGGAGATAAGGAGGGGTGGATTTGGTTTAGAGTAACGCAGTAGGAGGGTTTCTTTGGGAGGGAGGTCAGTTTAAGAGAGTTTATGATCTTTTGGTTTAGGTTTATAATTATTTTGGTTTAAGTTTAGTCTTTAGTTTAGGGTTTATGATTTAGGGTTTGGGAAGGAGGGTTTTAGGGTTTAGGGTTTAGGGATGCAGGTAGGTTTGGGGCTATAGTGTGGCTTAGGGTCAGGGTTTAGGGCCCAGGTTGGAGGTTGTAGGTTAGGGTTTATGGTCATTTGTAAGGTGGTTTAGATTTAGGATTGGGTTTAGTTTAGGGTTCAATTTTTTAAAAAAGCGGAAGTTTAGGTTTATTTAGTTTATTTTATTTTTATTTATTTTATTTAGGTTATTTTTTTTATTTAGCTTAGTCTATTTATTTTTAGTTTTTTTCGTTATTTTAGTTTAGGTTATTTTAGTTTATTTTTTAGGTTTAGGTTTATTTTTTAGTTTAGTTTTATTTTATTTTATTTTTTAGGTTTAGGAATTATTTTATTTTTTAGGTTTATGTTTAAGTTTTTATTTTATTTTTTAGGTTTATTTTATTTTTATTTTAGGTTTTGTTTTATTTTATTTAGGTTTTTTATTTTTAGGTTTAATTTAATGTTTTAGTTTAGGTTTGGTTTTCATCTATTTTATTTTGGTTTAATTTTTATTTTTTATTTTATTTTTAGGTTTTGGTTTAAGTTTTAGAATAGGTTTCTATTTTATTTTGGTTTCGGTTTATTTATTTATTTTATTTTTAGGTTTTATTTAGTTTAGGTTTTGGTTTTTAGGTTTTTAGGATTTAGTGTTTATATCAATCTCAAATCCATATATAAACTCAACTAAATCAAACTCAACCCAAAATTAAGCCAACTAAACCCAATTGGTCTACTTGACCCAAAGTGGTCATTTTGACCTATTTGAGCCAAGTTCTAATCCTACCCAAATTAGATTGAACTAAGCCATCAAAACCTCCCATCATGATTGTTGATCACCCTAGGTTGATCAATTGTCACAAATTAGGTCAAACCAAGTCAACTTGGACATTTGACCAAGTCAACCCCTTAGCCCATATGAACCCAAACAAGCCAAATTGCAACCTAAGCCAAATCCCTTGAAATAATGATTCATACCAAATCAAAATTAATATTTGAATATGACTTGACCTTCAATTGAGTCGAACCAAACCCAATTGGCCCTCTTGACCCAAATTGACCTAAAAGACCAAATTGGGTCAAATCAAAATATAAACCAAATTGATTGCAGCTAATGGCTCAAGTTCATTCTAAATTGATTGTTGAACTTTACCAAAGCCATGATTGGACCCAATTGAACCTAATTGATCTACTTAGCCCAAATTGACCTAAAGGTTCAAGTTGGCCTAAATCAAAACCAAATCAAAATTAATTGAAACCAAAGCCTACAATAATCTTCAATTGGTCAACTAAACCCAAGCCAATTTGGACAATTTGGTCAAATTGGTCAACTTAACCCATTTGACCCAAATGAATTCAAATGAACCAAAATCAAATCTATGCCAAACTAAACCAAACCAATTGATCCAAAACATCCCAAATGATCATATGAACTTGACATAATCCTTAAATTTGACATAATTTGACCAATTGATAAACTTGACCCAACCTAACATAATTTGACCTAAATGACTCAAATTGAGCCAAAACTAACCAAATCAACTCTAATTGACTTGAAGTTTGGACTAACCCACTTTAGGCTCATTTCAAATCTACCCAAATCAAATCCAATACCAAATGACCATTCTAAAAATAAAAAAAATTATAGAGAAATAAAAAATATAAATAAATACACATTTTAAAGGTATTTCAGAATAGAAATTAATTAAAATCATCTTAACTAATTTTGAACATTAATTAAGGTTTAATTAAAGTTTAATTACAAAATTTACTAGCTTAATTAATGTTAAGTACTTGAGTAATTAATTCCAAATTTTGTGGGTTAATTTAATTGGATGACCTCTATCTCCCATGATTTTCTTGGGATTTATTGCTCACTTAAGGAAAATTGACAAACTAAACCTTAACTACTCTTTAAGAGCAATACGTAATAATTAATCTCATGAATAGTAACAAATTAGTTAATTAAGTTTGTTAATCATTGTTCAATAGCAAGTGAACTAAGGAATAGTGTTGGGACCCCTTTCCCTAAGTTCATTTCACCCTTTTTTAAAATGAAATTAATTAAGATTTAACTCATTATTTAAATCACTTAAGTAAATTGAAATCATAATGACATTAGACCTTAATTAATTAAATCATGGGGTAGATATTTAAGTGTTTAATAACCTAAAGGAGTTTAATGAAATTATGGTTAGTACACATTTATGGGAAAACCATAAGAGTAATTAATTAAGTCACTTAATCTAATTAAATATTAATCATGAGCCAATTGCATTAAGCCCCTTTTATTTCCTAGGATCATTGCAAGTTTATTTTCCATGCATATCATGTTGGCTCATAATTATTTAGTTAATGACTTTAAGGTGACATAGGTAAGGGTAATTAATTCATCTAATTAAAGGTTCAACTTAATTAACCCATAAAATCAACTTAATTACATTTCCTTAAATTACATCAAATCATTAATGTGTGGGAATGGGTTTAAAACAGCAAGTGATGATTTCTCTTCTCCTCTTTAAATCAAATGAAATCCAAAACTTAATCAATAAAGAAGCTTTGGTTTTTACTTTAAATAATCTTATTTGATTTGATTGTCCTTAAGAACTAGTTTGGTTGAATGAATCACATGCTTATATTTGATTGTCACATTCCAATCATGGTAAATTTGGTATGTCATTTGAATTCATGCATCCATCTTTTCAAAATCAAGTAAACAAAATTGGATGTCCTTTATGTAAGCTTGCATGTGTTGATTTAATTTAATATATGCGTGGCTATTATCACTATTAAATCCAAATGTATTTTTCAAAATCTTATAAATAAAGAATAATATGTGTTATGATGCTAGTTATAAATACATAAGAAATGCATGTGCTTATAGCTTAAGTGTATGAATGTTGAGTTCTCTTTCCTCTATTCATGTCTTGATTTATGTAAGATTAAATGGTAATGGGTATATAGTCGACATCCAGAGAACATGAGGCTTTAGTTAGCAGAAGAAGATCATTTGATTACCTCACACTCTAGTTTAACAATGGAATGTGCCCATTTGATTTTATTCTTATGATTTTCAATAGTTATTGGATAGAGCTTTAATTCATATATATAAATGATTCAATCAAAAAAATATACAATCTTTGCATGGTTTTCTTTCCCTCATTTATGTATACATCCATGTGTGTCCAAGAAAAGTAAGTATATAGTCTGGACATCCCAAGAATATGAGGCTTTAGTTAGCCCCAAGGAGGTCATTTGATTACTTCACTTCCGGTTTAACAATGACATGTACTTGCGATATCTTTGTACATGTATATCTATATGTGGTTAGTGAATGGAAATCCCATTTTACATTAAAATTGCATGCATTCATAATTGACTAAGTGGTTGAATTAATTACTCATATGATTTGGAGCTTACTTCTTTTGTTCTTGTATTCAAATTTACATGTTAGCATGCAAATAAGTATATAGTATGGACATCCCAAGAATACGAGGCTTTAGCTAGCTCTAAGGAGATCATTTTATTACCTCACTTCCCTGGTTTAACAATGGCGCATGCCTATTTAATTTCATTCTTATGTCCTTTTTGTATAAGTATTTGGATAAAGTTATAAATAATATGTTTAAATAATTCAATCAAATATATATAAATTCTAAACATGCACACATTCATCATTTAAGTGTGCTTTATGTATGTTGCGGTATAGATACACTTTAATAAATGTCATGTGGTAGTAATTCAATTAAATTAATCTTAAGATGCCTTTCATTTTTGAATATATGATTATTTAAAGTGAACCTAAACAAAGGATTAACTAAATCATTTAGTAAGTCATTCACTAAAAGAACTAAATCAAATTAATATAGTTTAGAAAGTGACTTAAAGTAGGGATGAAAGAGGGCAATCCTCTTTTCCTCTCTTTATAACACTTAGTTGCTAAGTGTAATCAAATGAAAAAAACACAAATTTAAAATTCTCAAATCAATTAAACTACTTCTTGAAATCAACCTTTCATGTTAAATTGAATCCTTCTACAATTAGAAAATACAACACTAATACAAGACTTACCACAAGCCTTAATACACATATTATTAAATTATAACTTCTAGCTCTAAGTTAGGACGGTGTATGCTGTGATGTATGTTTTGTTTTATGATGTATTATTTTAGATTGGATGTTAGGGTGTATGCTTCGTAGACTAGATGATAGGCCAATATTAACCTAATCATATTTTTTGCAAGGGATTATGCTTAAGGGATACTTAAAAATAAATGTGAATGCTCTTTTTGCAAGTTGCTAAAATCCTTAAGCATAATCGAAGTTAGGACAGCTGGCTTAGTTATCCATGTGTAGGGTACTAAGTCCAAATTATAAATACAAGCTTGGGATTATATATTTATTTAACCTTTATTTTGCGTGTAGTTAGATTTTCTTTTCCCACATAAATGTAATTTTTGCAATAGGATTAACAAATAGTGATGTGAGGGATTAGGATGAGCATTGGACGAAGGCTTTGTCCTAGAGTGCCTGATGCCTTTGAAGCAAGCACCCAAATGAAAGAAGGAACCAAATGGAGATATATGAAGAAAGAAGACCCCATAGCATTTAATACTGATTATAATTATTCTTTCATATTCCGGGTTTTATGGTGAGCTTAGCTAGCCTTAAATCTAAACCCTAACCTAATCTAAACCTAAAAAACCTTAAACACTAAATAAACCTTAAAACCAAACTAATCCTAAACTCTACAAACCTAAAGCATAAAACTAAACCTTAAACCTTGACCTAAACTAAACTAAACTACTAAAACTAAACTAAACCTAAACTAAAACTAAACCAACTAACCTAAACCAAACTAAAAATTAAACTACATTAAATCAAACTAAAGTAAACCTAAACTTGTGCAGCACTTAGCCCTAGGTTGATAGCTTTGGCTTTCAAGGGGTCTTGGGTTCAAGTCCTTGCACATGCGTGTGTGTGAGTTTGGATTAAATTGGCTCAAATGTCCCAAAACCACATAATGAGCAACCACAAACCCTGAAGCTAACCCTGGAGCCACAAATACAAAACCCTAAACCACTAAAACTGAAAAGATAAATAAACTAAAACCAGAAGAGAGCTAAACTAGAAAAAAACTGAACTAGGCCTAAATGAAATGAATAAAGATAAAATGAAATAAGAGATAGGAAATAAAACCTAAAAAATAAAATAAAATAAAACTAAACTAAAACCTAAACCTAAACAAAAAAAAACAAAATAAACTAACAAAAATAAACTAAAATAAAATATATAAAAACCTAAACTAAACTAAAAAAATAAAATAAACCTAAAAATAAAACCTAAAATAAACTAAGTAAACTAAAATAAAAGAAATGTTAAATCGGTTTGTCTCTCTTAAGAAAAAACCCCAAAACCCTAAACATTGAACTAAACTTTAAACTTAAACCTATAACCCAAACCCCTAAACCCTAAACCCTAAAACCCAAAAAAACCCTAAACCATGACCCTAAACCCTAAACCATACTAAAGCACTAAATCCTAAACCCTAAACCCAAACCCCAAACCCTACCCTAAACTAACCCTAAAAAGCTAAAAACTAAAATCTAAACTAAATAAAACCTAAAAATAAATAAATAAATAATTTTTAAAATAAAATAAAATAAAAACATAAACTAAAACCTAAACCTAGACCTAAACCTAAACATAAACCTAAAAAGAAAATAAAATAAAAAATAAAAACTAAAATAAAATAAAATAAATAAATGCCTAAACTAAACTAAAAAATAAAAAACTTAAATAAAGTAAAAGACAAAACCTAAAATAATAATAAAAAATAAACCTAAAAAATAAAAACTAAATAAAAACCTAAACTTAAACAATAAACCTAAAATAAAACCTAAACCCTTAACTAAAAAAAAACCAAAACCTAAAATAAAAATAAAATAAACCTAAACCTAAACTAAAATAAACTAAACTAAAATAAATAAAACTTAAACTTAAACCTAAAATAAACTAAACTAAACCTAAACCTAAACTAAATAAAATGAAATAAATTAAAAATAAACCTAAACGTAAACTAAAAAATAAAACATAAAAATAAACATAAAATAAAAACCTAAAACCTAAACCTAAAAATTAAAATAAAAACCTAATCCTAAACATAAAAATAAAAAATAAAACCAAAACCTAAAAAATAATATAAAAATAAAACTAGACTAAAAAATAAACCAAAACCTAAACCTAAATCTAAAAACTAAACTAAAATGAAAACCTAAACTAAAATAGATAAACTTAAAATAAATAAAGTAAATTAAATCAAAAAGCCAAAATTTAAATAAAATAAAATAAACTAAAATAAATAAAAAATATATATAAACCTACTACCTGTTTTAAAAACCTGACCTATAACCTTAAACCTAAACCTAAATCTTAAACTTTTCCCTAAAAAAAACCACAAACCTAAATCCCTAAACACTAAACCTAAACCTAAACCCACCCCAAACACTAATCCCTACACCAAAATCCTAAAACTTAAACCTAAACATAAAACCTAATAATTTTAAAATAAAAAAATTAAGGCTAAATAAAAAAATATAATTAATAAAACCTAAACCTAAACCTAAACCTAAAAAAAATAAAATAAACAAAAAAACTAAACTAATATAAAATAAATAAAAACTAACTCAAAATAAAAAAATAAAATAAACCTAAATTAAAAAAAAAACAAAACATAAAATAAAAAAATAAACCTAAAATATAATAAAATAAAAACTAAATAGAAACATAACATAAAAATAAATAAAAAATAAAACCAAAACCTTGAACAAAAAAAATCCTAAATCTAAAATAAACAAAATAAAATAAACCTAAACCTAAACTTGAAATAAAGTAAACGTAATCCCTAAACTAAATACCTCTTTCCCTCTCATTTACTCTCTCGGCAAATTTGAGTTCCCCTCTGGGTTGGTGGTTCTCGGGTTATTGGACGGTTATGCGTGCTTCTCTCTGCTGGCGTTCAGACTCTCCAGGTGTGACATCCTCGGAATTGTGAAATGGTGGAGCTTTGGTCTCTGAATCCGGCCGTCGCCACGGCCGACCGCGCTTTGACTCCATAGGTTTTGGACTCAATTGCTCTGTTGTACATTCAAAATCATTGAGATCTAACTTCGAATGCTTGGTTAATCTCATTTTAGACATCATATCATGGATTGCCTGGCTTATGTGTTGGTCGGGATGTTGAGAAACTTGCTAAGCCCTTTTGAGTTTGCTTTGGTGGGGTAAATTCTCCCTTCGGCCTTGACTCTTGATAATATTAAGCTCTTTCTTTCATAGTTTAAAA
>CM038214.1:310612161-310931528 GCA_021442155.1 Cymbidium sinense | reverse complement strand
TCAATTAATGTGATTTGAAAAGAACCTATCAAATTCCAAATGAATGGTGATGATTATATAGTAACCATCATCGTCGACTAGACCCACTGTATTGAATCCTAGTCCTGGTCTTTATTGAGAGCTTTTGCATTTGTTCTTCCATATTCTTTCAAAATTTTCTGACCTATGCTTTGACCAAGTATGTGGGATTAACCATTTCTTTGTTTAATTATGAACACAAGGCAACTAATCAAAGGTAATTCTATTAAATATTTATATGAATCATCCTCAAGTTCTACATCAACTTCTTGACTTGAGGATGATGCTAAAAGAACCTCTTAGTCTTCATACTTGGATGACTTAGGGGTTTCCTTAACTACCAAACCCTCAGCTTTTTGAGAGGAATGTGGGGTTAGAGCTAAGGTTCCCAATTGATGCCTAACTGTTTCATATATAGACTTAGATACACTTATGCTTTTCTTTGGAGCCCGGTCTTCATCGCTATTTGGCTCAAATGTCACCTCCAAGGGAATCTACTAGTAAGAAGCATGCGGTGTCTAACCATATAAGACTCATCCTACGAACTAGATTCTAAGTCTAAATGGAAAATAGGTGTAATCCTGGTAGCTGGGACATATCTTCTATTGGGTGGCCATTAAAGAGGTTTTTCACCCCTAGGACTGCCTTTGAACTGACCTCTTCCTTTGCCTAGTGGAGGTCACGTCATCCTACCCATATGTTCGAATGGAGTAAGGAACTATGCGTGGAATCTAAGGTCAGGCTCCACTTCCTCCTCCAAGTCTATTTCTACTCCATTTTATTTTATTTTCATTTTCTCTTTTCTTTTCTTTTTCTTTTTCTCTTTCTTTATCTTTTTCTTTTTAATTTTTTTATTTTAAACTTTGGCCAAGTTGACGAGAATAGACTTGTTGATTTTGAGGCAGGTAGTAAGCGACATCATTATATATGCCGATCACATGAACTATAAATGGCTTGAGATCTCATTTGACATAGTAGGCGATTCCACCTCTCACAAACTTATGATGTAGAGAGGATGGAACTATATTGTTCTTATGTATCCATGGTCTCCCAAGGAAAGCATTGAAAGATGTATCTGAGTCTATAATGTGAAACTTGGTTTCGATCTTCTAATCATTTATCTCTAAGGGAAACACTATTGAGCTTAAGTCCTGTTGACCTCACTTTTGGAGTGCAGATTCAATCTTCTCATCTTAGACTTAGGAGTCTTTTAGACACTAAGACTTCCCTAGTCATAAGACACTTTAGGTAAACACTTAACCTAAGCCTAATGACTTAGAAGGGTTAACCATAGGATTAGATTATTCCTTAGGGATTAGGATAATCCAGCTACCCTACAACCCAAATCCAATCCATGTTCACCTTCTCAAACCAAACCTCAAGTTAAACTCAAACATCAACTTTAAATCCAAATCAAAACCCAAATTCAAAACCATTGAATTGATCAAATCCAAACTTGAAACCCTTCCTAAGCCATATGACCTATCCCATGGACTTAGCCAAATCTTAATCCAAATCAATCCAAAATTAATTGATTTTCTCATAATAAATTTATATCTTCCATCATCTTCCTAAATATAAATCAAATCTACATTCAAATGGTCAAACTAAATCAAATTAAATCAAACCCTTCCCATATGACCTATCCCATGGACTTAGCAAAATAATAATCCAAATCAAGTCAAATAGAATTGATTCTCTTACAAATCAATCATATTTTCAATCATCTTCACAAATTTAAATAAAATATACATTTAAATCAAACCAAATTAAAATCCAAACTTAAGCCACATGACCCAACTCCATGGACTTAGCCAAATTCCTTCATTCCAAAACCCAAATTCAATTGATTTTCTCATGAATCAATCAAACCTTCAATCATATTCACAAATATAAATGAAATCTACAATCATCAAGCCAAACCAAAATCAACCCAAGTCCAACCCAACTTAACCCTTTTGACTTGAAAATGTTCAAATGAACCAAAACCCATTTGAACCCAAGCCAATTTAATTTATAATTTAAAATCCATATATAAACTCAACTAAATCAAACTCAACCCAAAATCAAACTAAACCTAATTGGTCCACTTGACCCAAAGTGGCCAATTTGACCTATTGAGCAAGTTCTAAACCTACCCAAATTGTATTGAACCAAGCCCATAAAACCTCCCATCATGATTGTTGATCACCTTAGGTTGATCAATTTCTAGTGGGTCGAACTAAGTCAACTTGGTCATTTAACCAAGTCAACCCCTTAACCATATGAACCCAAACTAGCCAAATTACAACCTAAGCCAAATCCCTTGAAACTAATGATTCATACCAAATCAAAATCAATATTTGAATATGACTTAACCTTCAATTGAGTCAAACCAAACTCAATTGGCCCTCTTGACCCAAGTTGACCCAAATTGACCTAAGAGACCAAATGGGTTTAAATAAAAATATAAATTAATTGCAATGAATGGCTCAAGTTCATTCCAAATTGATTGTTGAACTTGACCAAAGCCATGATTGGACCCAATTGAACCTAGTTGAGCTACTTAGCCCAAATTAACCTAAAGGTTCAAGTTGGCCTAAATCAAAACTAAATCCAAATTAATTGAAACAAAAGCCTACAATCATCTTCAATTGGTCAACTAAACCCAAACCAACAATTTGGCCAATTTCTCAAATTGGTCAACTTAACCCATTTGGCCCTGAATTCAAATGAGAAAAAAAATCTAAGCCAAACTAAACTAAACATCCTAAATGATCATATGAACTTGACCAACCTTTGACCCAATTTGTCCAATTGTTAACTCAACTTAACCCAATTTGACCTAAATGAGTCAAATTGAGCCAAAAACCAAATCTACTCTAATTGACTTGAAATTTGAAATTTGCTTTTGGCTCAAATCAAATCTACCAAATAAATCTAATGCTGATCATTCTACTCTTGGGTCAAGGGCATCACATGAGACAAATTACCCATGTAAGTAGTCATTTACATTCCTTGGCAACTTGGTACTTTCCCACTGGTCCACCTTGGCACCTAGGACACTGCCCAACTTGACCCAAGGGGTAGTTGGGTCGGTCATGACCCATGGGATGTGAAATGACCTCACCTTTCCCATTGAAGCATTTGAAACTCATAAGACACCCATAATTTCTACTTGGCAGCCACATCCACACCTTCAACCAACCAAGCTGAGCCAATTCACCTCCTCCCTACCACCTAGGACTCACTGAGATGGTGGGATGACCACTAGAAGCCAAACCCAATCACACCGTCCGATCAAGATGAAGGGGGGTATACACCCCTTGTTTCAACTCAAACACACACAAAAATCATTCCTCAGTGCCTAGCTACCCAAGACGAGTAGCTAGAGCCATTCCCTAAGTTCCCAAGCTTGTTCCTCGATCAGAAAATGCCATTCCCGTCTGTCCTAAAATAGGACACTCACATTTTCGACCTAACTTCCCCATTTCTCCATCAAACTCAAATTAACTTTGGATGCACCTTCCCTAGGCTACGTCAAGCAAGAACGAATCATCTTCCAAGCTTTTAGCATCGAGGTGGGACTTATTAAATGGAGTTCTTGGCCTTAGAATCAAGGAATTGATCCAATAGCTGCTCAACAGGGATTCATCTCCATATAGGCCCTGAGTCAAGTAAGTTTTAAGTAGCCAATCTCATGACACTATGTGGAAAGCGCACACATCGTGTACATTGAACAAGATTAGGCATAATTAATCATTTTTAATGGCTGAAACTTCTAAAAATCATAAAAAATCATAGAGAAATAAAAAATGCAAATAATACTCATTTTAAAGCTATTTCAGAGGAGACTGAATTAAAAATGACCTTAACTAATTTTGAATAGCAGTTAAGGTTTAATTCAAAATTTTATTAGCTTAATTACTCCTTAATTACTTGAGCAATTTATCATAAATTTTGTGGGTTAATTTAATGGGAAGACCTCTGCATCCCATGATTTTCTTGAGATTTATTGCTCATTAGGAAAATTGACTAATTAAACTTACTCTTTTAAGTTAATTAATGATTAATTAATCCCATGAGCAGAAATAAATTAGTTAATTAGGTTTATTTATTATTGTTCAACAGTAAGTGAACTAAAGAATAAGGTTAGGACCCCTTTCCCTAAGTTCATTTCACCTTTTTTAAAATAAAATTAAGATTTAACTAATTAAATCACTTAGTCAAATTGAAATCATAATCACATCAGACCTAATTAATTAAATCATGGGGTAGATCTTTAGGTGTTTAATACCTAATGTAGTTTAATGAAATTATGGTTAGTTCACATGTGTGGAAAAACCATAAGATTAATTAATTAAATCCCTTAATCTAATTAACTTTTAATCATGAGCCAATTGAATTCGGCCCTTTTTATTTCCTAAGATCATTGCAAGTTTATTTTCCATGCATATCATGTTGGCTCATAATTATTTAGTTAACTACTTTAAGGTGACATAGGTAAGGGTAATTAATTCATCTACTTAAGGGTTCAACTTACTTAACTCATATAATCAACTTAATTACATTTTCTTAAATTAAATCAAATCACTAATGTGGGAATGGGTTTAAAACAACAAGTGATGATTTCTCTTCTCCTCTTTAAATCAAATCAAATCCAAAACTTAATTAGTAAAGAAGCTTTGGTTTGCTTTAAATAATCTTATTTGATTTGATTGTCCTTAAGAACTAGTTTGGTTGAATGAATCACATGCTTATATTTGATTGTCTTCTTTCCATTCATGCTAAATTTGGTATGACATTTGAATCCATGCTCCATCTTTTCAAAATCAAGTAAAATAAAATGGATTTCCTATATGTAATCTTGCATGTGTTGATTTAATTTAATATATGCATACCTATTATCACTATTAAATCCAAATGTGTTTTTCAAAAGCTTATAAATGAATAGTAATGTGTTATGATGCTAGTTATAAGTACATAAGAAATGCATGTGCTTACAACTTAAGTGTATGAATGTTGGGTTCTCTTTCTGCTATTCATGTGTTGATTTATATAAGATTGAATGCAAATTGGTATATAGTCTGGACATCCAGGGAACACAAGGCTTTAGCTAGCCCCAAGGAGGTCATTTGATTACCTCACTTCTTAGATTTATTACTTAGTTGATGAAATCAAAAAGATGAAATATTGAATATGAATTTGTTCTCTGTTAAAAAAAACTCTAAACCCTAAACTAAATCTAAACCTAAACCTAAACTTCCAAACCTACCCACCCTAAACCCTAAAATAAACAACCTTAAACCCTAAATGCTAACCCCACCCTAAACCCTAAAATCTAAACCCTAAACCCTAAACCTAAACCCTAAATGTTAAAACCTAAAATAAATAAACCTAAAATAAAATAAATAAAAATATAAACCTAAATAAAATAAAATAATAAAATAAACATAAACTAAACCTAAACCTAAACCTGGACCTAAAATAAAATAAATAAACTAAACTAAAATAAATAAATAAAAACCTCAACACAATAAAATAAACTAAAAATAAAAAATAAATAAAATAAAATCAAATAAAATAAAAACCTCAAAACTAAATAAACACCTAAACCTAAAAATAAACCTAAAATAAAACCTAAAAAAAACCTATACCCTAAACTAAAAAAAACTAAACCTAAAAAAAAAACTAAACTAAGATAAATAAACATAAACCACAGTTCAGTAAATAAAATAAACTAAAAATAAACCTAATCCTAAACTAAAATAAAATAAAATAAAACCTCAGACCTAAACCTAAAAAAAAATAAAACTTAAACCTAAACCTAAAATAAAATAAATAAACTAAACCTAAAAAATAAAATAAAACTTAAAATAAATAAACCTAAAGATAAAATAAACTAAACTAAAATAAATAAATAAATCTAAAAAAAAATAAAATAAATAAACTAAAATAAATAAATAATAAATAAACAAAAACTGGTTTATTTTTTTTTTTAAAACCTAAACCCTACCCTACTCAACTCTAAATCCTGGGCCTACCCAAATACTGGATCCTAAACCCTCTAAACTGAAATCCTGGGCCCTTAAACCAGGCCCTAAATCATACCTGACCCTAAACCTAAACCACTATGGTGAGCCTTCCCAGGCCTAACCTGAACTCCTACACCACTACAGGCCTAAACCCCCCCCTACCACCATACTAACCCTATTCTCCACAGGCAACCCTGAGCCCAAAAACCTGGCCCCAAGCCACCCAGGCCCAACCTACTAACCATGAGCCATAAAGCTGACTGGGCTCTAAACCCTAACACTAAACCCACCTGATCCCTAAAATCTAGGACCACAAACCTAGGCACAAACCCTAAATCCTAACAAACCCTAAACCAAAAAACCTAACCCTGAAATAAAGTAAAATAGAAAACTTGAACTTAAATAAAATAAGAACTTAAACTAAAACCTAAACTAAACTAAAAATAAAATAAAATAAATTAATGAAATAAACCAAGATAAAATAAGTAAAAAAACCTAAACTAAAAAAAAAATAAAATAAAGGAACAAAAATCTAAATAAAATAAAACTAAATGTAAAATAAAAAATAAAATGAACCTAAAATAAAATAAAATAAAACTAAATAAAAACCATAAAATAAACCTAAAAAAATAAATAAAAAATAAAACATAAACCTTAAACTAAAAAAAAACTAAAACCTAAAATAAAAATAAAATAATAAAATAAAATAAACCTAAACCTAAATTAAAATAAACTAAACTAAAATAAATAAATCCTAAACCTAAACTTAAAATAAATAAAATAAAATAAAATAAAATCCTAAACTGAAATTAAAAAATAAAACTAAAAAAAAACCTAAACTAAAAACCTAAAACCTAAACCTAAAATGCAAAAATAGAAAGTTAAACCTAAACTTAAAAATAAAAAATAAAACCTAAACCCAAAAAATAAAATAAAAATAAAACTCAACTAGAAAATAAACCTAAACATAAAAAATAAACTAAAATATAAAACCTAAACTAAAATAAATAAACTTAAAATAAATAAATTAAACAAAATAAAAAAAATAAACCTAAATAAAAATAAAAATAAAACTAAAATAAATAAAAAATAAACTAAATAAACTAAAACTGATCGATTCACTTAAATTAAAAAAAAACCATAAACCCTAAATCTTAATCCCTAAAGCCTAAACCTTAAATGAAACCTAACCTTAAACTAAACCCCCAACCCTAAACCCTAAACCCTAAACCATAAAACCATAAACCCTAAAACTCTAAACCCTAAACTAAACTCTAAACCCACAAACCCCTAAACCCTAAATCCTAAACCCTAAACCCCAAACTAAACTAAACCTAAAGTAACTAAATAAATTAAAAATAAGCTAAACCCTAAAACCTAATAAACCTAAACCCTAAACCTATACCTAAGAATGGGTGGAACCTTGATGGGAACATTCACAACCAGCTCGTCTAGATTTGGCGGTGGATGCGAAGGTAGAAATGGAAGTTATTGTAGTGGTGGTGGGCGATCTGGAGGTGCTGGGGATATGGAGGTGGTGGTCGCAGCAATGGTGGTTATGGAGGCGGGAGGGAGAGTTTTGGGATATGATGGTGGATGACTAGGTGATGGGAACTAAAACTAAAGAATGGCCAATCGATCACTTCATTATGGAATGGCATCTTTACAGTAGAGATAATTCTAGTTATCTCAGGATTTTGATTTTCTCTATGCATGCTCATTTTTGATTTATGTTGTCGCTTGTGTCTAAGAAAACTTGGTGTGTTACTTGGTTGATGAAATCCAACAGAAGAAATATTAAATATGAATTTGTTCTCTGTTAAAAAAAATACCAAAAACCCTAAACCCTAAATTAAAACATGAACCTTAGACCTAAAACCTAAAAACCTAAAACCTAAACCTAAACCCTTAACCCTAAAACCCTAAACCTTGACCCTCCCAAACCTAAACCCTAAACCCACTAAAGTCTAAACCCTAAACTAAACCCTAAAACCCTAAATTTTTAACTCTCAGAAACCCTAAACCTCCCACAAAAAGCTAAAACCTAAACCTAAACTAAATAAACCTCAAAATAAAATAAATAAAAAACATAAACCAAAATAAAATAAAATCTAAACTAAAACCTAAACCTAAACCTAAACCTAAACCTAAACTTAAAAAGAAAATAAAATAGTAAATAAAAAACTAAAATAAAATAAATTAAAACCAGTAAACTAAAAAATAAAACCTAGATAAAATAAAAACTAAATGTAAAAAAAACCTAAAATAAAAGAAAATAATAACTAAATAAAACCTAAACCTAAAAAATAAACCCAAAATATAACTAAAATAAATAAAAATAAAACCTAAACACTACACAAAAAAACCTAAACCTAAAATAAACAAAATCAAATAAACATGACCAACTAAAATAAACTAACCTAAAATAAATATAAACATAAACATAAAATTAACTAAACCTAAATCCTAAAAATAAAATAAAATAAACTACAAAACCTAATCCTAAAAAAAATAAAATCCTAAAATAAAACCTAAAATAAAATAAAATCCTAAACCTAAACTAAATAAAAATAAAATAAAATAAAACTAAACAAAAAAATAAACATAAACCTAAACCTAAACCTAATAATAAATAAAATAAACTAAACTAAATAAACCTAAAATAAATAAACTAAATAAATAAAATAAATGAAATAAATAAATCAAACTGAAACCCTAAATCCTAAACCCTAAACCCTAAACTAAACCCTGGGCCTGACCCCTACCCTCCTACCATGGGCCTGGGCTGAGCCTAAACCCAAAGCCTGAGGCTAAACTATAAACTGAAACTTAAAACAAACAAACTAAAAAGCATATACCCCTGAGCAAACTGGGCTAAACCCTAAACTCTGCAGTCCTAATCCCTAAACTCTATTTGACCCTGGCCAAAGCTGAGCCCTGACCATGACACTGTGCCCTGGGCCAAACTCTAAACACTGGACCACACTAAATGCTGGTATGCTGAGTATCCCTGTTCCTAAGCCTCTGATTTGTGACCAAGCTAAACTAAACCCTTACCATAAACTATAAACCACAGAACCCTAAACTAAACACTAAATCCTTAAACCCTAAATAACCCTAAACCCCACCCTAATCTAACTCCTAAAGCCTAAAGCATAAACCTTAAAACTTAAACCCTAAACCCTAAACCCTAAATCCTAAACCCTAAACCTTAATCCTAAACCCTAACCCTAAACCCTAAACCATAAACCCCAAACCCTAAAACTAAACCTAAAGTAACTAAATAAATTAAAAAATAAACTTAAACCTAAAAGCCTAACCTAAAACTCAACTTAAACCCTAAGAATGGGTAGAACCTTGATGGTAGGAACATCACCATCAACCAATCTCAGTCTAGATCTGGTGGTGGAGGCAAAGGCAGAGGCAATGGTTATCATAGTGGTGGTGGGGGATATGGAGGTGCTACTGGGGCTGGTGGTCGAGGTAGTGGTGGATATGGAGGCGGGAGGAGCGATGAAGGTTACAGCCATGGCGGTAGCATAGGGAAAGATTCGGGATATGATGGTGGATTACTTTCGAGTGGTTGATGAACTCAAGAATAAGATCCAATCTACTTCTTATGGAATTATGTCTTAAAGTAAAGACAATTCTAGTTATCTAGAATTTTTTATTTTCTCTATGGATGCTCATTTTGATCTATGTAACCACTTGGGTTTTAGAAAACATAGTGTGTTACTTGGTTGATCAAATCGAAAAGAAGAAATATTGAATCTGAATTTGTTCTCTATTAAAAAAAATCTAAATAAAATAACCCTAAAATAAAACCTTAACCTAAACCTAAACCCTAAACTAAACCACAAACCCTCCACAAACCACTAAACCCTAAACCCTAAACCCACCTAAACTAAACCCTCACCTAAACCCAAACCACACCTAAACCTCACCTCCCTAATCACACTAAACCCCAAATCTTAAACTCCCACTAACCTAAACTTTAAACCATAAACCCTAAACCCTAAAGCTAATATCCTAAACCTAAACTAAATAATAACTAAAATAAAATAAATAAATAAACCTAAACTAAAATAAAATAAAATAAAACATAATAAAATAAAAACATAAACTAAAACCTAAACCTAAAAAAGAAAATAAAAAATAATAAAATAAATAAAAACCTAAATTAAACTTAAAAATAATAAAATAAAACTAAACATATAATAAAATTAAATAAAACTAAATGAAAAACCTAAAAAAATAAACCTAAAATAAATAAAGATAAAACATAAACCCTAAACTAAAAAAAACCTAAACCAAATAAAAAAATAAAATAAACCTAAACCTAAACTAAAAAAAACTAAACTAAAATAAAACCTAAAAGCTAAACCTAAACATAAATAGAAAAATAAACTATAAATAAACAAACCTAAACTAAAAATAAAACCGAAAATAAACTTAAAATAAAACCTAAAACCTAAATCTAAAAAAATAAAATAAAACATATACCTATACCTAAAATTAAAAAAAACTTAAACCTAAAATAAAAAAAATAAAATGATTTAAAACAATCTTAAACCTAAACCTAAACCTAAATAAATAAACTAAAATAAAAAAACTAAAACTAAATAAATAAACCTAAAATAAATAAACTAAAGTAAATTAAAATAAAAATAAACCTAAATGAAAATAAAATATAAAATACACTAAAATAAATATAAATAAAACATAATAAAATAAAAACATAAACTAAAACCTAAACCTAAAAAAGAAAATAAAAAATAATAAAATAAATAAAAACCTAAATTAAACTTAAAAATAATAAACCTAAATAAAATAAAAACTAAACATATAATAAAATTAAATAAAAACTAAATGAAAACCTAAACCTAAAAAATAAACCTAAAAATAAATAAAGATAAAACATAAACCCTAAACAAAAAAAAAAAACCTAAACCAAATAAAAATAAACCTAAACCTAAACTTAAAAAAAAAAGCTAAATAAATAAAACCTAAAGCTAAACCTAAACATAAACTAAATAAAAAAAATAAACTATAAATAAACAAAAACCTAAACTAAAAATAAAACCTGAAAATAAACTTAAAATAAAAACCTAAAACCTAAATCTAAAAAAATAAAATAAAACCTATACCTATACCTAAAAATTAAAAATAAAACTTAAACCTAAAAAATAAAATAAAAATAAAAGTAAATTTAAAAACAATCTTAAACCTAAACCTAAACCTAAACCTAAAAAATAAACTAAAATAAAAAACCAAAACTAAAATAAATAAACCTAAAATAAATAAACTAAAGTAAATTAAAATAAAAATAAACCTAAATGAAATAAAATATAAAATACACTAAAATAAATATAAATAAGTAAATACCTAAACCTACTGGTTTGTAATTTAAAAAAAAACTAAAATTTAAAAATTAAAAAAACCTAACCCTACCTAAACCCAAACCCTAAACCCTAAACACTAAAACCTAAACTCTAAACCCTAAACCCTAACCCTAAACCCTAAACCCCAAACATTAAACCCTAAACCCTAAACCCTAAAACCCTAAACCTTAAACCCTAAACCCTAAACCCTAAACCCTAAACCATAAAAACCTAAAAACCTAAACATAAATTAAATAAAACCTAAAAATAAAATAAATAAAACTTAAACCTAAATAAAAATTAAAATAAAATAAAACCTAAACTAAAACCTAAACATAAACTTAAACCTAAAACCTAAAAGAAATAAAATAAAAATAAAACTAAAATAAAATAAAATAAATAAAACCTAAACTATATAAAATAAAAACTTAAATGAATTAAACGTAAATAAAATAAAATAAACTTAAAATAAAATAAAATAAACTAAATAAAAACCAAAATAAAGCTAAAAATAAATAAAATATAACCTAAACCACAACTAAAATAAACCTAAAATAAAATAAAATAAACCTAAACCTAAATTAAAATAAACTAAACTAAAATAAATAAAACCTAAACCTAACCCTAAATCTAAACTAAATAAAATAAAATAAATTATAAATAAAGCCAAACCTTAACTAAAAAATATAACCTAAAAATAAACCTAAAATAAAAACCTAAAACCTAAACCTAAAAAAAAATAAAATAAACACCTAAACCTAAAGCTAAAAATAAAAAATAAAACCTAAACCTAAAAAATAAAATAAAAATAAAACTAAACTAAAAAATAAACCTAAACCTTAACATAAAATAAACTAAAATAAAAAAAAAAGTAAAATAAATAAACTAAACTAAATTAAAATAAATAAATAAAATGAAAATAAAATAAACTAGATGATTAAATTAAAATAAAACTAAATAAACTTAAACCTACCAATTTAGTTAATTAAATAAAAAAAAACCTAACCCTATGCCCTAAACGCTAAGACTAACCCTAAACTTTAAACCCTAAAACATAAAACCCTAAACCCTAAACCCTAAAACATTAAACTTTAAACTCTAAACTCTAAAACCTAAACCCTGAAACCTAAACCCTAAAATCTACAACCCAAAACCCTAAACCCTAAACCCCAAACCCAAACCCTAAACCCTAAACCCTAAACCCTAGAAACCTAAAAACCTAAACGTAAACTAAAGAAACATAAAAATAAAATAAATAAAAAACCTAAACCTAAATAAAATAAAATTAAAACCTAAATATAAACCTAATCCTAATCCTAAACCTAAACCAAAAAATAAAATAAAAATAAAAAATAAAAAATAAACTAAAATGAAATAAATAAAAAGTAAACTAAGATAAAATAAATCAAAACCTAAATTAAAGTAAAAAATTAATTAAACCTAAACATAAAAAACCTAAATAAAATAAAACCCAAATGTAAAATAAAATTAAAATAAACCTAAAATAAAATATAATAAAAAATAAATAAAAATCTAAACCTAAAAAATAAACCTAAAATTATAACATAAAAATAAATAAAAAATAAATCCTAAACCCTAAACTAAAAAAAAACCTAAACCTTAAATAAATAAAATAAAATAAACCTAAACCTAAATAATGAAATAAAAATAAAACTAAACTAACAAATAAACATAAACCTAAACTAAAAAAAATAAAATATAAAACCTATACTAAAATAAATAAACACGAATAAATAAACTAAACTAATTAAAATAAATAAATAAGAATATAAAATAAAATAAACTAAAATAAATAAAAAGTAAACTAAATTAACCTAAACCTACTAGTTTACTTTATTTAAAAAATAATAATTGTAAACCGTAAACCCTAAACCCTAATTCCTAAAACTAACCCTAAACCCTAAACTAACCCTAAACCCACAAATCCAAAACCCTAAACACCCTAAACCCTAAAACCCTAACCCCTAACCCCAAACCCTAAACCCCAAACCCACAAACCCTAAACCTAAAATCATAAACCCTCTAAAAAACCACTAAACCCTAAAACTATAAACTAAACCTAAACCTAAACTCTAAGAATGGGGAACCTTGATGGTGGAACATCACCATCAACAAGGCTCGATCTAGATCCCAGTGGAGGCAAAGGCGGAGCAATTATCGTGGTGGTGGTGGGGATCTAGAGGTGATGGTGGATATGGGCGGTGCTGAGTAGTGGTGGTTATGGAAGTGGGAGGATGATGAAGGTTTATGGTGTTGGTGGTGAAGAGAGAGATCGAGGATACGATGGTGGATCCAACTACTCGAGTGGCCGGGGTGGTTCTAATGGGAACTAAAAAAATTGAAGAACGGCCGATCCGATCTACTACTTATGGAACAGTGTCTTTATAGTAGAAAAAGTTCTAGTTATCTAGGGTTTTTGACTTGTCCTATGCGTGCTCATTTTTTATCTATGTCATCGCTTATGTCTTAGAAAACTTGGTGTGTTATCTGGTTAATGAAAATAAATAGAAGAAATGTTGAATCTGAATTTGTTCTCTATTAAAAAAAATTTAAACCTAACCCTAAAAATAAACCTAAAATAGAAACCTAAAACCTAAACCTAAAAAAATAAAATAAAAAGCTTAACCTAAACTTAAAAATAAAAAATAAAACCTAAACCTAAAAAAAAACTAAACTAAAAAATAAACCCAGACCTAAACCAAAAATATAAAATAAAACATAAAACTTAAAGTAAAATAAATAAACCTAAAATAAATAAACAAAACTAAATAAAAATAAAAATAAAATATAAAATAAATTAAAATAAATAAAAAGCAAACTAAATAAACTAAATAAACCTAAACACCAGTTTACTTAATTTTAAAATAATAAAAAATTTATAAAATTAAAAAAAAACCAAACCCTAAACCCTGAAATTAACCTTAAACCCCACCCCAACCTAAAAACCCTAAATCAAACCCTGGATCATGACCAAAACCCTACCTACAACCTTAAACCCTAAAGCCTAAACCCCAAACCTTAAACCCTACCAAACCCTAAAACCACAAAAAACATAAAATCTAAACCTAAACAAAATAAACCAATAAATAAAATTAATAAAACCTACACCTAAAATAATAAAATAAAACTTAAACTAAAACAATCCTAAACCTAAACCTAAAAAATAAAATAAAATAAAATCAAAACTAATAGATAAAATTAAAATCTAAACTAAAAAAATTAAATGACCTAAAATTAAAACCTAAAATAAATTAAAACACAAATGTAAAATAAAAAAAATTTACCTAAAATAAAACTAAATAAAACCTCAAAGCTAAAAATAAACCTAAAAATAAAACTTAAAATAAATAAAAAAAAATAAACCTAAACCTAAAGTAAAAAAAAAACCTAAACCTAAAATAAAAAAATAAGATAAACCTAAATCTAAACTAAAATAAACTAAACTGAAATAAATAAACTTAAACCAAAGCCCAAAATAAACTAAACCTAAACCCTAAACTAAATAAAATAAAATAAATAAAAAATAAACCTAAACCTAATCTAAAAAATAAAACATAAAACTAAACCTAAAATAAAAACCTAAAATGTTAACCAAAAAAAAAAACTAAACCTAAACATAAAAATAGAAAATAAAACCTAAACCTAAAAAAAAAACTAAAAAAAAAAAAACAAAAAACTTAACTAAAATAAAACTAAACTAAACCTAAAAAATAAAAAACCTAAAATAAATAAACCTAAAATAAATAAACTAAAATAAATAAAATAAAAATAAACCTAAGAAAATCTAAAATAAAATAAACTAAAATAAATAAAAAATAAACTAAAGTCTACTTGGGTTTATGATTTCAAAAAACCCTACCCTAAATCCTAAACCCTAAACCCTAAACTAACCCTTAACCTAAAACTAACCCTAAACCTTAAACTTACAACCCTAAACCCCCTCCTTAAACCCTAAACTAAAACCCTAAACTCAAAATAAAATAAAGAAACCCAACCCTAAATGCTAAACCTAAACTGTGAACTTTAAACTTGCATCCTAAACTAAACCTAAAACCTAAACCTAAACCTAAACCTAAACCTAAACCCAAAACTAAATAAAATAAAACCTAAACCTAAACCTTAACTAAAATTAAATAAATAATAAGTAAACATAAACTAAAATATAAATATAAATATAAATAAATAAAAACTAAATAAACCTAAAAAATAAATAAATAAAACTTAAACACTAAACTAAAAAAAAACCTAAAATAAAATAAAAAAATAAATAAAATAAATGTAAACCTAAACTTAAATAAATTGAAATAAATAAACATAAACCTAAACATAAATAAACTAAACCTAAACCTAAACCTAAACTAAAATAAAATAAAAACTAAAATAAACCTAAACTAAAAAATAAACCAAAAACCTAAATTCTAAAACCTAAACCACTAAATAAAACCTAAAAAATTTAAACCAAAATAAAATATAAAATAAAATAAAATAAAACATAAATTAAAACCTAAACCTAAACCTAAGAAAATAAAATAAAAATAAGAGCTAAAATAAGATAAAATAAATAAAACCTAAACTAAATAAAATAAAAAACCTAAATTAAATAGAAACAATACCTAAGATAAAATAAATTAAACCTAAAATAAAAAAAATAAAACTAAATAAAAGCCTAAACTAAAAATAAACCAAAAATAAAACCTAAACCTAAACTAAATATAGAGAAAAAATACATCAACCAAAAGAAAGGGAGTGAAGTTACTATTAAAAGTGGATGATAAAGAATATGTATCTTTTTTTTATAATCAATAATCTTTAAGTACAATATGAGATCCACTATCAGTAATAGTTAAACATAAATTCTTTAGCATTCTAGCCTTAATAATATTAAATAAAGAAAAGAATATTCAAACTCATAATTATCATTTTAACACTTGATAAATTAGAAAAGAAATATATAAAATGCTTTATTCTTGATTTAATATTGATAATTAGAAGTAGTTTATCGTAAACTAGAAGTAATTCTTAAATAGTTGACATAATATAATACCTTATTCTTTATTTTTTCAGGTTTTTTTATTTTTTATTTTAGTTTTTATTTTATTTTTTTATGTTTAGGTTTTAGGTTTTTATTTTAGGTTTATTTTTAAGTATTATTTTTTAGTTTCTTAAACTATAAACCCTAAAATAAATAAACTAAACTAAATAAAAATAAAAATAAAACAAAAAAAATTAAAAATCAAATAAACTAAAATAAATAAAAATAAACTAAATAAACCTAAACCTCCTGATTTACATAATTTAAAAAAAAACCTAAACCCTAAACTAAACCCACAACAAATCCTAAACCCTAAACCCTAAACCCTAAACTAACCCTAAACCCACAAACCTACAACTCTTACCTAGCGTTAAATCCCTGCATTAAAAACTACCAGCAAACCATAAAACTAACCTAAACCCTACTCACCCAACCTTAAACCCTAAACCCTAAAACCCTACAAACTCTAAATTTAAGCCTAAACCTAAACCCCCAAAACCCAAACCCACAAACCACAAACTACACTAAACCCTAAAAAATTAAACCTAAAAAATAAAACTAAATAAAATAAAATAAAACCTAAAAATAAAAAAATAAAGAAAATAATAAAATAAAATAAAATAAAATAAAACCCAAAAATAAAATAAAATAAAAATACCTAAAATAAAATAAAATAAAATAAATAAAACCTAAATAAAATAAAATCAAAAAAATAAAACCCAAAAAAAAAAATAATAAAACAAAATCTAAACTTTAAAAAAAATAAAAAAATAAATAAAATAAAATAAACTAAACTAAAAAATAAACTAAATAAAATAAATAAATAAAACCTAAAAAAAAAATAAAATAAACTAAAATAAAATCTAAAAAAAACTAATAAAAACTAAAACCTAAACTTAAAATAATAAAATAAAAACCTAAACATAAAAATAAAATAAAATAAACAAAAAAAATAAACATAAACTACATAAAACCTAAAAATAAACTAAATTAAATAAAAAAAAAATAAATAAACCAACCAAAAAATAAACTTAAATAAAAATAAAAAATAAAATAACTAAACTAAATAAAAATAAAATAAACTAAAATTAATAAAAAACTAAATAAATTAAATAAACCACATGCCAGTTGCATACTAAAGATCCCAAACCTAAACTCTACTTGAGTCCTCCTTGACCTGACCTAAACTACCATCTAACATGAGCCTGACTGACCTGGGCCCTGATCTAGCAAGGCCACTACACTAACCTCCCTAAACCCTACCCCAACCCATCAGCCCAAACCCAGGCCACAGCTCTGGTAAACCCAAGATCCAGGTCTAAAGCTGGGCCTTGACCTGGGCCTGACTGGCTTACACCAGGCCTAAACCCTAACCACAGATCCTAAACCTGGCTAAACTGGGCCACTGAGCCACTGAGCCTGACCTAACTGGCTGAGACAAACCATACCTTACCACTATACTGTGCCCCTAAACTGGAGAGCCTCATAAACCTGAGCCCTAAACTAAATAAACCTATAAATAAAATAATTTAAAACAAACCTAAATAAATAAATAATAATAAAATAAAACTAAACCTAAACCTAAACCTAAAATAAAATAAATTAAAGTAAAATAAAATAAAATAAAATAAATAAAACCTAAACTAAAAAAAATAAAATAAACCTAAGAATAAATAACCTAAATAAAATAAAAAAAATAAATCTAAACCTAAAAAATAAACCAAAACATAAATAAAAAATAAAACCTAAACCTTAAACTGAAAAATAAATAAAATAAACAAAATAAAATAAACCTAAACCTAAATAAAATAAACTAAACTAAAATAAATAAAACCTAAACCTAAACATAAACAAACTAAACTAAACCTAAACTAAACTAAATAAAATAAAATAAACTAAAAATAAACCTAAACTTGAACTAAAATAATAAAGCCTAAAAATAAACATATAATAAAACCTAAAACCTAAACTAACTAAAATAAAACCTAAACTAAACCTAAAATAAAATATAAAACCTAAACCTAAAATAAAATAAAATTAATTCAACTAAAAATAAACTTAAACATAAACTAAAAAAAACTAAAATAAAAAACCTAAACTAAAATTAATAAACTTAAAATAAATAAACTAAACTAAATAAAAATAAAAATAAACCTAAATAAGAATAAAAATAAAGTTAACTAAAATAAAAAAAATAAACTTAATATAGTAGAAAACCCTAGTTTACTTAATTTTTTTTTTAAAAAATAACCTTAAACCTTAAATCCTAAACCCTAAACCGTGAACCGCCAACCTTAAACCCTACACACTAAACCCTAAACCCCGAACAACCCTAAACCTTAAATCCTAAACCCCAAACCCTAAACTTACATCTAAAGTAACTAAATAAATTATAAAATAAACCTAAACCTAACCCAAAACCCTAAGAATGGGCAGAACCTTGATAGAAGGAACATCTCAGCAGATTAGTCTAGATGTCAGCAATGGAGGCAAAGGTGGAGGAGGCATTTATCACAGGGGCAGTTGGGAATCTGGAGGTTCTGGTGGATATGGAGGTGGTGGTCAGAGTAGTGGTGGTAATGGTTGCAGGAGGAGCGTCAAAAGTTATAACCGTGGTGGTGGTGGAGGAAGAGATCAGGGATATGATGGTGGATCTCGCTACTCGAGAGGCCGAGGTGGTTCTGATTGGAACTAAAGAAACTGAAGAATGTCCAATTCGATCTGCTGCTTATGGAACTATGTCTTTATAGTAGAGATGGTTCTAGTTATCCAAAGTTTTGGATTTGCTCTATGGGTGCTCATTTTGGAACTATGTTGTTGCTTTTGTCTTAGAAAACTTGGTGTGTTACTTGGTTGATGAAATCGAAAAAAAGAAATATTGAATCTGAAATTTTTCTCTATTAAAAAAACAAAAAACAAAAAACCCTAACCCTAAACTAAACCTGAACCTTAAACCTAAAACCTAAACCATAAATTCTAAAAATGCTAAACCCTAAACCCTAAACACTAAACCCTAATCCCTAAACCCTAAGTCCTAAACCCTAAATAATAAACCCTAAACCTAAAACCCTAAATAAATAAAAAGTAAATGAAATATACTAAATAAATCTCAACCAACCGATTTACTTAATTAAAAAAAGCTTAAATAATAAATCCTAAACCCTAAGCCCTAAACCCTAAACCCTAAACATACACCCTAAAAACCCTAAACCCTAAAAGCATAAACCCTAAAACCTAAAACCTAAAACCCTAAATCCTAAACCCTAAACTTTAACCCTAAACCCTAAACATGAAACCCTAAACCTAAACCTAAAGTAACTAAATAAATTAAAAAAATAAACCTAAACCATAAAAGCAAAACCCAAACTAAACTTATGAATGGGAACTTTACAATGGGAACATCACCGTCAACCAAGATCAGTCTAGATCCGACGATAGAGGTGAATGCGGAGGTAGTGGTTATCATAGTGGTGGTTGGGGATTTAGAGATGCTGGTGGATATGGAGGTGGTGGTCAGAGTAGTGGTGGCTATGGAGGTGGGAGGAGCAACGAAAGTTACAATCATGGTGGTGGCGAAGGGACAGATCGAGGCTATGATGGTGGATATCGCTACTCGAGAAGCCGGGGTGGTTTTGATGGGATTGGATAAACTAAAGATTAACTGATATGATCTACTGCTTATGGAACTATGTGTTAATAGTAAAGACGGTTCTAATTATCTAAAGTTTTTGACTTGCTCTTTTTGTGCTCATTTTTTATCTACGTCGGCACTTGTGTCTTAGAAAAACTTGGTGCGTTACTTGGTTGATGAATACAAAAGAAGAAATATTGATTCTAAATTTGTTCTCTGTTAAAAAAAAACCCTAAACCCTAAATTAACCATAAACCTTAAACCCTAAAAAGCTAAAAACCTAAACCTAAACTAAATAAAACCTAAAAATAAAATAATGAAAATACCTAAACCAAAATAAAATAAATAAACTAAAACCTTAACCTAAACCTAAACCTAAAAAAGAAAACAAAATAAGAAATAAAATCTAAACTACAATAAAATAAATAAAAACCTAAAATAAACAAAAAATAAAAAACCTAAATTAAATAAAAACTAAACCTAAAATAAAAATAAAAATAAAATAAACCAAAAATAAAATAAAATCAAAATTAAATAAAACCTAAACCTAAAAAATAAACCAGAAAATAAAGCCTAAAAATAAATAAGAAATAAAACTTAAGCCCTAAACTAAAAAAAAAACTAAACCTAAAATAAAAATACAATAAACCTAAATCTAAACTAAAGTAAACTAAATGAAAATAAATAAAACCTAATCCTAAACCAAGAATAAACTAAACTTAGACCTAATAATAAAATAAATTAAACTAAAAATAAACCTATACCTAAACTAAAAATAAAACCTAAAATAAACCTAAAAGAAAAAATCTAAAACCTAAAACTAAAAAATAAAATAAAAACCTAAACCTAAAAATAAAGTAAAACCTAAACCTAAAGTAAAATAAAATAAATCTAAACTAACATAACCTTAAACTAAACTTAAACTTAAAAAAAAGATAAAACCTAAAATAAAATAAATAAAAACTAAAAATAAACCTAACTAAAAAATTAAAAAATAAACTAAAATAAATAAACTAAATAAACCTAAACCTACTAATTTACTTAATTTAAAAATAAATAAATAAGTAAAATAACTAAAAAAATATAGAAAGCCCTAACCCTAAACACTACCTATAAAGCTAAACCCTAAACCTGAACGGACCACCTAACCCTAAACCCTAAATCCTTAATCCTAAACCTGCATGACCCTAATCCTAAATCTGAACCCTAAACCTAAAAAACCAAACCACAACCTTAAACCACTGTAAACCCTAAACCTAAACTAAACCTAAATAAACTAAACCTAAAAATAAAAAAAATAAAAATAAAATTAACTAAAATAAAAATAAAATAAAATAAAACATACTAAGACCTAAACCTAAACCAAATAAAATAAAATAAAATAAACAAAATAAAACAAATAATAAACTAAACTAAACTAAAAATATAAAATAAATTAAAATAAATAAAATAAAATAAAATAAAATAAAATAAAAAAACTAAAACAAACATAAATTGAAAAATAAACCTAAAATAAAACCAAAAAATAAATAAATAAGAAACCAAAACCCTAAACCTATAAAAAACCTAAACCTAAAATAAACCAAAAACCTAAACTAAAATAAACTAAACTAAAATAAATAAAACCTAAACTTAAACCTAAACCCTAAACCCTTGCCCTAAACCCTAAACCCTAAACCCTAAACCTTGAAGAAAGATTCCATTAGGAGTAGATCTAAAGAATGGCCTAATCCTAACATAGTTATGATAGCTAAAGAAAATGTATTCAAGAGAGTTTCCCTTGACTATTAGAGATTTGAATACCCTAAATCATATTATAATACCATATATTATAATATAATGTAGCATCATATATTTTAGCATGTAGTGATGTGTTTTTGGATGATATAAGATGTTTTGAAATGTTTAGTATATTATGGTATTGTGTCATTATAATTACATATTAATATAAATCAAAAAATATTGATTTAATAAATCATATGATGAAATTTGTTAAATTTCAAGTGAGAATTAGGTTGTAGTACCAAAGGTGTACATACTTATAAGATTTTATGTTCTAAATAAATATTATATGTTGTAGCATAGTATAGCATCATATATCCTAATATATTGTTCTACACATTTTAAATTCTTTTAGTATTTTACAATCATGCGGTTGAGCCTACACTAGCATTATTTATAAAAATATTGATTTAGACTTTTAAATGGTGGAATTTTACCAAATTCATAATAGGTAGAGCAAGGCATGATAATATATTATTTTAATTTAAAATATGTAAGTGATACGACTAAAATATATAGTTTTTTATTGTTTAGACTAATTTTATGATTTTTTATCTTAAGCAATCCCTTCTGATGTGATATGCAATATAATAAATTATAATATGTTATAGTGTGTTATAATATAGGATGGGATGGTATAGTGTAGCATCATGCACTATAACATACTATTGTTTATTACTACTTATTATTCAACATATTTTAGCTTATTATAGTATGATGTAGTAGAGTTTGTACTGGTATAATTCATAAAAATATAGATTTATAGGCTGAGATGATGGGATTTGGCCAAATTTAAGGTAAGCTTTAGGGAACATCATTGGGTGTGTGCTATGGTGTGTCATTTAATAAAAAGATTGGAATTTTGCATCCAAAATAATTGTTCATTTTCAACCAAATTTTGTAAATTTTTTGCTTAAAGGGATTTATTTTAAGGTGTAATGTAAGATAATATATTATATGAAATCATATTAAAATATAATGTACATAATAATATAACTTCACATATATATGAATGTGGTGGTGTGTTACTAAATATTATTGTACATTTTAGTATGTTTTACTTTTGTTATAATACATTGGGTCAAAACTCACAAAAATGTTAATTTGAAGGTTGAGATGGAAGAATTTGGTTAATTTGAAGGCTACGATGGAAGAATTTGGCCAAATTCTCAGCACACACCAAGAAGCAACACGAAAATTATGCTATTTTGTACCATTTGTAGTAGAAAAATAATAATTTTATGTCCAAAATGAACATTTTTCATATTTTGAGAAAATTTTGTTATTTGTTCCTTTTAAGTGATTCTAATGAGGTGTAATGTTAGACAATATATTATATTATAGAAAATTATAATATAACATCATATATTATAATATAATATAGTGTGTTACTTCACACTATAATATGTTTAGCATGATATTGTATAGTTAGTTTGAGCTTGCACCACACAAATCATAAAATGTTGATTATAATGTTAAGATGATGTAATTTGAACAAATACATTATTAGGCTTTTAGTTGAAGTATTAAAGGTGTGCATAAGAGAAGAAAGAAGATTTGATGAGAATTCCATGTCAAAGACATGGAGGGAGATCCATGGGACATGACATATGAGGGTCGATGTGAGGGCATAGAAGATGAAAATTTCTTTGGGGATAAGGTTTGAATTTGATTTGATTACATTTATGGAAAGAAGATCCGTGGAGATAAGAATCTATAATCCATCGGGGATTAAGTTTGAATCAACTTTAATTTATTTTATTGATGTAGAGGCATATCTTTAGAGATATGGGCTCGAGTCAGGATCGAGCATATGAACCTTACACTAGAGAAGCAGGTTCAGACTATCCGTTGGGGATTGGGATTTAAGTTTCATTTCATAGATTTGTTTGGGGATGTATCCACTAGGAATGAGAGTTTGGTTGGATTTCATTGATTTAGACTCTACTTGGGGAGTTTGTTGGCTCCACTTTAGGGGTTTTGAATTTAATTTTTTTGCTTGACTTGTTTACATATGATTTAGGGCTCCATTGGGGAGAATGGTGTGATTTAACTCCACTAGGGAAAATCAGATTAAGTTTAATTTAATCTGAGTTAATATATGGACCCTATCGATGTGCGATGATCCCACTGAGAAGGGGCTATATCAGCCTTGACCTACCTCAGATTTACAAATCCAAAGGGATAATCGACCATCTATGGGGTAGAGCTAGCTAACCTAAGGGGTTTCCTTTCGATGTGCAATGGCATAGTAGACTTACATCTTCTAAATCAGGGAACAATCATTGGGGTGACATGTTGCTAGCACAATAATTCAAACTCGACTTAGGGGTGACTATTGAGTGAATGTCATTAGGGACTTATATCAACTTAAGAGTACTCAGGTGATTCTTATAGGGAGTTTTACTGACACTGTCCTAAAGATAGGATGCTTGCTTTGGAAAATATACCACTAAGGGCATCTTCCTAATCCACAAGTGAATATATATTTTGTATATATATTTTTGTGGACCTTGTTGGTGTGTGAGGGACCACACTAAGAAAGGGGCTATATCATCCTTGACCTATCTCAGATTTATTAGACCAAGGGAGAATCTACACATCCATAGGATGAATTCTCCAGCCACAGGGGTGGTTACTAAGAAAGGGGAATTATCCAATCCGAGTAACTCGGGTCTAAATGGGGTCAAAGGATGTGATCCAAATATAGTGCCCATAGGGGAGGTGCTGCTAGGGTTGTTATCTTCAAGCCTAAAAAGAAAGTTTAAAGGTGTACGGTGGCCAACTCAAGGAGAAAGTATACCAGCCTTACATCTACCATGAGTGGTGTATCCTAACATGCAAGAACCAACCAACCTAAGGTGTATCCATCATCATGAGTGGTGTATCTCTAGGAACCAACCTAAGGTGCCCATCGATGTGCAATGATCGAAAGCGGTAACTTTCCAAGTGGGCGATCATCGGGATAGTCTATGATTGGCGGGACAAATGCTATCTGACCTAGAGGGACAACTAAGCGGGGAGCTCCGAGGAAGGACTAGACCCAGACTTGAAGCATTCAGGAGGGAAGGAGCCACTAGGGGACTTATCTTAAACCTCAAATATACTCAACCCAGTCGATGAAAGCTAATCCAAGAAGAAAGCATGAGACTCATATCTTCTTAAATGAAGCCAACATGAGGTAGCTTACCAACCATGCATAAGGCCTACCAAACTAACAAGGCACTCATTGAGTGTATGGCTAAGTAAAGAAGGAAAGCACAGTGAAGCTTACATCCTCCAAAGCAAGAAGACCATTGGGGTGACACATTAGGGCGCATGTCCCTAGAGTATCTTGAGTGAGTGTCACTCGGGGTGTTAACTCAACTCAGAGTAGCCTAAGACAAAAGATTTGTGTTTTTTTATATGTTTACGTGTAGTTGGTGTTTGTGTTGTGTCGATGAAGGATAAAATGCAAATCGGGTTCCTTACACCCCTAAACACATTTTGGCAGACTCGCAAATAAGAATACTTTCAACATGGAAGGGATTGAATTCAAAATGGAATTTTCATTGATGACAATTAGTTTCAAACATGATTTATAATATTTCTTTAAGTAGAGCCCAGTGATGGAAAGCATTGGGTGCTCTCCTTTATGATTAATAAGCTGATAAGATCCTCTTTGGTAGGCCATCTCTATGAAAAAAGGGCCTTCCCAAGTGGGTTCAAACTTGCCTCCCATCTTACAACATTCAATAATTGGTCTCTTTAGAATTAAAATATGCTCTCCTACTTGAAAAGCTCTAGGACAGACCAAACTTATTATGAGCTTTATTCATTTTAGCTTTATATAACTAGAGGTTTTGCATGCAGGAGGCTCTCCTCCCTTCAAGCTCTTCTAACAGACTTTGCATTCTCTCTGTGATCTGCTACACTATCCTTAGTGATGGGAGTTGGACTTCTAATGGAAGAACAACTTTGGACCCATAAACTAGGAGAAAGGAGTAGACTAGGTTGAAGTTCTATATATGTTGCGGTAGGCCCACAAGGCCATAATAAATTGCTCATGCCACTATCGCTTGTTATTGTCGAGTGTCTTCTTTTGTATTTTGATGAGAGTTTTATTTGAGTGCTTTTGCTAAGCTTTTTTCCCTCAGGTAGTTGATGGTAGAATATCTCCAATCTATGTTGTGTCTTTAGGCAAAGTTGTTGATCTTGATGCTCTTGAATTTAGTACAATTATCAACTATAATTCATCAAGGCACTCCGAACCTATATACGATATGGTTCCTAGAAAATTAGAGCATATGTTGAGTTGTGACCTCTCTTAACAAAATTGCCTTCATCCATTTAGAAAAGTAGTCAGTAGCAGCTAAGATGAACCAATGACCCTTAGAAGATGAAGGATTAATTGGACCCACTAAGTCGGTACCCCAACACTTAAATGGCCATGAAACCAATGTAAGATGTAGAATGTTGGGTGGTTAGTGTAGGATCACACCATGTATTTGACATTGGTGGTATCGCCTAGCCATATTAATGCAATCTTTGATCATCGATGACTAGTAGTACCCTAGTCTCTTGACCTTAGCTTTCATCTTTAGACCAATATGGTTGGCTCCACATAATCTTGAGTGTACCTGGGGTATCTTCAGCTTCATGTTTGTCTAAATAATGTAACCACATATGATCAAAAGATTGCCAGTACAAGACACCATCCAGAAGAGCATAGGAAAGTGCTCTCTACTTCATCTGATGGCCTTGGGACTTCTCTTGAAGTAGTTTTCCTTTATTTAGGTAATCCATGAATGGTTGTCGACAATCTAACTCATCATCTTTCTTGGCAATGGAAACCTCCCTTTAAGATAGTACTTTTTGATGAGTTCAATATCAATAAGGGATTAGACTTGACTATTTTGGACCTTTATTGATATGGACTCATCCTCTGGACATGCCAACTCCTTAGCAAGCTTGGCTAAAGAATATGCTACAATGTTCTCTCTCAAGGAATATTATAAATGGTAAGCTTTGGGATTTGGGCCAATAACTCCAGGGTGTACTTGTGGTAGTGATGAAGCTTGGGCTTTATAATCTTATAGAACCCAGTGATTTGGTTGATAACTAGTACAGAATCCCTGAAGATGTTGATGTTATAGATGATTATAGTAATGGCTAACTCCAGACTGACAATCAGAACCTCATATTTGGCTTTGTTGTTGGTACAAAGATTAGACATGTGATATGAGAATGTCATCACATTACAGTCCAGAGTTAAGAGAACTATTCCTACCATTGCCTTTCCTAAAATAGTAGTACATCTCTTAGTGGTGAATGCTAGTATCCCCTAAGTTCATGATTTGTTCATTGAGGATATCATCGCTAAGTGGAGAGTCGACAAGAAGTGGGTGTGCTACTAAGAAATTTGCTAGCACTTGTCCTTCCATCACACAGAGAGGTACGAAGGTATTGTCAAATTGCGAGAGGATCATGGACCGTCGTGTCAATCATCCAGATAGTGTCAGCCGTGTCATGAGATATTGTAGTGTATTGATCCTAGAGATTAAGTTCACCTTATGAGGAAGCATGTAGTGTTGTAGCTTTTGGGATGCAAAGATTAAAGCTAGGAAATGCTTCTCAATGGGTGGATAATTAGACTTAGCAGGGATTAGATGATGACTGAGATAGTAGAGTGCATTTTCCTTCCCTTTATTTATTTGCAATAAAGCACCAAAGTCATCTAATCCAGTAGTATAAAGTATAAGCGGCTTGCTCGAGATAAGGGCTGCTATAACTGGCGGCGTGATCAGGTAATGCTTAAAGTTTTCGAAGGCATGTTCACACTTATCATCCCACTTAAACTTCTCATCATTTTTGACAAATGTTGGGAATGGCTGACATCTTCTCGATAGGTTGGATATAAAGCATCTTAGATACACCTAACACCATTGGAATGATCTGAGTTGAGTTAAACTTTTAGTGGTGGCATTTCTAATTTCATCTTGATCCTCTCTAGACGGATTTTGATTCCCTAGTGTCGGACAACAAACCCAAGGAATTTCCCTGAAGCTACTCTGAATGCACACTTCAGGGGATTTACTTTAAGGTTAAATTATCTTAACTGTTCAAAAACTACTCTCAAGTTAAAGAGAGGGTCTTCCATTTCTCTACTTTTTACCATTTATCATCGACATATCACTCAACTTGATGATGAATGAGTTTGTTGAAGATTTGAGTCATAGCTTGATGTACTTGGCCTCTTTAAGGCTGAAAGACATGACCTTATAGTAATAGATTCTGATCGAGGTTCTAAAAGATGTGTTTTTTTCATCTTCAGGGGCCATCTTTATTTGGTTATATCTAGATGAGCCATCCATGAAAGAAGACTACATGAGATGAGGTAATGTCCACCATTAGTGAGATTGGTAGTGGAATTTATATTTGGACATGCCTTATTTAAATCCTTAAAATCGATGCATATGTGAATTTGACCATTTTGTTTCTTAAGCGGGATGATAGCTAACCGGGTGGGGTATTTTTCTCTCTTCGGATAACATCGATCAATTTCTTGACTTCAGAAATGATCTGTTGCTGTTTGTTTAATCGTATGCATCTAGGAGCTTGCTTGATAAGGTTAGCAGTATGCTCTATTGCTAGTTTATGGTTTGCTACGTCAAGAGCCTATCCAGGCATCTCTTCATAACTCCATGCAGAGTAGTCCTTAAACTTAACTAACTAAGTCATTGATTTCCATTTCATTCAACAAAGAATTGATGTATGTCATTCGTGGATCTTCTTTAGTTGATTTCCTTGAGCTTTTCTATTGTTGACTTGATCTCTTCTTTGAACTCTAGGAGTGCATCTTTGACTTCAAAATCATCTAGATAATCTGAAGTTTTTAAGCATAGCTCCTCATATGATTTAATGTGATTTGAAAAGAACCTATCAGATTCTAAATGATTGGTGATGGAGTAACGAACTGTGGGTGGAATCTAATGTCAGGCTCCACTTCCTCCTCCAAGTCTATTTCTGCTCCCTTTTATTTTCTTTTTGTTTTTCTCTTTATTTTTCTTTTTCTTTTCTTTCTCTTTTATTTTTAAACTTTGGCTAAGTTCGCAAGAATAGACTTGTTGATTTTGAAGAGGTAGTAAGCTGCATCCACATATATGTCGCCCTCGTGAGCTGTAAATGGCTTGAGATCTCCTTGGACACAATAGGCATCCAACCTATCACAAAATTGATACTTGATGTAGAGAGGATGGAACTATGTTGTATCCATGATCTCCCAAGCAAAGCATTGAAATATGTATGCGAGTCTATAATGTGAAACTTGGATTCAATCTTCTAATCATCTATCTCCAAGGGTAACACTATGGAGCCTAAGGCCTGTTGAACTCACTTCTAGAGTGCGGATTCAATCTTCCTACCTTAGACTTAAGAGTCTTCTAAATGCTAAGACTTTCGTAGTCATAAGACACTTCTAACAATTAGGTAAACACTTAACCTAAGCCTAAAGACTTAGATGGGTTAGCCATAGGATTAGGTTATGCCTTAAGGATTAGGATAATCCACCTACCCTACAACCCAAATCCAATCCATGTTCATCTTCTTAAACTCAAGTTCAATTCAGGCATTAAATACAAATGCAAATCCAAACCCAAATTCCAAAACCAAATCATGAAACCCATGATAAAATCCAAACTTGAAACCCTTCCTAAGCCATATGACCTATCTTATGGACTTAGCCAAATCATAATCCAAATAAATCAAAAATTAATTGATTTTCTCATAATCAATTTATATCTTCAATCATCTTCCTAAATATAAATCAAATCTACATTCAAATGATCAAAATTAAATCAAACTAAATCAAATTAAATCAAAACTCTTTAAGCTATATGACCTATCCCATGGACTTAGCCAAATCTCCAAATCAAGTCAAACTCAATTGATTTTGTCACTAATCAATCATATTTTCAATCATCTTCACAAGTTTAAATTAAATATACATTTAAATCAAACCAAATCAAAAATCCATACCTAAGACACACAACCCAACTCAATGGACTTAGCTAAATTCCTTCATTTTAAAACTCAAGTTCAATTGATTTTTTCATGAACCAATCGTACCTTCAATCATATTCTCAAATATAAATGAAATCTACAATCATCAAGCCAAACCAAAATTAACCCAAGTCAAACCCAACTTTATTCTTTTGACTTAAAATGTTCAAATGAACCAAAACCATTTGAACCCAAACTATGAATTTTATATATCAATCCCAAATCCATATATAAACTCAACTAAATCAAACTCAACTAAATCAAACTCAATAAATCAATGGTCAATTGATTGGTCAAAGTTGTCAATTTGACCTATTTGAGCTAAGTTCTAATCCTACCCAAATTGGATTGAACCATGCCCATCAAAATCTCCCATCATGATTGTTGATCACCCTAAGTTAATCTATTGTCACAAATTGGGTCAAACTAAGTCAACTTGGTCATTTTACCAAGTCAACCCCTTAACCCATATGAACCCAAACTATCCAAATTACAACCTATGCCAAATCCTTGAAACCAATGATTCATACCAAATTAATATCAATTTTTATGACTTGACCTTCAATTGAGTCAAACCAAACCCAATTGGCCCTCTTAATCCAAGTTGACCCACCTAAAAGACCAAATTAAAATCAAAATATAAACCAAATTGATTGCAACCAATGGCTCAAGTTCATTCCAAATTGATTGTTGAACTTGACCAAAGCTATGATTAGACCCAATTAAACCTAATTGACCTAAAGGTTCAAGTTGTCCAAAATCAAAACCAAATCCAAATTAATTGAAATTAAAGCCTACAATCAATTTTAATTGGTCAACTAAACCCAAACCAACACAACCAAAAGCCAATTTGGCCAATTTGGTCAAATTATTGGCTTAACATTTGACCCAAATAAATTCAAATGAGCCAAAATCAAATCTAAGCCAAGATAAACCAAACCAATTAAACAACTAATTAATCATATGAACTTGACCCAACCCTTGGTTTGACCCAATGACCAATTGGTCCGACCCAACTAATCCAATTTGACCTAAATAAGTCAAATTGAGTCAAACAACCAAATCAACTCCAATTGACTTGAAATTTGGGTCACTTTTGGCTCATTTCAAATCTTCCTAAATCAAATCCAATGCCAAATGATCATTCTACTCCTTGGTCAAGGGCATCACATGAGACAAATCACCCATGTGGTGGACATTTCCACTTGGGACTCTCTAATGGTCCACTAGGCACCTAGGACACTAACCTAACCGGTGGTTGGGTGGCCATGACCCATTGGAGGTGAAATCACCTCACCCTCCCCCATTTGAAACCCATGGACACCCATGATTCCTCCTTGGTAGCCACCTCTCACACCTTCAACCAACCAAGCCAACCACCTCCTCCTCCACCCAGACTCCCACGAGATGGTGGGATAGCCACTAGAAGCTAAAACCTAATCCCACCATCTGATTAAGATGAAGGGGGGTATACACCCTCTCATTTCCACTCAAACACACACACATATCTCTCTTTAGAGCCCTAGCTACTAAAGATGAGCCACTAGAGCCATTCCCTAAGCTCCCAAGCTCATCCCTCGATCAGAAAATGCCATTCCCGTCTGTCCCGAAAGAAGAAACTCCCATTTTTGACCTAACTTCCCCATTTCTCCATAAAACTCAAATTAATTTTGCACGCACCTTCCTTAGGCCTTGTCGAGTAAGAATAAATCATCTCTCAAGCTTCTCGAGCATCGAAGGTGGGACTTCGATCAAAGATGAGCTTCAAATGTTTTGTTCATGGCCTTCTTAATGAACATCAAGAAATTGATCCAATTCTCCGGGGCTTCATCTCTAGATGAAGCTTCTTCAATTGTGCCACCGGTCTTGAGCTCAAAATGCTTCCTTAGGAAAAAATGGGTTAGAGCTTTTTGAAGAAAACTTGCATCTCGTGTGATCTTGACCGTTGGATCCCCTGTGATCGATGTCGTGAAGGTGTAGGATCCTTCTAAAGTTGATCCAAGATCGGGTAAGCTTGGATCAAGTGAGTAATGGAAAACAGACTCCATTCTCCCTCACTTAACTGATGTTATATCATGCACCACTTGTTCCATGTGATCAAAATGGACGGTTGTGATTAGATCCGTTAGATCGATCTAATTTAATCCTATTAAGCGTGGGATTAATCGTAGCTATCCAATCTAACTTTTGATCTTAGATCGGATGGTGGATGAGAAAGTACGTCCGTTGCTGCCACGTAGGTGCTGAGTAGGATAAGTTTTAAGTAGCCAATCCCACGGTGCCACATGGAAAGTGCGCTGCATTAGTGTGCCACATGCCACAAACAAGATTAGGATTTAATTATGTTTAATTAATCATTTTTTAATGATTGAAATCATAAAAATCATAAAACATCAGAAATAAAAAAATGCAATAAATACTCATTTTAAAAGTATTTCAGGAGAATTAATTAAAAATGATCTTAACTAATTTTGAATAATAATTAAGAGTTAATTAAGGTTTAATTATAAAATTAATAAGCTTAATTACCTTTTAATTACTTGAGCAATTAATTCTAAATTTTGTGGGTTAATTTAATGGGATAACCTCTGCCTCCTATAATTTTCTAGGGATTTATTGCTCACTTAATTAAGAAAATTGACAAATTAAACCCTAAACCTAAAAAATAAAGTAAAAATAAGACTAAACTATAAAATAAGCCTAAACCTAAACCTAAACCTAAAAAATAAACTAAATAGAAAATCTAAACAAAAATAACTAGACCTAAAATAAATTAAATAAAAATAAGATTGATCCTAAATATAAATATATATTAAAATTAATTAAAATAAATAAAAAATAAACTTAATAAACTAAAGAAACCTAAACCTACTGGTTACTTAATCTAAAAATAATAAAAACAAATAAATAAAACCCTAAACCCTAAACCCTAAACCCTAAACTCAAATCTAAACCTAAACCCCAAGACAAACCATTAAGCCTAAAACCCCAAAACCCCAAAAACCCAAACCTAAACCAAACCCACAAACCCTAAACCCTCCAAACCTAAACCCTAAACCCTAAAAAACCCTAAACCCTAAACCCTAAACCCAACCCTAGTTGACCCTAAACACTAAAACACAAACCTAAACCCTAAAGACTAAACACGTATATTATGATTGGGTGTTTCTATGGTTAGCTAACTATTATTTGCTGTCTTGGCTGTTATTTGTTGTATTGGTTATTTGCTGCCTTGGTTTTTCTAATTGTTCTTGCTAATCTCATCTCCCCAACCTGTATGGAGAGACACTATTATACCCTTGTTATTATTATTATTTTCTCCTTCCAGGATTGGATTTTCTTTTTATCTTCTTTCCAGTCTTATTTTACTAATGATGTTGGCTTAACTGCTGGTCTTCTTTTCTTTATCTTGAAGGACTGACTTTATAGGCATATTCTTTGTCTTGGTTGTTTGTTATCTTGGTTATTTGTTGTCTTGGTTTTGAGTTCTGTTGGCTCTCCTTTGAACCCCTAAGTGTCTACATATTTCTCTATTTTATATTGGATTATCTTATGGTGGGTGCAATAATTATTTTGTTATTTTATCTACGATTATGGGACTTTAGGGTCCTATGTCAAACAAACTACTTATGGGGTTTCTTTTGTCTTTTCTTTGTGTATTGTATTATCACCTAATATATGTGGACTACTTAATATCTGCTATTTTTCCATCTTGGTTGTTAGTCTTGTGCATCCACAGTGATTATGTTTCTATCTACTTGGTTATTATCTTATGCATTGTCTGAATGGGTGGTTTATGGACATTCGTCTTTTGTCTTCTTTATCTTGGTTGTTTGCTGATCTGGATTATCGAGTTTTATGCACTATTCTAGGATTATCTTTATTTGTCTTTATTTGGTGTTGTTTATGGTGGGATCTGATATTTCCGCTTTGGTACAACTAATCTCTTTGCACTAACCTTGGTCTTAGACTTTGCATCACTTGTTGAATTTGGGTTTGGCTTACCTTGCTTTACACTTGCTTTTGTTAACTTTGCAATGGTTATTAATAAGGGGTTGTTAACATTGCTTATTATGATTGGGTTTCTTTTAGACTATACTCACTCTCGGCAAAGTTTCATATATGTCTCATATGTTTGGCTCATTGATTTGCTTAGATTTCAATGTTTACTTTTCTACTATGGTGGGTTTTTATCTGGCCTAATTATACTCTTAGCTATGGTTTTAAAGGGATTAGCAAAGATGGCTCATTCTCATATGTATAGGGATTCTCATACTATGGTGACTATATTGATGATAATTTTCTTGCATGGGACCCCTTATCTTTCTCTTTCTATCTCCTTTCTATATATATATAGCTTTATTTAGGTTTCGCATAAGGCCCATAAAACCTTCAACAAATGGTTGCTTTCTTCTCACAGGTTTGTAGGCTATGATGGTTGTGATGGTTTCACTCCTTCTTGGTTTGGTAGTAGCTCTTGTGATGTAACCCTTTCGCTGAAATTTGGATGCTCATATTTGCATCTGCCCCAATTTGGTGTGACTGAGCCTGAGCCTTCTTTCTCACACTTCTCCATAATTTCCTCGGTTATTTCTCACTTTTCACTTTCTTTATACTATTCTAATTTCTATCTTCATTTTTTGGATGCACTTCTCTTTTCTCTTGCGTGCATTTCTCTTGTTCTCTTGGGTTTGCTCCCTAGTATCATGCATTTTCTCATCAAGAGCTTTTTGGATCTATTCATTGGCTTATCTATGTTAATCAATTTGTATCTTTTGCTTCCTTTATTTTTTATTTTGCTTTTTTGGTTGTAGATAGGGATTTACTCTCTGGCATTGTAGCTCTTTGAGTAGTAGTTATGGAGTTTATTCCCAGTTAAGGACCTTGTAACCCTCTTTTTGTGGCAATAAAATTCTCCCTACATGGGGTTTCCAAAAAAAAACCCTAAACCCTAAATACCCTAAACCCTAAAGCCTAAACACTAAAAAACCCTAAACCCTAAACCTAACCCTAAACCCCAACCACATACCCCTATAAACCCTAAACCCTAACACTAAACCTTGAATCCTAAACCCTAAACCTAAACCTAAAGAAACTAAATAAATATAAAAATAAACCTAAACCTAAAACCTAATAAACCTAAACATAAATCTAAACTAAACCTAAGCCTAAACCTAATAATGGGAAGAACCTGATCGGCAACTCTCAATCTAGATCTTGGAGTGGCAAAGGGAAGCTGGGTGGTGGGGATCTAGAGGTGCTAGTGGATACAAAGCTAGTGGTAGGAGCAGTGGTGGTTATGGAGGTAGGAGGTACGACAGAGGTTATAGCCATTCTGGTCGTGGAGGGATAGATCAGGGATATGATGGTGGATCTCGCTACTCGAGAGGTGGTGGTGGTTTTGATGGGAACTGGAGAAACCGACAAATCGATTTGATCTCACTTACGAGCTGTCTTTATAGTAGAGATAGTTTTAATCATCTATGGGTTTTTTATTTGCTCTATGCATGCTCATTTTTTATCTATATCATTGCTTATGTCTTAGAAAACTTGGTATGCTACTTGGTTGGTTAAATAAAAAATAAGAAATGTTGAATACAAATTTGTTCTCTATTAAAAAAAAACCTTAAACCCCAAACCCTAAACTAAAACCTAAACCATAAACCTAAAACCTAAACCTAAACCATAAACCAAAACCATAAACCTAAAACCTAAACCCCCAAACCTAAACCCTAAACCCACCTATAAACCCTAAACCTAAACCCTAAAACCTACAACCTTAAACCCCAAAACCTAAACCCTAAACCCTCAATCCAAAAACCCTAAACTCTAAATTCTAAACCCTAAACACTTAACAAAACCATAATTCCTAAACCATAAACCCTAAACCCTAAAACTCTAAACCCTAAACCTAAACCCTAAACCTATTCCTATCATAATCATGATCAGGATCCTTTTAAGCTTTCTCAAAATGGTGATTTCAACTTTAAAATGTTTGGATTCATATTAAAGAAGCTCATGATTTTTCCAATGTGTTTTCAAACTTTGGAATAACACTATTCCTTTCTTTTCTATTCTTACTTGGCATATTTTGAAAAACTTCATCCTTGACTCCTTGATGTGGGGAAAGGTTTTCACTTACCTTCAAAATTCCACACTTTCACATTGAGAATGTAAATAATGTTTTGTTAATGGATTGCTTCCAAACTTTATTTGGTATGATGATCTCTTTAACATTGTCAAATTCAATGGATCCTTAACTTTATACTAGCTTGAAGTTTATTTCGATAACACTACTAAAGGTCACATTAAAGTCATAATTATCACTCTTATTTGGTTCATATGGATGGACAAAAATGATGCAAAATATGGATTCCTATGAACCACATGAGGATAATTGATAGAATTAAAAACAAAATTTGTGACTTATTCAATGCCAATTTAATTAACTACAAACAATTCAAAGGTTGTAAATTTTGGCCAATAAATTGGGTTTTAACTTGCGGATCAACCCTGTAAAGATGATAAGATTTTTTTATTGGGTAAAACCTCATGTTAATACTATTAAAATTAACATGGCTCTCTCAAAATGCTTGTGGTGGCATTTTAGAAACCCTGGTAAAGTCCTATGTGCTTTTGCTTACCCCTTAATGCTCTTTCCTTTTTTAATAATAGCTCTTCCTTCAAAAGGTTGGCTCAATATTTGGATTGAGGTGGATGCCCTACTGATTGATCTTTTACTTCCACCAAAATGGGCGTTTGTACTATCTTCTCAAGCGACTAGAGCTCTCCTTTCTCAACTCTATTTTAAAATCTCTCATGTATGGCATGAGGGTAATGCATGTCTGATTATCTTGCCAATCGTGCTAGATTGGATGGTATAAAATTCTTTGATCAACTTACTCTTCTAAACATTTTGGATTGGTGAATCACATATCTTGGACTCCTTATCTCAAAAATTAATCCAACCTATTGGTGATTTGCTATATTACGATTATGATCATTTTCTATTTGTTATTGTTTCTTGGGAATTTGTTGATGCATCATCGATATCCCTTGATGTTGGTTTAATTACCCGGCTTTAATTGGGGCTTCGCTTCATTTGTTCCTATTAATGTGTTGATGTTCATTTGGAATTTGCTAATGCATCCCATACCCCTTGGTTATTTCTGATCTGGCATCTTGGTTTAACTCTCCCAACCTTAAATGGGGCCTTACTGCTTCTGTTGCTTCCACTTTTAATGGTAAGGTGTTTCTTATTTGCTGGAGGGAGATGTATTACTTTATGCTTTATTTTTTGCTTTATTTTTTGATCAACAAGGACAGACCTCTTGCCATCAATATTTTGATTATGGATCCTACTATTTTTGTTTCTCATTTTATGATTAAAGTTGTGTTCTTCCTCCTTTCCTCTTTCTGGAATTATATTATGGGGCACTTATCTTAATGTTTAAATGCTATACTTCTATATAACCTTATGGCTAGCCCTAATTTATCTATTATTCTTCTCCTTATTATGGTTGTGGCCCCTCCTATGTTTCATAACCTTAAATCCACAACCTATAAGGAGAGAAATTGCAATATCTTTGCTATTATAACTTCTTTTAGATTGGAATTATTTCTGATTTCCATCAGTCATTATTACTAATCTTTGGGATTATTTGTTGGCTGATATTATGTGTCTTGATGGATCTTAAGGATGGCTTTCCTTTGGACCACTTTATAACTAATGTTATACCATTATTTTTTACTAGCTTTTATTATGGTGGGTGCAATATCTATTTTAATGTTTTAATTGTTGGTTGTTGGATTTCTGAGCCTTTTGTCCTGCAGGCTACTCTTGGGGTTGGTTTTCTGATTGTATTTGCTAACCTCATCTCCCCAACCTATAAGGAGAGAAACTTCAATACCCTTGTTATTATTATTGTCTCTTTGCAGGATTGGACAGAGTTAATGATTTCCTTTCAGTCTATTTTTTTTAGGATGGTAGTTCAGCTGCTAACCTGGTCTCCTTTGTCTTGAAGGATCTCATTGATGGTTTACTTTTGAACCCTTTTTGTAGCTATGTTGCCCCACTATTCTTTTTGGCTTATCTTATGATTGGTGCAATAATTGTAGTGTTGTTTAATTTGTTGGATGTTGGATTATCGGGTCCATTATCGTGAGGCTTTTTTGTGGTTGTTTCTTTGTTTGTTTTTTGATTGTATCAGGTTTGGAATTACTTCCTATTTGTTGCCCCACTATTTTGCAACCAGGTATGTTTGAAGTCTACTGTTTATTTTTCCCTATTGGTTCATTTAATTGCATATGTATGTGATTATACTATTGATATTAACCTATGCATTGTTTACTCGAATGGGTGGATTTTTGGACTTGTTGGTTGTTATTCTTGTCTGTTGTTGGTTGAACTGGATTAATGCTCAACAAGTTTTTTTGGGATCTTATCACCGGAGCCTCTTTGAGGTTTTGGTTGCATGGTGGCTTTTGCTTTTTTGCTTATTATTGTTATTTGCAATAGGGTTGCAGCTGATCATCACATATTTGAGGCCTATCTAAACTACTGCTATTTTTTCCATCTTGGTTTAGACTACTTACTTCATTATCTACACAGAATTTATCTTATGCATTGTCTATTTTGAATGGGTGGTTTTATGAACTTGCTATTTTTCCTATCTTGGTTGTTAGTGGATCATTGGGTTTTTCCATAGCTTTGGGGCTATCATGCTCGGTGGTGCTTTTGGAGTTGTTTCTTGATTGATTTTGCTAACCCCATCTTCCCAACTGTCGAGAGAAATTGCAATTTTGGTTATTTTTATTATCTCTTTCAGGATTGGTCTTACTTTATGGTTTCTTTCTGCTTTTCTTGAGGATTTTGGTTTAGCTGCAAACCTGCTCATCTTTACCTTGAAGGATTTCAATGTTGACTATCTTTTGAACCCATTTTGTTTGTTTTTTGCATCTCTGCTTTTCTCTGGCTTATCATATGGTGGGTGCAATAATTGTATTGTTGTTTTCATTGTTGGTTTTTTTTGGGTCCTATGTGAGCTCTTTGGTTATTATTTGTTGCATGTTGCTTTTTTTTTTTTTCTTGTACAAGCTGCTTGATCACGATGTTTGAGATTACTTAACTTTTCTATTTTCTTCCTCTTGGTTCTGTTATATTTGTGAGATCTTGAGATTATGCTTTTACTAATTTGATTTTAACCTATGCATTGTTTACTCGAATGGGTGGATTTATGGCCGCCTGTCTATTACTATCTTGGTTGTAGGTGACTGGATTCTTGAGTTTTAAGCGATTATGGATTGTCTCTCGATTGTCTTTACTTGGAGTTGTTTGTGGTGGGAGCTTATTACTTGTGCCTTATGGTTCATCTAATCTGCTGTTGCATTCCCATCTCCTCTCTGATAGACTGTGGTAATTTGGGCTTGGGATATCTCTTGCCTTACACCAGTTCTCTAATTGTAACAGTTGGACTGCATTGCTTTCTTTCATTGCACTTCTTTTTAGGTATTTTATCGGGTACATTTACAGGTTGTTTCATATTTGTCCCATATGTTTGGGATGGGGTTAATTCCATGCTATTTTATTTGCCTTTCATTTCAGGTCTTTTTATTGGTCTTTTATGCTTCTTACCTCTAGCCTTTTACGCTATTTTATGGTGGGTCTTCATCTTGATCTAATTAAACCCTTGGACTGATTAAAATATGGTAGACAATGATGGTTCACTTTCATTTGTGTTGGGATTCTCATGACATGGTGTCTAATATGATGACATTTACTCTGCATGGGATCCCCTTACCCATTATGCTCTTTGCTGCTTTCTTTTCTATTTAGTATAGGGCTTTGCTTTGGTTTGCATGTACTAAGGCTCAAAAGACTTTCAACAAATGGTTGCTATACAAGTTTGTTGGCTATGATGGCTGTGATGATTTCACTCCTTTTTGGTTTGGTAGTAGCTCTTGTGATGTAACCCTTCTAAGTATGGATGCTATTTGCATCTTCCCCAACTTGGTGTGGTGAGCCTTCTCTATCACACTTCCTTATTATCTATTTCAGTTTATGGTGCTTTCATTTTTCACTTTGTCTGTATTACCTTAACTGCTCTAATTTCTTTTTTTTTTCAACAATTTTGCAAGTGCAATTCTCTTGTTCTCTTGTAGGTTTGCTCCATAGTGTCATCATTCTCTCATCTGAAGAGCTTTGGCCTAATCTTCCATTGGCTTATCTTGTTGATCAATTTGTATATTTTGCTTTCCTTACTCTTTTATTTTGCTTTTGGTTGTATTTAGATAGGGGATTTACTCTCTAGGCTGATTGTAGCTCTTTGAGCAATAGTCGTGGAGTTTATCCCCTTTAAGGACCTTGTAACCCATTTGTTGTGGCAATAAAATTCCCCCTATATGGGGTTTCCCAAAAAAAAAACACTAAACCTAAACCTAAACCCTAAACCTAAACCAAAACCTAAACTTAAACCTAAACCTAATCCTAAACCCTAAACCTAAACATAAACCCTAAACCCTAAACCCTAAACCTAAACCTAAACCTTAAACCCTAAACCTAAACCTAAACTACGACTTACTACTAAACACTAAACCTAAAATAAAATGTAAAACCTAAACTTAAAAAAATAAAATAAAACTTAAACCTAAGAATAAAATAAAACTAATCTAAAAAAATTTAAACCTAAACCTTAAAATAAACAAAATAAAAACGACTAAATAAACCTATAAATAAACTAAACTGGATAAAATAAAAATGAACCTTAATAAAATAAAAATAAAACTAATTACTAAAATAAACTAAATAAACCTAAATACACCTACATTTAGAAAAAATTTAAAAAAATTAATAAAAAACCTTAAACCCTAAACCCTAAAATCCTAAATCTAAATCTAAACCCTAAACCCTAAACCCTAAACACTTAAACCATCTGACCACAACTCCTAAACCCTAACCCTCCCACTAAACCCTATTAAACCCTAAACCCTAAACCCTAAACCAAAACACTAAACCCTAAACCTTAAAACCTAAACTAACCTAAATCATGCATCCCTAAACTAACCCCAAACTAAAACCCTAAAAAAGCCTAAAACCCATAAACCCTAAAGAGTAAACCCAAAACCCACACTAAATCTAAACCCCAACCCTACTGGGGTTTGGTGGATCAGGTGATGGTGGATATGGAGGTGGTGGTTGGGAGGCGGAAAGAGCGGAGGTTACGTGGTGGTGGAGGGATAGATTGGGGATATGATGGCGGATCCACTGAGAAAGGGTGGTTGATGGGGCGAGAAACGAGATCCAATTTGCTACTTAGAGAACATTGTCTTTATAGTGGAGACTATTCTAGTTAACTAGGGTTTTTGATTTGCTCTAAGCGTGCTCATTTTTTATCTATGCCATTGCTTGTATCTTAGAAAACTTAGTCTGCTACTTGGTTGATGAAATTGAAAATAAGAAATGTTGAATCTGAATTTGTTCTCTATTAAAGAAAACCCCAAATCTTAAACCCTAAACCTTAAACCACCCAAAACCCTAAAACTCTAAACCCTAAACCCAAAACCCTAATCCCTAAACCACATAAACCCTAAAGTAAACTAAACCTAAACCCAAACCTAAACTAAACTAAACCCTAAATTTAAACCCACCACCTAAACTATCCCTAAACTCTAACTAAAACTCCCTAAACTAAACTAAACCAAATTTACCAACCTAAACTAAACCCTGGGCCACTTAAACCTAAACCCTGGGCCACCCAGGCCCTGGGCTACCCACCCCAAACCCTAAACTCCCAGGCCCTAAACCTACTACTGGGCCCTACCTGAGGGCTCTAGGCCCTTACAGGCCCCAGGCCCTGGGCTAAACCTAGGCCTCACTAATCCTGATATAAATGGGCCTTGGTCTGAGCCTGGGCCCTGAACACCAGACCATGGGCCTGGGCCATGACCTGAGCCTGACTCGTCCATAGGCCCTAATCCACACTAGGCCCTGGGCCACTATAGCCTGGGCCACTTACCTCTGACAAACATGCACTCTCCTAGGCCACAGACCTCTGACCTGAGCTGACTGGGCCCACAGGCCAGAATCCCTGGATACTCTAAACCCTACCATATCTTAAACCTTAAACTGAGGCTGACTCCAAACAAAATTAACTCCAAACCTCCTCTTCCCACCAACCACCACTATACCCTAAACCTCTAAACCTAAACCTTCCCACCCTACTAAAACCTCCACCCTAAACCTTAAACCCAAAACCTCCAAACCCTAAACCTCATCCTAACTAAACTAAACTTAAACTAATGTAACAAAAAAAAGCCAAATCCTAAATGTTAATAAACCTAAACCTAAACCCTAAGAATTAGAACCTTGGTGACATCATAAATCAGAAGGTCTAGATCTGGTCAGAGGCTATGGGAGGCGGCATTATCGCGGTGGTGGTGGATCACAGGTTCGGTGTATATGGAGGTGGGTTATGGAGGGAGACAGCAAAGGTTATAATGGTGGTGGCGAGAGGAGAGATCAGGGATATGATGGGTCCGCTACTTGAGTGGTAGTTCTAATGGGAACTAGAGAATGTGAAAGCAGGGCGATCCATCTACTATTTATGGAACGAATCTTTATGGGGATGGTTCTAGTTATCTAGGGTTTTCATTTTGCTCATGCATGCTCATTTTGTCTATGTACGTTGTCTTACAAAACTTTGTGTGCTTTGATGAAATTAAAAGAAGAAAAACCATAAAACCATAAACCTAAATTATAAACTAAAACATAAACCTTAAACCTAAAACCTAAACCTAAACCAAAAATCCTAAACCTAAACCAAAACCCTAAACCCCAAAACCCCTAATAAAACAAAAAACCTAAAAACCTAAACCCTAAACCTTAAACCCAACCCAAACCCCACCCTAAACCCCTAACCCTACTAAAACTAAACCTAAACCCTAAACCCTAAAACCAAACCACAACCTAAACTAAACCTACAATAAACCTAAAATAAAATAAACCCTAAACAATAAAAATAAAATAAATAAAATAAAATGAAAACCTTAACTAAACCTAAACCTAAAAATAAAAATATACAAATAAAAATATAAATAAAATATAAATAAAACTTAAACTAAACTAAAATTAAATAAACCTAAATAAAACCTAAATAAAATAAAATAAAAATAAAATAATACCTAAAATAAAATAAAATAAAACTAAATAAAACCTAAAACTAAAAATAAATTTGAATCTATAACCTAAAATAAAATAAAATAAACCCTAAATTAAAAAAGACTTAAACCTAAAATAAAAATAAAATAAACTAAACTAAAATAAATAAAACCTAAACTTAAAATAATAAACCTAAACTAAATAAAATAAATTAAACAAAAATAAACTAAACCTAAACCTAAACTAAAAAATAAAACCTAAAATAAAAATAAAAATCTAAAACCTAAACCTAAAAAAATAAAATAAAATTGAAACCCTATAAAAAAAAAATAAAAAAAATAAAATAAAATAAAATAAAATAAAAAATAAAATAAACTAATATAAATAAAATAAAATAAAATAAAATAAATAAATTAATATAAAATAAAATAAACTAAATTAAATAAAAATAAACTAAATAAACCTAAACCCTGCTTATTTAAGAAAAATAAATTTAAAAAAACCCACACTATACTGATCTCCAAGGCCCTAAAACCCTGGGCCTAAACTTGCAACTAAACCTTGACCCTGAGTACTAGGCCTTATATTAAACCCTAAATCATAGGCCACCCAGGCCTACCCAGGCCTGAGCCACCAAACCCCTGACCCTGACTGGCTAAATCCAAACCTATGCTACCATGGGCCCTACTATAACGCCCCTGGGCCCTAGGCCCAGGCCCTAACCATGGCCCTAAACCACAGCTAAACCTGGCTAAACTGAGCCTGAACCCCAGACCCAGGCCACAAATGAAAACCTAAAGCCTAAAACTGAGCCTGAAACTCCAAACCTAAACCCCCAAACCATGACCCTATCTTTAGTCCTAACTGGACTGACCTGGGCCACTGGCCAAATCTAAATCTGACACTAGGCCCTAAACCCTAAACCTACCACAGGTTAAAAAAATCAAAAGACGCCAAACTGACAACCCAAACCCTGACTGAGCTAAACCTAGTAAAATAAATGAAAAATAAACCTAACCCTAAAAAGCAAATAAACTTGGCCCCAAGTTAGGCTAAAGTTAAACCCTAAAATACTAACCATAAAAACCTAAACCAAAATTAAATAAACCAAAAAAAATAAAATAAACCCTAAACCTAAATAAATTATAAAATAAAAAAAATAAACCTAAACTAAAATTTAAACCTAAACTTAAAATAAAATAAAACTATAAAGATAAATAAAAAAATAAAACTATACTAAAACAAAATAAATCTAAGAAAAAAATGCCAAATATAATAAAACTAACGTTAATAAAAATAAAATAAACCTAAAATAAATTAAAATAAAACTAAATATAAAACTAAACATAAAAATAAACCTTAAAATAAAACCTAAAAAATAAATAAAAAATAAAACATAAACCCTAAACTAAAAATAAAACCTACCTAAAATAAAAATAAAACCTAAACCTATACTAAAATAAACTAAAATAAAAAGAAAACCTAAATCTAAACTAAATGAAATAAATTAAACTAAAATGAACTAAACCTAAACTAAACTTAAACCTAAACTAAAATAAAACCTAAAATCTAAACATAAAATAAAATAAAATTGAAACAAACCTGAAATAAAATAAAACTTAAATAAAAATTATAAATTAAAAATGTAAAACTAAACTAAAATAAATAAAATAAACTAAATAAATAAATAAAAAATCTATAATTAAAAAATCAATATAAAACCCTAAACCTAAACCTCTGACCTAAACTCAATCTAAACCTCAACCCCAACACTCAGCCTAAACCTAAACCCCAAAAACCAAAAACCCTAAACTAGGCCCCACTGAAGCCCAGGCCAGACCAATCTTAACCAGTCCACTCGTTGATCTCTGGGCCGGACCTAAACCTGAGCCACAACTCACCAGGCCATGGGCAACCCCAGGCCTGGGCTTAACTTGACTGGCCTAAACCACACAGTCAGCAGGCCTGGCCTGGGCCCACCTAAACCTGAGTCATGAGACCCTAAACCATGGCCCTACTCCCCAGGCCTGGAGATATGAGTAGATATGAGGCCTGTCCACTAGGCCCAAACTACCCAGAACAGGCCTGCCTTAACTGGGCCACAGGCCCTAGGCCTAGGCCCTAGGCCCTGGACCCACAGGCCCTGAGCCTGGGCCCTAAACCTAAACTTAGGCCCCAGGCCTGACCCTAAATCTGAGCTTTGACTTTAAACTCTAGGCTAAACTGGGCCTGGGCCACTTATGCCACTAAACTTAAACCTGATCCTAAATATAAAAAAATAAAATAAATAAATAAACTTAAATAAATAATAAGATAAAATAAAATATAAAACTATATTAAAACTTAAATCTAAAAAACTAAATAAAATAAAATAAAATAAAATAATAAAATAAAAAATTAAAGTAAAATTAAAATAAACTAAACTAAAAAAAAGTAAAATAAACCTAAACATAAAACCTAAAATAAAATAAAACTAAACTAAAATAAAATAAAATAAACTTAAAATAAAATAAAACTAAAACCTAAACCTAAAATAAAAATAAAACCACATCTAAAATAAATAAAATAAAACTAAACTAAAAATAAACCTAAACCTAAACCTAAACCTAAACAAATACTAAAATAAAACCTAAACTAAAATAAATAAACCTAAACAAATAAAATAAACATAAAATAAAATAAAATAAACTAAATAAATAAATAAAATAAACTAAAATAAATAAAATATATTCCAAATAAACCTAAACATGGGTTTAATTTAAAAAGCCTTAAACCCTAAAAACTTGAATCCACAACCCTTCCATACACTACTAACCCAACTCTAAACTAAATCTTATGGACCACATCTTAGGCCACAAACCCTAAACCTAACCTGGCCTAACTGACCACTAAACTCTGAACCACTGAGCCCTAGGCCACTACCAAACCCTAACCACTGGGCTTAGAGCACAGACTAATCAAACTAAATCCTACCCAAACCCACTAAACAAACCTAAAACCTAAAACTAAAAAGACTAAAAATATAAAATAAATAAACTTTTAAATAAGATAAAATAAAATAAAATAAAAACTAAAACCTAAACTAAACCTAAACAAAACTAATAAATTATATATAAATAAAACCTAAACTAAACTAAAATAAAACCTAAATAAAATAAAATAAACCTAAAATAAAATAAAATAAACCTAAACCTAAACTAAAATAAAACTAAAATATATAAATAAAACCTAAATCTAATCCTAATAAATAAACCTAAAAAATAAATAAAATAAAATAAACTAAAATAAACTTAAATTGACTAAAAAAAATAAAACCTAAAAATAAAACCAAAAATGAACCTAAAACCTTCAAAAAAATTAAAACCTAAACCTAAACCTAAAATAAAAATAAACCTAAAATAAAATAAAATAAAACTAAACTAAAAAATAAACATAAACCTAAACTAAACTTAAAATAAATAAAAATAAAAAACCTAAACTAAAATAAACCTAATAAATAAAAGTTAAATATAAAATCCTAAATAAAATAAAACTAAATAAATAAAATAATAAATAAAACTTAATAAACTTAAACTACCGGTTTACTAAATTTTAAAAGAAAAAAAACCTAAACCCTAAATACAACCACCATCTAAACACAAACTAACCACACATTAACCCTAAACCCTAAACCCTAAACCTACTTACACTACAAACCCTAAACATAGTGAACTAAACCCAGATCTCCTCATAAATTGCACTAACTAAACCACAATCACTAACTAGGCCACCCTACCCTAATGAGCCACTAAACTAAATCCTAAAACCACTAAACCACGAAGCCCACTAAAAAACACCTAGCTCAAACATAAACTGAAAATAAACCTCACGGATCTAAACAATCTTAAAACCTAAACCACTAAACCCTAAACCTCATAAACCCTAAACCCACAAACCTAAACTAAATGATAAATAAATAAATAAACTTAAACCTAAAATGATAAAATATATAATATAATAAACCTAGTAAACTAAACCTATAAAATTAAAATAAAATTAATTAATTAAATTAAACTAAAATAAAATAAATAAAATCTAAATTAAAAATAAATTAAACCTAAGAATAAAAACCTACATAAAATAAAACTAAATGTAAAATAAAATAAAATAAACCTAAAATAAAATAAAGAAAAACTATAAAACTAAACCTAAAAATAAACCTTAAAATAAAACCTCAACTAAAATAAGAAATGTAAACCTAAAAGAACAAAAAATTAAAAAAATAAAATAAACCTAAATCTAAAATAAAATAAACTAAACTAAAATAAATAAAACATAAACCTAAGCCAAAATAAACTAAACCTAAACCTAAACATAAACTAAATAAAATAAAATAGACTAAAATAAACCTAAACTTAAACTAAAAATAAAACTTAAAAATAAACAAAATAAAACCTAAAACCTAAACCAAAAAATAAAATAAAACTAAACAAACATAAAAAAAAAAAAAACCTAAAATAAAATAAAATAAAAAACTCATAAAATAAAACCTAAACTAAACTTAAAAGTAAACTAAAATAAAAAAAATAAACTAAAATACATAAACCTAAAATAAATAAACTAAATTAAATAAAATAAAAATAAACTAAAATAAGTAAGAAATAAACTAATTAAACTGAAACCTATTAGTTTAATTAATTTAAATGAATAATCATAAACACTAAATCCTAAATCATAAAGCCTAAAACCTAACCCCTAAACCCTAAACCTTAATCCCTAAAAAAACCCTAAACCCTAAACCCTAAACCCTAACCTAAAACCTAAACCCTAAAGATAAACCACAAACCCTAAACCTAAATCCTAAACATTATACCTCCCAAACCCAAACCTAAACCTAAAGTAACTAAATAAATTAAAAAATAAACTTAATCCTTAAAACCTAATAAACCTGAACCTAAACTCAAAGAATGGACAAAACCTTAAAGGTAGGAACATCACCGTCAGCTAGGCTCAGTTTGTATTTGGTGGTGGAGGAGAAGGCAGGGGCAGAGGTTATCATAGTGGTGGATGGGGATCTGGAGGTGCTGATGGATATGGAGGTGCTGGTCCGAGTAGTGGTGGTTATGGAGGCAAGAGGAGCGATGATGGTTTCAATTGTGGTGGTGATGGAGGAAGCAATCGGGGATATGATGGTGGATCCTGCGACTCAAGAGGTCAGAGTGGATCTGGTGGGAACTAGAGAAACTGAAGAATAGCCTATCCGATCTGCTGGTTATGGAAGTGTGTCTTTATAGTAAGGGCGGTTCTAGTTATCAAGGGATTTGGATTTTCTCCATGGGTGCTCATTCTCTATCTATGTTGTTGTTTGTGTCTTGGAAAACCTGGTGTGTTACTTGGTCGATGAAATCAAAAAGAAGAAAAGTTGAATCTGAATTTGTTCTCTATTAAAACAAGAAAAACCAAAAACCCTAAACCTTAAACAAAAACTTGAACCCTAAACCCTAAACCCTAAACTATAAAACATAAACCCTAAACTCTAAACCTTAAACCCTAAAACCTAAGCCAAAAACCTTAAACCCTAAAACCTAAACCCCAAACCCCAAAACCCAAAACCCCATCTTAAACCCTAAACCAAACCCTAAAAGCTAAAACCTAAACCTAAATAAAACCTAAAAATATAAAACCTAAACCAAAATGAAATGAAAAGATAAAATAAAATAAAACATTAAATAAAACCTAACTCTAAACTAAACCTAAAAAAAAAAATAAATAAAATAAAATAAAACTAAATAGATCCTAAACCAAAGTGGACTTAAAATATAGGCTAACCTAAACCCTAAACCCTAAATCCAAACCCAGGCCAGATCTCAACCCTAAACTCTCTCACTGGGCCCTGGGCCTGACCTTAAACCACGGACACTAAAACTGGGCTGTGCCCTAAAGGCTTTGCCCTGAGCCTGGGCTCTGAGCCTAAACCTAAATCCTAAACTAAACTCTGGACTGATCCTGCACTTAAAGGCCTGGGACAGATCCACCATGAGCTTAAATGCCCCAGGCCCTGAGCTCTAAACCTAAACTACCCTGGGCCATGACCCTGGGTTGTGGACCCAAAACCCTAAATAGCCAATCTTGACCCACCTAAACCCTAAACCCTAAACCTTCTAACCTAAACCTAAACCCTAAACCAGCCACCTGACCCTGGGCCTTAAACCCTACACAAACCCTGCCTAAACCTACAACCCTAAACCTAAACCTATCCCTAAACCTAAACCCAAGCATAAACCCTGCAACCACAAACCACTAAACCCAAGTTGCTAAACCTAAACTAAAGTAACTAAATAAATTTTTTTAAAAAACATAAACATTAAGAATAGGAAGGGATGGCGGGAACATCACTATCGGCCGGGTCTCTAGATCTATGGCTAGATGCAAGGTGGTGGTTATTAGGTGGGGATGTGAAGGTCTTTGGATATGGATGTGGTGGTCAAAGGAGTGGTGGTTATGGAGGATGGAGGAGCGACGGTGGTTACATCCATAGTGGTGGCAGAGGGAGAGATCAGGGATATGATGGTAGATCCCACTACTTGAGAGGCCAGGGTGGTTCTGATGGGAACTGGAGAAATGGAATAACGGTCAATCTGATCTGCTGCTTATGGAATTATGTCTTTACAGTAGAAATGGTTCTAGTTACCTAGGGTTTTTGATTTGCTCTATGCCTACTCATTTTTTTACTATGTTGTTGCTTGTGTCTTAGAAAACTTGGTGTGTTACTTGGTTGAGGAAATCAAAAAGAAGAAATGTCAAATCTCAATTTGTTCTCTATTAAAAAAATCCAAAAACCCTAAACCCTAAACTAAAACTTGAACCCTAAACTTAAAACCTAAAACCTAAACCCTAAACCCTAAACTTTAAACCCTAAATCCTAAACCCTAAATGCCAAACCCTAAACCCTAAACCCAAAATCCTAAACTAACCCTAAACCCTAAAAAGCTAAGACCAAAACTTAAACTAAATAGAACCTAAAAGTAAAATAAATAAATAAACCTAAACCAAAATAACATAAAAATTGAAATAAAATAAAATCTAAATTAGAACCTAAACTTAAACCTATAAAGAAAATAAAATAAAAGTAAAACTAAACTAAAATAAAATAAATAACCCTAAACTAAACTAAAAAATAATCTAAATAAAAAAACCTAATTAAAATAAAACTAAATGTGTAATAAAATGAAATAAACCTAAAAAGAAAATAAAATAAAACTAAATAAAACCTAAACCTAAAAATGAACCTAAAATAAAACCTAAAACAAATAAAAAATAAAACTTAAACCCTAAAGTAAAAAAACATAAACTAAAAAAGGAAAATAAAATAAACCTAAACTAAAATAAACTAAACTAAAATAAATAAACCTTAAACCAAACCTAAAATAAACTAAACCTAAACCCTAAACTAAATAAAATAAAATAAACTAAAAATACCTAAACTAGACTAGAAATAAAACCTAAAAATAAACCTAAAATAATAACCTAAAACATAAACCTAAAAAAATAAAATAATAACCTAAACTAAACCAAAAAAAAAATTAAATAAAAATAAAACTAAGATAAAAAAACCTAATCCTAAACCTAACCCTAAAAAATAAACTAAAATAAAAAACTTGAACTAAAATAATTAAACCTAAAATGTATAAACTAAACTAAATAAAATTAAAAAAATAAACCTAAATAAAATTAAAATTAAAATGAACTAAAATAATTTAAAAATAAACTAAATAAACCTAAACCTACGAGTTTACTTAATTTTTTTTAAAAAAAATCCTAAACTTAAAATAAACCATAAATCATAAACCCTAAACCCTATAAACCTAAACCCTAGACCCTAAACCTTAAATCCTAAACCCTAATGAACCATAAACCCTAAACCCTAAACCCTAAACTCTAAACCCTAAACCCTAAACCCCCCTACAACCCTAAACCATAAACCCAATCACCCTAAACCCTCAACAATCACCAAAAAAATTAAGCCTTCTTTTGCAAAATTTCCTGACTGCTTTTTGGGGAATTTCCTCCCAGTTCTTGTTGTTTGTTGTTGGATCCTTCTTTTTTCCTTGGTTTTATGTTTTCTTATTCTCTTGGGATTAGCCTCTATTGGGTGTGTTATTTGCAGCACATTTTATGTTATTATAATGCTTCTTGTCAGGTTAGACTTTGTTGCTGGGGAAGTTTGGTTTTTTAGTTAGTCTTAGCTAGCTGCTACTATTGCCTTTCTATGGAGGTTGTGCTTCTTTTGTACCTTTATTGTGTGGTGCTTTGTTGGTTTTCTGCTTTTCCTTGGCTGCTGGGGATGCATCCTTTATTAGTTACTTATGATGGGCTATTCTCTTATGGTTTCCTTATGGCTATTTTATTAAGTTGGTTTGGTCGAAGGACTTTTAGTTGTCCTTGGAATCTTGGTTGGTTACTTTTTTCATTTTGTTGGTTTTCTCTATTAATTGGCATGGGTTCATTGCTTGTTGATGGTCGGTTAGTTTTCCCAAGTTTGGAGCTAGGATTTGTATTTGGATAATGGCTATTGTTGGTGTGCTAACTTTATTCTAGCCTCTCTCTGGGTTATTATGATTAGTATGTCATGGTTTTGGTTTGGTGATTTTCTTGATAGCTAGTTGTTAGTCGATTGCTCTCTATTTAATGGTGCAGGATCTAGAACTCTATGGACTACTGGCCTTGGATGTTTGCTTGTATTAGGTATGCTAGTTATGATGGCTTTGATCCTACTCACCTCTTCTCTCTAGTTGCTAGCATTACATATGATTATAAACCTTCTTCATGAAGTTTGGATGCTCATATCTATTATTTCCCTTTGAGATGATCCTAACTGAGCCTGAGCCTATTCTTTCTCACCTCTCTCCTTTCCCTCTTTGTATCCTTATCCCTTTTAGCTATGACTTTTGCCTTTGTAGTGTTTTGCAAATTTCTTTAATAGGTTGGAACTTTATAGAGGGAATGCTCATTACTCAGTCAACCCAAGAGTTGTTGTTGTCGATCTTGCTTATCTTGCTTTCTAAAAGGAATCATGAATTTCTTCTAACTCATCCTTTTAGTATTTTCAGGATTTGTTTTAGTCTTACTTTGTGTCTTTTTCTCTTATGCTTTTTTAGCTGTTGTATTTGCTATTTTGTTTTCTTTTCTTTTTTTAATGTACTTAAGTGGAGGTTTAGCTCCTTAGGTTTCTTATTGCTCTTAGAGCAGTAAAATTTTAGAGCATTACCCCTTTTAAGGACATTGTATCATTTCCTTTTAAGATAATAAATTCAAACTTTCTCAAAAAAAAAAATCCTAAACCATAAACAGCTCTAAACCCTAAAACCTAAACCACAAACCCTAAACTAACCCTAAACCCTAAACCCTAAAAAGCTAAAAGCCTAAACCTCAAATAAATAAAACCTAAAAATAAAATAAATAAAAAAACCTAAACTAAAATAAAATAAAACTTAAACCTAAACCTAAACTGAAACCTAAATTGAAAATAAAATAAAAAATAAGAAATAAACCAAAATAAAATAACTGAGAACCTAAACTAAACTAAAAAAAAAACCTCAATAAAATAAAAACTAAACCTTAAATAAAAATAAAATAAACCTAAAATAAAATAAAATAAGAACTAAATAAAAATTGAACCTAAAAAATAAACCCTAAACCTAAAAATGAAACCGAAAACCTAAACCCAAAACCCACAAAAAAAACAAAGGAAAATAAACTCTAACCTAACCCTAAACTAACTATCCTAAACCTCCTACCCCTAAACCTAAACACTAAACACAAACCTAAACCTAAACTCCCCCATAAACCCTACCCACTAAACCACAACTCCACTCTCTAAACCTAAACCCCCCTACCACAGGCCACTATCTAAACAAACTACCCCAACCCTAAACCCTAAACCTCCTCTAAACCTGGGCCTAAACCTGGGCCCTAAACCCCACCCTAAACCCTGGGCCACTGAGCCTACCAAACCCTAAACCCACTCTAAATCCTACCTAAACTAAATAAAAATAAAATAAATTTCTCTAAACTAAATCCTAAGTAAAATAAAATAAAATAAACTAAACTAAATAAATAAAACCTAAACTAAACTAAAATATAATAAACCTAAAATAAAACTAATTAAAATAAAACTCAACCTAAAGTAAAATAAAATAAACCTAAGATAAAATATAATAAAACTAAATAAACTTAAACCTAAAAATAAACCTAAAAAATAAAACATAAAATAAATAAGAAATAACTAAAAATTAAAACAAAACATAAAATAAAACTAAAATAAACAAAAATAAAATAAACTAAAAAATAAAATAAAAATAAAATAAATAAAACTAAACCTAAACCAAAATAAACTAAACCTAAACCTAAACTTAAACTAAATAAAATAAAATAAACTAAAAATAAACCTATTCCTAAACTAAAAAATAAAACCTAAAATAAGAACTTAAAACCTAAACCTAAAAAAATAAAATAAAAACTTAAACCTAATCCTAATAATAAAAAATAAAACCTAAACCTAAAAAACAAAATAAAATTTAAACTAAACTAAAAAATAAACCTAAACCAAACCTAAACCTAAAATAAACTAAAATTCAAAAAATAAACCTACACTAAAATAAAGAAACATAAAATAAATAAACTAAACTAAATAAAAATAAAAATAAACCTAAATATAAATAAAAAAATAAACTAAAATAAAAAAGTAAGTAAATAAACTAAATAAACCAAAACCTACTGGTTTACTTAATTTAAAAAAAACCTAAATTAACCCTAAATCCTAAACCCTAAACCCTCTCTAAACCCTAAAAAGCTACCTGCTACCCTAAAACCTCTAAACCTACCACTCCCTAAATGACCATGACCTAAACCAAACTCCTAAACTAAACTGGGCTCCCTAAACTAAACTAAACCCAAACCTAAACTGACCAACAACTCCACACCTCTAAACCCTCCACAAACCCTAAACTAAACCCAACCTAAACCTAAACCCTACCACACCCCCCCTAAACCTTCCCACCTAAAACCCTCTAAACTTAAACTCCTAGTAACTAAATAAATTTAAAATTAAACCTAATCCTCTTAATAAATTGAAACCTAAACCTAAACCCTCCCCAAACCCTAAACCTAAACTTAAAATAACAAAATAAACTTAAATTCTATAACCTAAAAAATGGCCAATCCGATCTCGCTACTCAAGAGGCTCAGGTGGTTCTGATGGGAACTAAAGAAATTGAAGAGCACTGATCGATCTGACTTCAGGCGTGTCTTTATAGTAGAGATGATTCTAGTTATCTAGGGTTTTTGATTTGCTCTATGCATGCACATTTTCTATCTATGTTATCGCTTCTGCCTTTGAAAACTTGGTGGGTTACTTTATTGATGAAATCAAAAAGAAGAAATGTTTAATCTAAATTTGTTCTCTGCTAAAAAAATAAAAGACCCAAAACCCTAAACTATAACCTGAACCTTAAACTAAAACCTAAACCCTAAACCCTAAACCTTAATCCCTAAACCTTAAACCCTAAAACCCTAAACCCTAAATCCTAAACCCTAAAACTTAAACCTTAAACCCTAAACCCTAAACCCTAAACCCTAAACTCTAAACCCTAAACATGAAACTATAAACTAATCCTAAACCCTAAATCCAAAACCATAAAAAGATAAAAACCTAAACCTAAACTAAATAAAACTTAAAAGTAATATAAATAAACAAACCTAAACCAAAATAAAATAAAAAATAAAATAAAATAAAATCTTAAACTAAAACCTAAACCTAAACCTAAACTTAAAGAAAATAAAATAAAAAATAAAAAAAATAAAATAAAATAAATAAATAAACTAAGCTAAAATAAACCTAAACCTAAACCTAAACCTAAAATAACTAAAATAGAAAACCTAAACTAAAATAAATAAATTTAAAATAAATAAACTAAACTAAATAAATAAAAAAATAAACCTAAATCAAAATAAAATAAATTAAAATAAAATAAAAAAATAAACTAAATAAACTTAAACTTACTTGTTTACTTAATATTATAAAAATAAAAATAAAATTATAAAAAAGAAGAAATAAAAAACCCTAACCCTAAACCATAAACCCTAAAATTAACCTTAAACCCTAAAACCCTAAAGACTAAGCCTTAAACCCTAAACCCTAAACCCTGAATCCTCTAACTTACAACCCTAAACCCTAAACCTTAAACCCTAAAAACCTAAAAACTTAAACCTAAACTAAATAAATCCTAAAAAGGCAAAAAATAAATAAAACTAAACCTAAATAGAATAAAATAAAATAAAATAAAAACCTAAACTAAAACCTAAACCTAAACCTGAACCTAAACTTAAAAATAAAATAAAATAAAAAATAAAAACTAAACTAAAATATAATAATTAAAAACCTAAACTAAACTAAAAAATAAAACAAACCTAAAACTAAAAAAGTTCAAATAATATAAAAACTAAACATATAAATAAAATTAAATAAACTTAAAATAATTTAAAATCAAAAATAAATAAAAACCTAAAGCTAAAAAAATAAAACTAAAAGTAAAACTTAGAAAATAAATAAATAAATAAAACCTAAACTCTAAACTAAAAAAAAACTAAACCTAAAATAAATTAAATAAAATAAACCTAAATCTAAACTAAAATAAACAAAACTAAAATAAATAAAACCTTATCCTTAACCTAAAATAAACTAATCTTAACACAAACTAAATAAAATAAAATACACTAAAATAAACCTAAACCTGAACTTTAAAATTAAACCAAAAAATAAACCTAAAATAAAAACCTAAAACTTAAATCTAAAAAAATAAATTAAAAACCTAAACTTAATCGTAAAAACAAAAAATAATTCTTAAACCTAAAAAATAAAATAAAAATAAAACTAAGCTAAAAAATAAACGCAAACCTAAACCTAAACCTAAAAATAAACTAAAATAAAAAAAACTAAAATAAAGAAACTAAACTAAATAAAAAAAATAAACCTAAATAAAAATAAAAAATAAAATAAACTAACATAACGAAATAATAAACTAAATAAACCTAAACCTACCAGTTTACTTAATTTTTAAAAAAGAACCATAAACCTAAAATAAAACTTAAACCCTAAACCCTAAACCCTAAACCCTAAACCCTAAACTAACATAAACCCTAAACCCTAAGCCTTAAACTGAACCTAAACCCTGAACCCCCCCTTCAACTTTAAATCATAAACCCTAAACCCTACAACCCTACAACCCTAAATCCTAAACCCTAAACCCTTAAAACCCTAAACCCTAAAGCCTAAACACTTAGCATAAACCCTAAACCCTATACCCTAATCATAAACCCTAAACCCTAAACCTTAAACTTATTTTCACTTTTGGCTGGTGGGTTATGTTTTTGACCTCTTGCTGGGTTATAGTGGTTGCTACCTAATGGTTCGTCTTTTTTAAGTTGGCTTGGTTTTCATGGCTACTATCTTATCTACCTATGAAATAAAACCTATAAATAAATAATAAATAAAACCAAAACCCTAAACTAAAAAAAACATAAATCTAAAATAAAAATAAAATAAACCTAAACCTAAACTAAAATAAACTAAACTAAAATAAATAAAATGTAAACCTAACCTAAAATAAACTAAACCTAAACTGAGACATAAACTAAATAAAAAGAAAATAAACTAAAAATAAACCTAAACCAAAACTAAACATTAATACCTAAAAATAAACCTAAAATAAAAACTTAAAATTTAAACCTAAAAAAAAATAAAAACCTAGACCTAAACCTAATAATAAAAAATAAAACCTAAACCTAAAAAATAAAATAAATATAAACTTAAACTAAAAATAAACCTAAACCTAAACCTAAAAAATATACTAAAATAAAAAACCTAAACTAATATAAATAAACCTAAAATAAATAAACTAACCAAATAAAAAGATAAAAAATAAACCTAAATAAAAATAAAAAATAAAATAAAATTAATAAAAAATAAACTAAATAAACCTAAACCTACCAAATTACTTTATTTTAAAAAAATCTCTAAACACTAAAAAACCCCAAACTCTAAACCCTAAAAGCATAAATTATAAATAAACCCATACCCATACTAACCCCACCCTAACACCTAAACCCTAAACCTATTGAGAAGGGGCTATATTAGCCTTGACCTATCTCAGGTTTACAAATCTAAAGAGATAGTCTAATGGATGTGGGGTAAAGCTAGCCAACCTAAGGGGTCATCTTTTGGTGTGCAATGGATGTGCTAGAAAAAAGGAATAGCAGACTTACATCTTCCTAAGCAAGGAACAACCACTAGGGTGACCTATTAGATGCACAATAAATTGAACACCTGGAGACTCGGTGATCTAGGGACTTATGTCAACTCAAAAGTAGTCAGGATTAATTTAATCTTAATTTCATGTGATTTGATATGGTTTGTTTGGTTTAGTTTAATTTTGAATTGAGGGCATATACCATGGGGATGTGAGCTCAATCAAGTTTGATAGATTTAATTTATGGACCATGTTAGTGTGCGATGGACTCACTAAGAAGGGCTATATCAAACTTGTCCTACCTCAGATTTACAAATCCAAAGGGATTATCTACTAGCCATGGGGTAGAGCTGGCCAACCTAAGGGGTTGCCTTTCGATGTGCAATGGATGTGCTAGGAAGAAGGTGAAACAGACTTACATCTTCTAAAGCAGGGAACAACCACTAGGGTGACCTATTAGTAGCATAACAAATCAAACCTGACTTAGGAGTGACTACTAAGTGAATGTCATTTGGGGACTTATATCAACTCAAGAGTAGTCAGACGATTCCTATAGGGAGTTTTGCTAAAACTGCCCTAGAGATAGGATGTCTACTTGGGAAAAGGTATCAGTAGGGGTGTCCTCTTAATCCATAAGTAAATAAATGTTTTGTTTATATGTTTATGTGGACCATGTTGGTGTGTGAGGGACCACACTGAGAAGGGGCTATGTTGGCCTTGACCTATCTTAGATTTACTAGACCAAGGGAGAATCTGCACATCCATAAGATGGATTCTCCAACCATAAGGGTGGTTACTAGAAAAGGGGAACTATCTAATCCAATAGTAACCTATTTAGTATCTAAATGGGGTCACAAAGCATGTGATCCAAATATAGTTCCCATAGGGGAGGTGTTGATAGGGGAGTTTTCCTAAGCCCTGGAAAAGAAAGCCTATAGGTGTACGGTGGCCAATTCAAGGATAAAGCGTAGCAGACTTACATCTACCATGAGTGGTGTATCCTATGGTGCGAGAACCAACCAACCTAAGGTGTATCCGTCAGCATGAGTGGTGTATCTAATAGCATGAGTGGTGTATCCGATAGCATGAGTGGTGTATACATCGGCATAGTGAGAACCAACCAGCTTAAGGTGACCATTGGTGTACAATGATCAATCTGGAAATAAAGCATGAATGCTTATAACTTTTGGCGACTGATCATTAATAGTCTATTATTGGCATAGATGTTATATGACCTAGAGTGATTATTAAGTAGTCAAAAGGAACCACTAAAATTATCCTAAACCTTAAATATACTCAAGCTAATTACTAATAAGAAATTATAGCAAACTCACATCCTCTTAAACAAAGCCAACATGAGTAGCTTAGGCCATGTAGTAAGGCTACCAAACTAATAGCTTATCGATGAGTGTCCAAGTAAGAAAGGAAAGCATAGCTAACATCCTTAAAAGAATCAAAACCACTATACACTAGCAGTAACATGTATGCACCTTCGAGTTAGTGCCCTGAGGCGTTATCTCCTCAGTACGAGATAAAGATATGTGTTTATTTTATATGTTTGTGTGTAGTTTGTGGTTGTGTTGTATTGATGAATGATAGGATGTTATTCGGGTTCCTTACACCTACCTTAAACACATCATGGTGGATACACAAACAAGAATACTTTCAACATGGAAGAGATTGAATTCAAAATGGAATTTTCATTGATGATAATTATTTTCAAACATGATTTATAATATTTCTTTAAGTAGAGCCCATTGATTGGAAGCATTGGGTGCTCTCCCTTATGATTAATAAAGCGATAAAATCCTCTTTGGTAAATCTCTATGGCAAAACCTTCTATGTGGGTTCAAACATGCATCCCATCTTACGAGCAATAATTGGTCTCCTTAATACTAAAATAAGCTCTCGACTTGAAAAGATCTACACCAACTTGTTATGAGTTTGAATCATTTTAGCTTTGTACAATTAGAGGTTCGGCATGCCTAGCATCTCTCCTCTAAACCTTAAAGCTCTTCTAACCGTAACTTGGTGTTCTGCTCTATTATGATCTTACTACCCACATAAATAAAAAAACCTAAAAATAAACTAAAATAAAAAAGTTAAAATAAGTTAAAATAAAATATATAAAAAACTAGACTAAACTAAAAAAAAATAAAAAAAACTTATGAATAAAACATAAATAAAAAAAAAATGAAATGTAAAATAAATATAAAATGAACCTAAAATAAAATAAATAAAAAAACCTAAACCTAAAATAAACCTAAAAAATAAATAAAAAAAAAAACCTAAACTAAGCAATAAAAGAACATAAAAATAAAATAAAAATAAAATAAACAAAATATAATAAACTTAAACCTAAACAAAATAAACTAAACTAAAATAAATAATCCTAAACCTAAACCTAAACATAAACTAAATAAAATAAAATAAACTAAAATAAACCTAAACCTAAACTAAAATAAAACCTAAAATAAACCTAAAATAAATACAAAATAAACCTAAAAAATAAAAATAAAACCTAAACCTAAACTTAAAAATAAAAATAAAACTTAAACCTAAAAAATAAAATAAAATAAAATTCTTTAAAAATAAACTAAACCTAAACCTAAACTTAAAAATATACTAAAACAAAAAACCTAAACTAAAATAAATTAACTTAAAGTAAATAAGATAACTAAATAAAAATAGAAAATAAACCTAAATAAAAATACAATAAAACCCAAACTAAAATAAATTAAATCTAAACTAAATATACTGAATAAATCTAAACCTGCCGATTTAGTTAATTTAAAAAAAAAGAAAAAAACCTTGAACACTAAATCCTAAACCCTAAACCCTAAACCTTAAACCCTAAACCTACAATCCTAAACCACAACCCTTAACCCAAACAAGAACCTTTTTCCTCCTCTCAATTTTGCATTCCCTCATTGGATTGGTGTTCTCTAATTCGCTTCTTTGGCGTGTCGGGCTCCCCATGTGACATCCTTGGATTAGAGCAATTCGGTCTCTGTGAATCCCTTTCGCCTCTCGATCGCAGAGCTCTCCACTCTACAAGTTTTCATTGATTGCTCTGTTAATGCACTTGTTAAATCATTCAAGAGGCTTTTGGTAAGATCCTAGCTTGGTTAATCTCATTTCCACATATTATCGTGGATTCTTTGATAATGTGTTGGTCGGGATGTTGAGAAACTTGCTAAGCCCTTAGCTTTGGTGGTAAATTCTCCTTAGGCGCGACTCTTGATAATATTGCTCCTTCTTTCATAGTTTAAAATTATCGGTACTTTCTCTATTCGATCGATCCCGTCACATTCTTATTCAACTCTCAATTGATTTAGATTATTCACTGGTTTTCGCTCGTCATTTTTACTTTGTGCATAATTATCATATGAGGCTATTGAAATGGTCGCCCCTCTTTGATGTCAAAGAGGAATCTCCCATTGCCCCTCTTTGGCTTGCTTTTCTTAACATGTGAATACATTATGTCACTCATCAAGTTTTGTTTGCTGTTGGCGGCCTTTTTGGGAGACCTCTCCAAATAGACCAAGCAATGGCCACTAGATCTAGGCCTTCTGTCGCTTGTATTCTCGTTGAGATAGACATCACAAAAAAAATATCCCAAAGAGGTTTGGATTGGCTCTGAAAAATTTGGATATAGTCAAAAAGTCAAATTCGAAAATTTTCCTATCTATTTGCACTCACTGCAAATTCACGGGCACGATCACTCAGAGTGCTTTGTACTTCATCCTAATCTCATAAAAAAATTTACCACGTATGAACACCATTAATGGGCGGGAAAACCAATACTCTATATGTGCCTTAAAATACTCAAAAAGAGCCTCTCCTCCCTACTCCTCCTACTGATCTATCTATTGGAAAACACTCTGACCTTGGTACTAAAACAAGCATTGAGGGGTGTGACGCTACCAATGGTAATATACCTAACCTCACCCCTGCTTGTAATAATTTGGTTTCCCATGATAGCTCTTTGCTTCAGTTAAATCCTATGTCAATGGTAGCCTTATATTGGACACCCAATTAACATTTGAATGGGAATCAAATAATGGACCAAAACAATGATGACCCTATGGCTTGACATATTGAGAAAAAATTTGTATTATGAATGGTGCCAGAACTTCCCCATCTATTTCCCTTCAGAGTGATAATCAATTGCACCCAATTTCTCACACTCTATCCGATGCAGAAGAAGGTGAAATCCCCTCTTCTAAAACATTGATATATTCTTCTATTATTCTGGAACTCAAAAATCAATCCCTTTCTGATGGAGATAATTTGGATTCTGATAGACCCTTTCAAATTGTTAAAACAAAAACCCTACAAAGCAAAATTTTCTAATAATAACTTCTCTAGAACCACTCGCTCTTCTTTCACCTCACACAAGTAATGTGTCTTCATTTCTCTCCTCTCTTTCCTTTCTTTTTTCCTTTTCCCTTTTGGTTGTCTCCTTATGATTAATTTTCTTATTTGGAATATCCGGGGTTGTGGGTCTCTTCCTGTCCGCAATCGTGTTAGGAGTCTTTATCATGCTCATAATATCAAGTTACTTGTTCTTATTGAACCTTTCATTAATTCTTCCAAGATTTCTTTTGTCGCTAGATCCCTTGGTTTTCATAATTTCTTTTTCAATCTTAATAATAAAATTTGGTGCTTTTGGCACAACTCCATCACCATTTCCATCATTGATGATCTTGACCAATTGGTTAATGTCAAAATCTCCTTAGGTGACTTATCGCTTTTGGCTCTTTTATCTATGCTTCTTATGTGAGTGGTAGGAACATTCTTTGGAATCACTTACGCACCCTTGGCTAACCTTCACGGTTGGTTGGAGGTGACTTCAATACTATCATAGCTAGTTAAAAGAAGGGAGGATGTACTCCAACCTTCATTCCATGGAGGACTTCTCAAATATGATCCTTGATTGTAACCGATCGACATTGGTTTCTTGGGTCTAACTTCACGTGGCACAACTCTAGACTTTGGCGGATCTTGATAGGACCCTCTTTAATTCTCTTTGGATCAATCGGTGGCTACTACCAATGTTGAGCATTTGAGCGAGAACTTTGTCGACCATGCTCCTCTCTTGATTTCCTTCAAAAATCCCCCCTAACCCATCTACTCCCTCTCCTTTCAGATTTCAAAATATGTGGACCCAACATAGTGACTTCACCAATGTCGCTCTCACTAATTGGATGGCTCCTGTTTTCTCGAATAATTCTGTTGATGGTATGACTCATCTTTGGCTTAAGCTCAAAAGACTTAAACAAAATCTCAATTGGTGGAACAAACACATTTTAAAAACCTTTTCACAAATCTTAAAGCTATGGAACAAGAGGTTTGTTCTTGAAGAGGTCTCAAGATCCCAATAAACTTGAGGAGTTGAACATTGCCAAGAATAACTTGGTTAATTATCAAAACATGGAAGAAACCTATTGGCGTCAAAAGGCGCAAAGCAAATATATTATTGATGGTGCGAGAAACACCGTATTTTCATGCCATTTGTAATAAGCAGCCTTAAACTCAATTAAGAAAATTAAGAACTCTAATGGTGAATGGATAGATAACAATGATATTAAGGATTACGTCATACATCATTTCCAAACTTTATTAAATTCTAATCCGTTCGGGAACTTTATCTAACACCCATCTTATCCCTTCTATGATTAAGGTGGATAATCACTCACTATGTGCTCTTAGAAGAAGAGATTAGTAATACCTTAAGAACATGAACGACTCATTTCTACGGCTATCGACCCACTTCTTTCAGCATTGTTGGCCATTTATTAAAACCGAATTAGTTGACGCTGTTATTGATTTCTTTGATGGAAATCCTATTCCCAAATACTTTTCAAGCACTTCTATCATCCTTATTTCCAAAACTAACAATCGAATCTTGGGGCGATTTTAGACCGATTAGTCTTTGAACCTTTTTCAAAACTCATTGCTAAATTAATAAATAATAGGCTTAGCCCCGCTTCCTAAAATCATCTCCAAATCAAACTGGTTTTGTTAAACACATATCGGATAATATTCTTCTTCCTCAAGCGGTTCATGACCTTGATGTCCCTACTAGAGGAGGCAACATCTTATTCAAATGGACATCACTAAAGCATTTGATAAACTCTCGGGATTTTCTCATTCAAATCACGAATTTGTTTAGTTTTTGATAGTTTTATCGGATTATAAAAGGTGTATCACGAATGTCGGTTTTGGTTATCATGAATGGCGAGTCCATAGGTTTCTTTCCTTCTAGCCATGGTTTGAGGCAAGGTGACCCACTATCACCTCTTTTATCATCGCTATTGAATACTAAAGCCCGATCTTTTGCTAATAATCCTAATATGTCTTTTAAAACTCATGGAGGTTTCCTATTTCTCATCTTAGCTTTTTGAGATGATTTCATTATCTTCGCAATGGCTCCCTTCAACATGTTAAAACCATTAAGAACCTTCTAAATGATTTTGGTAAAGTTAGTGGTCTTTTCTTAATGAAGGAAAATGTGGTTTTATTCCTTCACTAAGATTCCTTCTAATAGACTTAACCAAATATCCTTACTAATTTTAAGCAAAATCAACTTCCTCTTAATTACCTAGGGGCTCCTTTTAAAGGCCAAAAGATCACACCTTTTTGATGATCTAATTCAAAAAATTTCAAACAAAATTTCAGTTTGGGAATTTCATTTACTCTCTTTCGGTGGTAGGCTTACCTTGATCAAGAGCACCCTAAATTCTATGCCTATATGCCTTCTTTAAACCATTGTGCCTACCAATTCTACCATCAATAGAATTGAGCGTCTCTTAAACAAATTCTTCTGGGGAACCAATACCTCCTCTAAAAGAATGCACTGGTCATCTTGGTCTAAAAGTTGTGGTACCCTTGAAGAGGGAGGTCTAAGATGTAAATCCATCAAAGAAGTTATCAATGCCTTCTCCTACAAACTTTGGTGGAATTTTATGAGCAAAAATAGTCTTTGGGCGAATTTCATGACTTCTAAATATTACCAGGGTAAACATCCTCTCATTTGTCCCTTTAAATCGAGTGATTCTCTTGTGTGGAGAAGATTTTGTTCTGATAAATGGGATGCTGAATCCTTAATTTTTTGGGGCATAAACTCTGGCAATTCCTTCTTTTGGCAAGACAACTGGAGTGGTGGTGGATCCATGGATGACTTACTCTACACTCACTCCACTTTTATTTCGAGTTAATTCATTGCAAAACCACAAGTGGAACACTAGTAAGATTCTTGATTCTATTCCTTCCACTTTCTTAAATATGATTACTAATATTCCTATCACTAACAATCATGATCGATTACCTTTAAGCTATCTCATAATGGGGATTTCAACTTTAAAATGTGTGGCTTCACACTAAGACACTCAGATTCTTCTATTGTGTTCTCCAAAATTTGGAATAACAATATCCCCTCTTCTTACTCTGTTCTAATTTGGTGTATCCTAAAAAACTTTATTCCTGTTGACTCTTTGTTGTGGGGTAAAGGGTTTTATTTACCCTCTAAATGTCAATGTTGTTCCCATATTGAGAATGTCAACCATGTTTTTATTAATGGGGCTATTGCATCTAAAATTTGGATTTGTTATGACGATCTATTCAACACTGTCAATTTTAATTGTACTCTTACTATATATCAACTTCTTGAAGTTTACTTTTACAATGCCATTAAAGGTCATATTAAAATCATAATCACCATTACTCTTATTTGGTTCATATGGATGGACCGAAATGAAGCTAAACATCATGGGATTCGTATGAATCACATGAGGATTATTACTAGAACTAAAACAAAATTTGTGACTTGTTTAAAGCCAATTTAATTCATCACAAACATTTTAAAGGCTGTAAATCTGTTGCCAATAAACTTGGCCTCAACCTTCCAGACCAGTCTTACTATCGAAATGATAGAATGGTTTTTTGGAAAAAACCTCTTGATCATATTATTAAAATTAATACTGATGGCTCTGTCTCTCATAATGGCTCAGGTTGTGGAGGCATTTTTAGATTCTAAGGGTATAGTCCTATGTGCATTTGCTTATCCCCTTATTTCCGACTGTCCTTATCGAGCTTATGGCAGTCCACAAAGCTCTTGAAATTTGTCTTCAAAATGGCTGGCTCAATATTTGGATAGAGGATGCTCTTCTACCAATATGAGCAATGCTTGTTTGTATTACCTCCTCAAGCAAACTAGGGCTCTTCTCTCTCAACTGAATTTTACCATCACTCATGTTTGGCGTGAAGGTAATGTCTGTGCTGATTACCTTGCTAATATGGGTGCGAGATTAGACAATATCATCCTCTTTGATCAATTTACCATACCCAAATACTTGCATGGTCTGGTTAACTTGGACAATTTTGGGCTTCCTTACCTCAGAATCTAATTCTCCTCTTTGTTTTCCTTTTTTTCTGGTTTTCTATTTCCTTGTGTTCTTTATGGATACTGCTCATATATATCATTGATGACTTGTGCTCTTTACCATGACTTGTTGCCTTTACCCTTTCTCCTTTAGTTGGAAGATATCTGTTTTTGGCAATTACAATATTATGGGGCAGATGTTGAACTATATGCATCAATCTCTTGGTGGAACTCAATTGAGCTTTGTGTTACATTCTTGGTTTTATATTGTAATCCCACTTGGGATCTTGATGATTTCTTTGTTAGGTTATAGATCCGATAATATGTGGTTTTGATATCTTTGGACCCCTTACAGCAAGCTCTTTCTGGAATTCATTTCCTGTTTCAGCAGGGTCTCTTTGGTGGGATCTTGCTGTGGGATGCTTTCTTCTTTTCTCCCACCTGCTATGGATGTTCTTTGTAGGCTTTCTCACAGGAAGTTTCTGAGATTGGGGCTTTGGTCTTATCTTGCTCCCTGCAGGAATGGGCTTTCATGTTGGCCTTTCTTTACCCTTTTTTCTTTGTTTCTCTTTTGTCCCTGCTAATCTTTGGGTTCTTTGTTGGTCTTCCCTCTGCTCTTATCCTTGGCAATCGGCTTAATGTGACTAATCATCCCTTTAATGCTTTGAATGTCCCTTATTGATTGGCTTGTGGTGAGTTTTCTTACTATCTTTTATATATGCTTTTGGGGTGCCTTGGTTGTTGGGACGATTAATCTCTGTTTGTTTTGGGGTTTTGGTTTATTTTGTTCACAAGATGTTGATAATTGCTTGGTTGGTTTTGTTTTGAACCCCGTTAAACTTGTATCAATTGCACTATTTTTCCTAGATGGGTGGTTTTATGGCAAGCTAGCTGGTTTTTGTTGTCTTGATTGTCTAAGGTTTTTTGGTGTTTGCTATCTAGTTTGCTGCACTCAAATACTTATTCCTATGTTATATCTTCTTGGCTATTAACTATGGCATTGTCTACTGATTGAGAGGCTTGGATGGTTTTGCCTATTTGTTCTTGTCTTTTGGTTTTGCCTTGGTTTCCTATTATATTATTTTGTCTGGATTCTAATGATATTTTTCATTTGAATACAATGTTTGATCCTTTTGTTGGTGAGTTCCAATCTGGTAATATCCTCTCTGCTGTTGGGATTGGCTCTCTGATTGGCTCTCGATTACTGTCTTTGTTGCTCAACACCGTAGTTTTTCTGTGTTGTTATCTTTGCTCGATATGACTAAGGGTTTATTATGTTTGTCAGTATGTTGTCTCTATTTGTTTTGGTCATTGGTGTCAGGCGGCTTTCTAAATTATGGTACTATGTTGTCCCTTCTTTGTCTTGGCTTGTCTTATCTTGCCTATTTTTTTGTCTTGGATATTTCTTTGTCCTATTTTTGATTCTAATGTGGATCCTAATTTGTATTTCTGTTGCACTAGCTATTTTGTTGTTATGTTTCTCCGAGTGCCCTTTATTTATCCGGGGTATTGCTCATTATCGATAACTGCGATCTACATTACCCTTGTTGTTTTATTAAGGACTGAATGGCTTGTGCTCTTCTTTATCTTTTGTCTTGGGGATGTCACGGAATGCAATCTTTATGCGCCCTTTCATGTCTTGGCTTTTGTCTTGCCTTCTATGTGCCTTTTACTCTTGGTTATCTTGTCTTGTTTTGATTCTCATATGGAAATTATTTGGACTCCCAATTTTTCTAATGGACTATTTGTTTGCTATGGGGTTGGCTTTCGATTGCGCAATTTATCTCCTATTTTTTCGATCTACATTACTGACCTCGTTTACTTTGGTTGGTGCGGTCTTATGAGCGAAAGAATGGTATTATGGCCAATTTAGTCCCTTCCTATCTTGGATGTTGTTGCCTTTTGCTATCTTGTTCTCTAGATTGATTGTTGATCGGATTATCAATGGAGGCCTTGAATCTTGTTATTCTTTGCTCTACTCTCGGTGCTAATTTTGGTTGGTTCTCATTCCTTATGTTGAACAATGCAATCTTCCTTTACTATTGCTTTTCTGACATTAATAAATTGTTCCCAGGTTGTTTTATTACTAAAGATTCATTTACATATCATGTGATTGGGATGGTGTTAATTATAGGTTCATTGACTTATTTGTTTTGACAAGTTGTCTCCTCTATAATTTTCTTATGGAGGGATTATATCTTGAACTAATTTCTTCCACGAATATGGCTATTCATGAGATTCTAGCTAAGATGGCTCATCACTTATGTTTATGTATTCTCATGTCAAGATGGCTATATTGATGATATTTTTCTTGAATGAGACTCTTATCCTTCCTCTTAGCAATTACCTATATATTGTAGATATGATTTTGCTTAGGTTTGCGGTAATAAAGCTCACAAGAATATCAACAACAGGTGCTTCCTTCTCAGTTTGTTGGCTATGATGGCTGATGTTCTCACTCCTTTTGGTTTGGTAGTAGCTCATGTGATGTAACCCCTAAGTTTGGATGTTCATACTTGCATCACTGGTGTGATTGAGCGAGCCTTCTATCACATTTCCTTATTATCATACTCATATTATATTGTTTCCTTCTACCTTTTTGTATTACCTTAATTGTTCTAATCTCTCTCTCATTATAACTGCGGTGTTTCTCTCTTTTATCTTCTGTTTGCTCCATATTACCAAGCACTCTTACAACCATCAGAGCATTGGCCTTAACCTTCCTTTAGCCTATTATGTTAATCATCTTGTATCTTTTGATTGCTTTAATGTTTTCTTTTGCTCTTGGATGTACTTAGATGGGGATTTACTCCTTAGGGCGATTGTAGCTCTTTGAGCGTAGTTTGAGTTTATCCTTTAAGGATCTTGTAACCCTTTTTTGTGGCAATAAAATACCCTCGCATCATGGGGTTTCCCTAAAAGAAAAAAAAAAATCCTAAACCCTGAACCCTAAACACTAAAAAACCCTAAACCCAAAAAGCATAAACCCTAAAACCCTAAACCCTAAACCCTAAGCCCTAAATGTTAAACCATAAACCCTAAACACTAAACCCTATCCCAAAACCCTAAACCCCAAACCCCAAACCCTAAACCTAATCCTAAAGTAAATACATAAATTAAAAAAATAAACACAAAAACCTAAACCTACTATTAATTAAATCTCTAAAACTACCAAACCTCTAAATCTTCTATCCCTAACTCTATAACTCTACACCCTACTGATAAATGATGGTGCCTAAACTCTCTCACTCCTTAAACTCTAAATCCTCCTCTAAAAAATCTTAATTAACTAAACCACTCCTAAACTACATAATCCTACTCTCTAATCCTACTAAACCTTCCCTAAACTCTTCTAAACTAAATCTCCCACAATACCCTAAACTCTACCATAAATCTGACCTCCTCAACCCTAAACCTCCTAAAACCTAAAATAAATAAATAAAACCTAAACCTAACTAAAATAAAAATGTAAACTAAAACTTAAACCAAAATTGAAAAATAAAATAAAATTAAAACTAAAATAAACTAAAATAAAATAAATAAAAACCTAGACTAAATTAAAAAATAAAAAAATCTTATGAATAAAAAACTAAATAAAATATAACTAAGCATAAAATAAAAATAAAATAAACCTAAAATAGAATAAAGTTAAAAATAAAAAAATCTAAACTAAAAAAATAAACCTTCAATTAAAACCTAAAAATAAATAAAAAATAAAACCTAAACCCTAAAGTAAAAAAAAATTCTAAACCTAAAATAAAAATAAATTAAACAAAATATAAAAAACCAAAACCTAGAAAAAATAAAATAAAAAACCTAAACTAAAATAAATTAACCTAAAATGAATAAACTAAATAAATAAAAATAAAAAATAAATCTAAAAAAATAAAAAAATATAGTAAATTAAATAAATAAAAAATAAACTAAATATACTAAATAAACCTAAAACTACGAGTTTACTTCATTTTTTTTTTTAAAAAGAAAAACAACCTTAAACCCTAAATCCTAAACCCTAAGCCCTAAACCCTAAATCCTAAACATTAAACCCTAACTCTAAACCCTAAACCCCAAACCCCAAACCCCAAACCCTACTGATCCTAGTAACTAAATATAAAAATAAACCTACTAACATAATAAACCTAAACCTAAACCCTACTTAAATTAAACCAGAAACCCTAAATCCTAAACTTCCACCCTCTCTGAGCCACTCTAACTGTGACCCTAAACCACACCTGGTCCTCTAAACTGACCTTAAACTGACTATAAATACACTCCTAACCTGGCCTTCTGACCCACCTTCTAAAATCTTAAACCCTGATCTCAAACCCAACCACCTCTAAAACCTCCACTCCACCTCTCACCTAATCTGATCCTTACTGACCTAAACCTGATCCTCTAAATCTTAAACCTTGCTACACTCCTAACACTACACTAAACTCCACCCAACCTAAACCCAAACCCCAAACCACTAAACCCTAAACCCCAAACCCTAAAACCAAACCTAAACCTAAACTAAATAAAATCTAAAAAATAAATAAATAAAATCCTAGGCCAAAATAAATTAAAAAAATAAAATAAAATAAAATAAACTAAAACTCACCTAAACCTAAAAAATAAAATAAAAAATAAAAAGTAATAATAAACTAAAATAAAATAAATAAAAACCTAAACTAAACTAAAAAAAATAAAATTAACCTCTCAATAAAATACATAAATAAAATAAAACTAATTGTAAAATAAATTTAAAGTAAACCTAAAATAAAACTAAATAAAAAATAAGTGAAAACCTAAACCTAAAATAAAAATAATATAAATAAAATATAATAAACTTAAACCTAAACTAAAATGAACTAAACCAAATTAAATAAAACCTAAACCTAAACCTAAAATGAACCAAACATAATCCTAAACCTAAATTAAATAAAATAAGCTATGCTAAAAATAAACCTAAACCTAAACTAAAATATAAAAGTAAAATAAACCTAAAATAAAACCTAAAACCTAAACCTAAATAGTAAAATAAAACCTAAACCTAAACCTAAAAATAAAATAAAACCTAAACCTAAAAAAAAATAAAATAAAATAAAACTCAACTAAAATAAACCTAAACCTAAACTTAAACCTAAAAAAATAAACTAAAATAAAACTTGACTAAAATAAATTAACCTAAAATACATAAATTAAACTAAATAAACTGATAAACCTAAATAAAAATAAAAAATAAAGTAAACTAAAATAAATAAAAAAATATACTAAATATAGTAAATAAACCTAAACCTATTAGTTTACTTAATTTCAAAAAAAGAAAAAAAACCTTAAACCATAAATCCTAAACCCTAAACCCTAAACCCTAAACCCTAACCTGACCTAAACCTCAACCCTAAACACAACCCTAAACCCTAAACCCTAAAGAACCCTAAATCCTTAAAGCATAAACCCTAAAATCCTAAAGCTAAACCCTAAACACTAAATGCTTTCTTAACCTAAACCCTAACCTTAAACCCTAAACCCAAAACCCCAAATCCTAAACGTAATCATAAAGTGACTAAATAAATTAAAAAATAAACCTAAACCCTAAAACATAATAAGACTAAATCTAAACCTGAACCCAAATAATGGGCAAAACCTTGATGGGAGGAACATCACTGTCAACCAAGCTCAGTCTAGGTCTGGCGGTGGAGGCGAAGGCGGAGGTGGTGGTTATTGCAGTGGTGGTGGGGGATCTGGAGGTGCGGTGGATATCATGGAGGTGATCAGAGTAGTGGTTGTTATGGAGGTGAGATGAGGGATGGAGGTTACAACCATCGTAGTGGAAGACGAAGAGATCTGGGATATGATGGTGGATCCGCTGCTCGAGAGGCTAGGGTGGTTCTGATTGGAACTGAAAAAATTGAAGAATGGCCAATCCGATCTGCTGCTTATGGAATGGTGTCTTTATAATAGAAATAATTCTAGTTATTTAGCATTTTTGATTTGCTCTATACATGCTCATTTTTTACCCATGGCATCATTTGTGTCTTAGAGAACTTGGTGTGGTATTTGGTTGATGAAATCAAAAGAGGAAATGTTGAATCTAAATTTGTTCTATGTTAAAATAAAAATAAAAAACTCTAAACCTTAACTCTAACCTAAACCAACCCAAACCTAAACTTAAACCCTAAAAATAAAAATAAAAGTAAAAAAGCCTTAACCCTACACTTTAAATCCTAAACCCTAAACATTAAACCCTAAACCCTAAAAACCCTAAACCTTAAAGCCTAAACACTAAACACTAAAGCCTTGAACCCTAGAACTTAAACCATAACCCTAAACCTTAAATCCCAAAACCTAAAACCCTAAAACCCTAAACCCTAAACCCTAAATCCTAAACCCTACATCCTACACCCTAAAGACCTAAAAACATAAACCTAAATTAAAGAAATCCTAAAAATAAAATAAATGAAAAAACCAAAACCTAAATAAAATAAAATAATAAAATAAATAATAATAACCTAAACTAAAACCTAAACTTCAACCTAAAAATAAAATAAAATAAAAATAAACTAAAATAAAATCAAATAAATAATAACCTAACTAAACAACATAATAAAGTAAACTTAAGAATAAATGACTTAAATAAAATAAAAACTAAACGTAAAATAAAAATAAAATAATCCAAAAAATGAAGAAAATAAAACTAAATAAAACCTAAACCTAAAAAATAAACCGAAAATAAACTAAAAAAAAATTAAAAAATAAATAAAACTTAAACCTAAACTAAAAAAAAAAATAAACCTAAAATAAAAATAAAATAAACCTAAAACCCTAAGATAACCCTACCCTAAGAAATCCTAAAACCCTAAACCTAAAACCTAAAAAACCCTAAACCCACTCCCTAAACCTAAACCCTAAAATGCTAAACCCTAAACCCTAAAGCCTAAACCCTAAACCCTAAACCCTAAACCCTAATACCTAAAAATGTAAAAACATAAACCTAAATTAAATAAAACCTAAAAATAAAATATATAAAAAAAAACCTAAACCTATAACTAAAAATAAAATAAAATAAACTAATAAAATAAAGTAAAATAAAATTAATAAAATGTAAACTAAACTAAAAATAAAATAAACCTAAGAATAAAAACCTAAATAAAATAAAAAAATAAATATACTTAAAATAAAATTAAATAAAAGCTAAATAAAACATGAACCTAAAAAAATAAACCTAAAATAAATACAAAATTAAAACGAAAACTAAAGAGCCTAAACCTAAAATAAAAGAAAATAAACATAATAAAATAAACCTAAACTAAAATAAATTAAACCAAAATAAATAAAAACCTAAAACTAAACTTAAAATAAACTAAACCTAAACCTAAACCAAAACTAAATAAAATAAAATAAACTAAAAATAAAATTAAACTTAATTTAAAAAATAAATACTAAAGGTAAACCCAAAATAAAAACATATAACCTAAACCTAAAAAAATACAATTAAAACCTAAATAAAAATAAAAAATAAACCTAAATAATAAAAAAATCAACAAAAAAATAAAAAATAAACTAAAAAAACCAAAACCTACTAGTTTACTTAATTTACAAAAAAAATCTCTAAACTCTAAATCCTAAACCCTAAACCCTAAACCCTAAACTAACAACATTACCTGCGTCAAACCCTAAACCTAAACCCCAACCCTGTAAATAATAAATTTAAACCTAAACCTTAAACTCTAAACCCTATAATAAACCTACCATAACCTAAACCATGGCTCTAACTAACCACACCCTCCTCCCTTGCCTATCTCCCTCCTACCTGATCCTCCTAAAACTAAAATAATCAAAATATAAAACCCTAATCCAAACTCTAAAACTACCCTAAACTGACCTCCATCCATGACCATCCCAACCCTAAACCTCACCCCAACCCTGATCACTAAACCTCCTACTCCTTGATAAATCCTAAACTCCACTAAAGCCCCAACACTAAACCCTAAACCTAAACTGTTACCATGAACTAAACTAACCTAACAAATAAAATGAAATAAACTCAACTAAAATAACTTAAACCTAAACATAAACCTAAAACTAAAATTAAATAAAACCTAATCTAAAAAATAAACCAAAATAAATAAATAAACTAAATAAATATAAATAAAATAAACTAAATAAACCTAAAATCTGTTTTTAAAAGCCCTAAATCACGGATCCTAAACCATAAACCCTAAAGCAAACCCTAACTAACCTAAACCCTAAATCCTACCACTAAACCCTAAACCTAAACCCTAAAACTAAACCTCAACCCTAAACCCTAAAAAACTCCTACCCCAAACCCTAAACCCTAACCAACTATAAATGATAAACCAAACTTTTCCTAAACCCTAAACCCTAAACCCTAAACTCCTAAAACCCAAAACCTAAAATCTAAACCTAAAAAATAAAATAAAGTTAAACTCAAATAAAAGTAAACCTAAACCTAACTAAAATAAACTAAAACAAAAAACCTAAACTAAAATAAATAAACCTAAAATATAAAAACTAAATTAAATAAAAATAAAAAATAGACCTAATTAAAAATAAAAATAAAATAAATTAAAATAAGTAAAAAAATAAACTATGTAAACTAAATAAACTAAAATCTATCAGTTTACTTAATTTTAAAAAATATCCCTAAACCCTAAACCTATAATAGTAAACCTACAACCCTAAACCCTAAACCCTAAACTACAACCCTAAACCCTATACCCTAAACCTTAAACCCTAAACCGTAAACCCTAAACTCTAAAACATAAACCCTAAACCCAAAACCCTAAAAGCACAAGCCCTAAACCCTAAACCCTAAACCCTAAACCCTAATCCCTAACACTAAACCCTAAACCCTAAATCCCTAACCCTAAACCTAAACCTAGTAACTAAATAAATTAAGAAATTAATGTAAGCCCTAAAACCTAATAAACCTAAGCCAAACCTAAACCCTAAGAATGGGTAAAACTTTGATGGTAGGAACTTCACTATCAACCAGGCTCAAGGTAGATATAGTGATGGAGGCGAAGGTGGAGGCTGTTATCGCAATGGTGGTGGGGGAACTGGAAGTATTGGTGGTTATGGAGGGGTGGTCGGAGCATTGGTGGCTATCGAGGTGGGAGGAGCGACGGAGGTTATAGCCAGGGTGGAGGCAAAAGGAGAGATCAGGGATACGATGGTGGATCCCGTTACTCGATAGGCTGGGGTGGTTATGATGGGAACTGTAGAAATTGAAGAACGGCTGAACTGATCTGCTGCTTATGGAACTATGTTTTCGCAGTAGAGACGATTCTAATTATCTAGGGTTTTTTATTTGATTTATGCGTGCTCATTTTTTATTTATGTCGGTGTGTGTGTCCTAGAAAATGCAGTGTGTTACTTGGTTGATGAAACAAAAAAATGGTTGAATCTGAATTTGTTCTCTATTAAAAAAAACCAAACACCCTGAACCCTAAACCTAAATCCTAACCCGTAAACTCTAAACCCTAAAAGTAAAAAAAGAAAAAAAGAAAAAAAAACCCTAAACCCTAAAACTAACCTTGTACCCTAAACCCTAAACCCAAAACCTAAATCCTAAACCCTAAACCCTAAATGCTAAACCATAAACCCTAAAATCCTCAACCCTAAACCTTAAAGCCTAAAGCCTAAACCATAAACCCTAAAACCTACAACCCTAAACCCTAAACACTAAACCACTAAACCCTAAATCTTAAACCCTAATCCTTAACTAATAAACCAAAGCTTAAATAAAATAAAACCTAAAATAAAATAAATAAAATAACCCAAACCTAAATAAAACAAAATAATAAATAAAATAAAACCTAAACTAAAAAACCTAAACTAAACTAAACTAAAAACACGTAAACCTAAACATAAACCTAAAAATAACAAAAATAAAAAAATAAAAACTAAAATAAAGTAAAATTAATAAACCCTAAATTAAATTATAAAATAAAATAAAATTAAAAATAAAAAACTTCAATAAAATAAAAACTAAATGATAATTAAAAATAAAATAAGCATAAAATAAGCCTAGAATAAAATAAAATAAAAACTAAATAAAAACCTAAGCATGAAAAATAAACCTAAAAATTAAACTTAAAAATAAATAAAAAATAAAATTTAAACCTTACACTAAAAGAAAATAAACTAAATTGAAATAAATAAAATAAAATAAACCTAAACTTAACCTAAAATAAACTAAACTAAAATAAATAAAACCAAAACCTAATCCTAAAATAAACTAAACCTAAACCCTAAACTATATAAAAATAAATAAACTAAAAATAAACCTAAACCTACCTAAACCTAAAACCTAAAAATAAGCTTAAATAAAACCTAAAACATAAACCTAAAAAATTAAAATAAAAACATAAACTTAAACCTAAAAATAAAAAATAACCTAAACCTAAAAAATAAAATAAAAATAAAATTGAACTAAAAAATAAACATAAACCTAAACATAAACCTAAAAAATAAACTAAAATAAAAAACCTAAACTTAAATAAATAAACATAAAACAAATAAAATAAACTAAATAAAATAAAAAATAAACATAAATAGAAATAAATAAAATAAAATAAACTAAAATAAATAGAAAATAAATTAGATAAACTAAAAATAAACTCCTACTTTAATTTTAAAATAAACCTAAAATAAAACCTGAACCATAAACCTAAAACCTAAACCCTAAACCCTAAAACCAAAAAATAATAATAATAAAATAAATATAAGTAAAAATAAAAAACCCTAATGCAAAACCCTAAAACTAACCCTAAACCTAAAACCCAAAACCCTAAACTTATAACCCAAAACCCTAAACTTACAACCCTAAACCCTAAACCCTAAACCCCAAACCTAAAACCCAATACCATAAACCTTAAACCCTAAAAACCCTAAACCTTAAAACCTGAACACTAAACCATAAACCCTAAACCCTAAACCCTAATCCCTAAAATCCTAAACCATAAAATCATAAATGCTAAACCCTAGACCCTAAAACACTAAACCATAAAATCCTAAACCTTAAACCATAGACCCTAAACCCTAAACCCTAAAAACCTAAAGACCTAAACCTAAAAAAAACATAAAACACAATTAAAAATAAACCTAAACTTAAACCTAAACCTAAAAAATAAAATAAAATAAAAATCCTAAAATAAATAAACTAAACTAAATAAAAATTAAAAATTAACTTAATTAAAAATAAAAAATAAAATAAAATAAACTAAATAAACTAAAACATATCGGTTTACTTAATTTTAGAAATAAAAAAGCCCCTAAACCTAAAATCCTAAACCACAAACCCTAAAACTAACCCTAAACCCTAAGCGTACAACACTAAACCTATAACCCTAAACACTAAATGCTAAAATACTCTAAACTCTAAACCAAATACCCTAGACCCTAAACCCTAAACCCAAACCCTAAACACTAAAAGCATAAACCCTAAAACCCTAAACCCTAAACCCTAAACCCTAAATGCATAAACCCTAAAACCTTGAACCCTAAACCCTAAACCTTAAACCCTAACCCTAAACCCTAAAGCCTAAACCCCATACCCTAAACATAAAACCTAAAGTAACTGAATAAATTAAAAAATAATTCTAAATCCTAAAACCTAATAAACCTAAACTTAAACCTAAACCCTAAGAATGGGAAGAACCATGATGGTAAAAAATATCACCCCAATCCTAAGACTCAAGGTGGAGGCTATGCCGAGGCGCTTATCGCAGTGGTGGTGATGGTGGATATGGAGGTGGTGGTCGCAATGGTGGTTATGGAGGGATGAGCGATGGAGGTTACACCCATGGTGGTAGGGAGAGATCGGGGATATGATGATGGATCTACAGGCTGGGTGGTTCTTATGGGAACTAGAGAAACTGAAGAATGATTGATCCAATCTACTGCTTATAGAATTGTGTCTTTATAATAGAGACGGTTCTTGTTATCTATGGTTTTTGATTTGCTCTATGAGTGCTCATTTTTTATCTATGTCATTGTTTATGTCATAGAAAACTTTGTGTGTTATTTGGATGATGAAATCAAAAAGAACAAATGTTGAATCTGAATTTGTTCTCAGTTAAAAAAAACCAAAAACCCTAAACCCTAAACCTAAAACCTATATCCCAAACCTAAACCCTAAAAACATTAAATCCTAAACCCTAAACCCTAAACCCTAAAACCCTAAACCCTAAAACCTAAACCCTAAACCCTATACCCAAAAATAAAAACCTAAACCTTAAACTCTAAACCCTAAACCCTAAAAAGCTAAAAACCTAAACCTAAATTTAAAAATAAAATAAAATAAAAAAGAAAAACTATACTAAAATAAAATAAATAAAAACCTAAGCTAAAGAAAAAAATAAAAAAACCTAAATATAATAAAAACTAAACCTAAAATAAAACTAAAATAAACCTAAAATAAAACAAAATAATGATTGATTCGATCTGCTGCTTATAGAATTATGTCTTTATTGTAGACACGGTTCTAGTTATCTAGGGTTTTTGATTTGCTTTGTGTGTGCTCATTTTTTTATCTATGTTGTTGCTTGTGTCTTAGAAAACTTGGTGTGTCACTTGGTTGAAGAAGTTGAAAAAAAGAAATGTTGAAATTGAATTTGTTCTATGTTAAAAAAAACCAAAAACCCTAAGCCCTAAACTAAAACTTGAACCCTAAACTAAAAACATAAACCCTAAACCCTAAACCTTAAACCCTAAAAATCCTAAATCCTAAATCCTAAACCCTAAATCATAAACACTAAAACCTTAAACACTAAACCCTAAACCCTCAACCCTAAACCCTAAAACCTTAAACCTTAAACCTTAAACCCTAAACCTAAACCCAAAAAAATACACTAAAGCCTAAACCATAAACTCCAAACCCTAAACCCTAAACTCTAAACCCTAAATTAATAAACCCTAAACCCTAAAAAGCTAAAAACTTAAACCTAAACTAAATAAAATGTAAAATAAAACAAATAAAAAAAACTAAACCATAATAAAATAAAATAAAAGCATAAACTAAAACCTAAACCTAAACCTAAAACTAAAAAAAATAATAAAAAAAATAAAAACTAAGCTAAAAGAATATAAATAAAAACTAAACAAAAATAATATAAATAAAAACCTAACCTAAACTAAAAAAAACTAAAAAACCTAAATAAAATGAAAACTAAACTTAAAATAAAAATAAAATAAACCTACAATAAAATAAAATAAAAATTGTAAAAAACTTAAAATTAATAATAAAATCTATTAAAAAAATTTAATCCTAAAATCAAAATAAAATAAACCTAAACCTAAACTAAAATAAGCTAAACTAAAATAAATTAAACCTAAACCTAAACCTAAACAAAAACTAATTAAAATAAAATTAACTAAAAATAATTATAAACCTAAATTAAAGAATAAAACATAAAAACAAACCTAAAATGAAAACCTAAAACCTAAACCTAAAAAAATAAAATAAAAACCTAAATCTAAACCTAAAATAAAAAATTAAACCTAAGCCTAATAAATAAAATAAAAATAAAACTAAACTAAAAGATAAACATAAACCTAAACCTAAACCAAAAAAATAAATTAAAATATAAAACCTAAAAAATATAAAACCTAAACTAAAATAAATAAACCTAAAATAAATAAACTAAATTAAATAAAAAAATAAACCAAAAAATAATAATAAAAAAACTAAAATAAATAAATAAATGAACTAAATAAACCTAAACCTACTCATTTACTTAATTTTTAAAACCCTAAACCCTAAACCCTAAAACTAACGTTAAACCTACAACTCAAAACTTACAACCCTAAACCCTAAACCCTAAAAAACCCTAAACTGTAAATTTTAAACTAACCCTAAACCCAAAACCCTAAAACTTAAACCCTAAACCCTAAACCCTAAACCTTAAACCCTAAACCCTAACCCTAACCTTAAACACTAAACCCTTAACCCTAAACCCTAAATCCTATACCCTAAACCATAAACCTTAAACCCTATAGCCTAAACCCTAAACCCAAAACTAACCTTAAAGCCTAAACCCTAAACCATAAATTTGTAAACTTAAAGATCAACCCTAAACTCAAAGAAACCTCTAAACCCTAAGCTACCAAACACTAAAGCTAAACACTAAACCCTAAACCTAAACTCAACCTATAAACCTAAAACCCTAACCACTAAAACCGTAAACCCTATAGCCTAACCTTAAACCCTAAACCTTAAAAGCATAAACCCTAAAACCCTAAACCCTAAACCCTAATCCCTAAATCTAATCTCTATCCCTAAACCCCAAACCTTAAACCTAAACCTAAAGTAACAAAATAAATTAAAAATAAACCTAAACCCTAAAACCTAATAAACCTAAACCCTAAGAATGGGTAGAAGCTTGATGGCAGGAACATCACCATCAACCAAGCTTAGTCTATAGAAAGTGGAGGTGAAGGCGGTGGTTATCATAGGGGGGGGATGAGGTGATGGTAGATATTGAGGTGGTGGTATGAGCAAGGTGGTGGTGGAGGTGGGAGGAGCAATGGAGGTTACATGGTGGTGAGGGAGAAATCATATGATGGTGGATCCCACAGAGGATGGTTCCGATTGGCACCAACAAATTGAAGAATACCGATCCATCTACCACATGGAAGTGTCTTTAAAAGAGAGATAATTCTAGTTATCTAGGGGTTTTGATTTGCTCTATGCATGCTCATTTTTTATCTATGTAATCACCTATGTTATAGAAAACATGGTGTGTTACTTGGTTGATGAAATTGAAAAGAAGAAATGTTGAATCTAAATTTATTCTTTGTTAAAAAAAAACTAAAAACCCTAAACCCTAAACTAAAACCTGAACCCTAAACCTAAATCCTAAACCCTAAACCCTAAACCCTAAACCCTAAACCCTAAAACTCTAAACCTTAATCCCTAAATCCTAAGCCCTAAACATTAAAACCCTAAATCCTAAACCCTAAACCTTAAAACCTAAACCCTAAACCTAAAACCTAAACCCTAAACCCTAAACCTTAAACCTTAAACCCAAACCCTAAACCCTAAACCCTAAAACCTAAACCTTAAACCTAAACCCTCAACTAACCCTAAACCCTAAACCCTAAACATTAAACCCTAAAAAGCTAATAACCTAAAACTAAGCAAAATAATACCTAAAAATAAGATAAATAAATAAACCTAAACCAAAATAAATAATAATAATAATAATAATAATAACCTAAACCAAAACTTAAACCTAAACCTAAAAAATAAAATAAAATAAGAAATAAAAACTAAACAAAAAATAAATAAATAAAAACCTATACTAAACTAAAAAATAAAAAACCTACAATAACAAGAACAACAATAACAAGCCTTTATCCAATCATGGGGGGTCACCTACATGAATCTTTTATCTCCATTGTGTCCTATTATGTGTCAAATTCTCATTTAATTCAAGTATACTAAGGTCATTTTTTATAAATCTTAACCATGTCTTTTAGGTCTACCCCTACCTTTCTTAACATAAGGCAAATCTAATGCATCTACTCTCCTAACCGGTCATTGGACTCAACCATTTATGTTGCCAAACCATCTAAGGTGACTCTCTAATCTTCGCCACTAGAGCTACTCAACTTTTCTCAACATACTCATTTCCCATTTTATCTCTAAGATAAAGCCACTCATCTCTCGAAAACACTTAACTTAGTCTCATGCTTCTCTTTATTGGCCAACATTCCATCAGAATCATTGCGGTCTTACACCATCTTATAAAATTTTCCCTTAAGTGGTACTTTTCTTTCACACAACAGATATGCATTCCTCCACTTCAACCATCCAACTTGAATTCTACTAATAACATCTCCATCTATTTTACCATCATTTTGAATAATAGAGCCTAAATATCTGATCGCCTCTCATTTTAATGACTTGTTCACCTAATGGCACAACACTCCCATATAACTTATACAACTAAAATTACACTCCATATATTCTTTTGATCTACTTAAACAAAATCATTGACTCTAAGGTTGACCTCCATAATTCTTGGACTCCCTCTAGTCTTATCAATAAGAAGAATGTCAGAAAAGCATACACCAAGATACATCTTCCGTAAATGCCTAGTAAGAACATCCATAACTAAAGCAAAAAGATAAGGGCTTAAAGCTAATCCTTGATGTAATCCAACTGAAATAGGAAAATATTTTGTCAATCCTCCTTGTGTTTAGACACAAGTAATAGCTCTAGTATACATATCCCTAATGAATTGAATATAACTTATATTAACTCCTTTATTTTCTAGAACTCTCCAAAGAACAACTCTTCAAACTTTATCATAACCTTTCTCTAAATCAATAAATATCATATGTAGATCCTCCTTGCTTTTTCTATACTTCCCCATCAAACCTCTTAACAAATGTATAGTATCTTTAGTAGATCTACCTGGCATGAAACCAAATTGATTGTGAGAAACTTTTGTATCACATCGTAACCTATGCTCAATTACTCTCTCCCATAATTTTAATGTGTGACACATTAACTTAATTTTTCTATAATTTTCACACTCTTGTGCATCACCTTTATTATAAAATATAGGAATCTACAAACTCTTTCTCCACTTATCTGGCATCTTTTTAGTCTTTAAAATAACATTAAAAAGATTTGTAAGCCAAGAAATTCTTTGATCTCCTAAACATTTCCACACTTCTATTGGAATATCATCAGGTCCTACTATTTTTTCACATTTCATTTTCTTTAACGCTTTTCTAACTTCAGATTTACTAATACGATGATAAAATTAAATTCTCTATTTTTGTTTAAAGTATTAAGGTTGTTAAAATTAATCATATTTTTAGATTTTCCATTGAAAAGTTTATCAAAATACCTCATCCACCTATTTTCAATATTCTTTTTTAAGAAAGGCACTTTATGATTTTCATCCTTAATACACCTCGCCATAGATCTTTACTTCTCTATCTGGTTAGCTAACTTATGCATACATCTTTCACCTTCTTTGGTATCTAATCTATTGTATAAACACTAAAAGCTAAATTTTTTGCATCATATATTACTTTCTTAGAATCTCTACATAATTTATATATTTTTCCAAATTCTCCAGTTTTACATCTAAACCAAGTTTTATAACAACACTTTTATTTTTATCTTTCTTTCATATTCGACTCCACCACCAACTATTTTAATTAAAAGAAGCTTTTCTTTTTGATTCTGCAAGCACATTTTTAAAACTTACTTAATTTCACTTGCTACATTTTCTCACATAACATTAGCTTCCTTATGAACATCCTAAATTTTAAGCTCTTGTAGCTTGCTCTTAGAAATATTTTAAGCTCTTAGAAATATTTTTATTAGTGCTTTTACATCTAATCCTAAGATAATAATTTGATTTATTTTTTATCTTCCAATCTTTCATCTTAAAATCTAAGAATAATAATCGATGTTGGGTATTTAAATTTTTACTTGGAATGACCTTACAACCTTTACAATCTAAATGATCTATTTTTCTTATTAGAAAATAATCAATCAGGTTTTACTAGATCCATTTTATAAGTAATAATATGTTCATCTCTTTCTTAAATAATGTAGTAGCAATTACAAAATTATAGCAAAAGCAAAATCTAATATAGTCCTACCTTCTTCAGGCACTCCAAATCTATAACCACCATGAATACTTTTAAAATCTACCACTCTACCAACATGTCCATTTAAATATCCTTCAATAAATACTTTTTATTTAAGAGGTATCTTTTATATTAATCCCTCTAATTCATTCCAAAATCTTTCTTTTGAGCCTACATCCAAACCTACTTGGGGAGCATAAACACTTATGACATTGATAATCTTAGTATCAACAATCTTTAAAGCTATAATTCTATCTCTGCATCTATTAATATTTATAACATTATCCTTCAAACTTTTATCTATAATCACACCTATGCCATTTCTAATTTGACTTCTACCTAAATACCAAAGTTTAAAACCTAAACTATCAATCTCCATGGCTTTCTCCCTAACCCATTTAGTTTCTTCAATACATAAAATATGTATCTTCCTATGAACCATAATATCTATTAATTCCATTAGTTTACCTATAAGAGTACCTATATTCCAAGTTTCTAACCTAATTCTAGTTTCATGGACTAACTTCTTTGCCATCATCCATCCATAATACGGGAACCCTTGCTTATTTAAAATGACCCAAAGGCCGATGCATGCCCTTGTACATTTTTTTCACTATATTCAGCCATATAATGAGTCGCTTTCCTGGACTCCTAGAATTAACACAATGTTTTAAACGATTCATGTCATGATTAATTCGATAAGTTTTACATAAATAAAATAAAAACTAAACCTAAAATAAAAATAAAATAAACCAAAAATAATATAAAATAAAAAATAAAATCCTAAACCTAAAAAATAAATCTAAAAATAAAACCTAAAAATAAATAATAAATAAAACCTAAACCAAAAACTAAAAAAAAAACCTAAACCTAAAATAAAATTAAAATAAACATAAACCTAAACTAAAATAAGCTAAACTAAAATAAACTAAACCTAAACCTAACCTAAAATAAACATAACCTAAACCTAAACCTAAACCCTAAATAAAATAAAATAAATTAAAAATAAACCTATTCCTAAACTAAAAAATAAAACATAAACCTAAACCTAAACCTAAAAATAAAAAATAAAACCTAAACCTAAGAAAATAAAATAAAAATAAAACTAAACTAAAAAAATAATCCTAAACCTAAAAAAATAAACTAAAATAAAAACCTAAACTATAATAAATAAACCTAAAATATACAAACTAAACTAAATAAAATAAAATAAACCTAAATAAAATGAAAAATAAAATAAACAAAATAAATAAAAAGTAAACTAAATAAACCTAAACATACGAGTTTACTTAATTTAAAAAAAAATAAAAAAATTTAAAAAAATTAAAAAATAACCTTAGCTCTAAACCCTAAACCCTAAAATTAACCTTAAACCCTAAACCTTGATCCCTAAACCTACAACCCTAAACCCTAAACCCTGAAACCCTAAACCCTAAACCCTAAAAAATCTGCAAACCTAAAGCCTAAATCTGAAACCCCAAACCCTAAACCCTAAACCCTAAACTCTAAAAACCTAAAAAGCTAAACCTAAACTAAATAAAACCTAAAAATAAAATAAATAAATAAAACCTAAACCTAAATACAATAATAAAAAAATAAAAAATAAAAACTAAACTAAAAATAAATAAATAAAATCCTAAACTAAACTAAAAAAAAAAATAAAATAAACCAAAAAATAAAAAACCTAAATAAATAAAATAAAAACTAAACATAAAATAAAAATTAAATAAACATAAAAATAAAATAAAAACTAAATAAAAACGTAAACTTAAAAAATAAACCTAAAAATAAATCCTAAAAATAAATAAAATAAAACCTAAACACTAAACTAAAAAAAGCCTAAACTAAAAAAAAACCAAAACCTACATAAACAAAATAAAATAAACCTAAGCCTAAACTAAATAAACAAAACTAAAATAAATAAAACCTAAACCTAAACCTAAACCCTAAACTAAATAAAATAAAATAAACTAAAATAAACCTATACCTAAACTAATAAAAACCTATAAAAATCCTAAAATAAAAACCTAAAACCTAAACATAAAAAAATAAAATTAAAACCTAAACTTGAACCTAAAAATAAAAAATAAAATAAAAATAAAACTAAATTAAAAAAGCAAACATAAACTTAAATGTAAACCTAAAAGATAAAGTAAAATAAAAAACCTAAACTAAAGTAAATAAACCCAATAAATAAACTAAACTAAATAAAAATAAAAAATAAACCTAAATAAAAATATAAAATAAAATAAACTAAAATAAGTGAAAAATAAACTAAATAAACCTAAACCTATCGAAATTTTAAATTTTAAACTTATAAATAAACCTAAACCCTAAACCTAAACCCTAAAAAACCAAACTTAAACCTAAACCTAAATAACCTAAACCTAAACCCTAAAGAACCTAAAGCTAAACCTAAACCTAAACTAATCCTAAACCCTAAACCCTAAACCTCAAAACCCTAAACCTCAAAACTAAACCCTAAAGCCTAAACACTAAATCTAAACCTAAACTAACCCTAAACCCTAAACCCTAATCCTAAACTCTAAAACAACCTAAACTAACTAAAACCCTAAACCTAAATCATAAACCCTAAAACCCTAAACCCTAAACCCTAAACCATACCTAATCCCAAAAGCCACAAACAAACCTAAACCTAAACCTAAAGAAACTAAATATACTAAAAATTAACATAAACCTTAAAACCCAATAAACATAAATCCTATGAGTGGGGAGAACCTTGATAGTGAACATCACCACAACCGCCTCATCCAAGGTGGAGGAAGGCGAGGCGGTGGTTAATAGTGTGGTGGGGAATCCATAAAGGATGGATATGGAGGTGGTCATAAAGCAATTATGGAGGCAAGAGGAGCGACCACGATGCCTGGTGGTGGTGGCAGCGGGAGAGATCGGGGATATGATGGTGGATGCCACTACTCGAGAGGCCTGGGTGGTCCTGATGGGAACTGGAGAAATTGAAGAACAGCTGATCCGCTCTGCTGCTTATGGAACTATTTTTACAATAGAGATGGTTCTAGTTATCTTGGGTTTCTAATTTGCTCTATGTATGAACAATTTTTATCTATGTCATCTCTTGTGTCTTAGAAAACTTGTGTTTGGATGAAATCAAAGAAGAAATCAATGTGAATTTGTTCTATGTTAAAAAAAATGAAAAACCCTAAATCCTAAACTAAAACCAGAATCGTAGATCGAAAACCTAAACCTAAACCCTAAATTCTAAACCCTTAACCTTAAAACCTAAACCCTAAACCTTAAACCCTAAACCCCAAACCCTAAACCCTCAACTAACCCTAAACCATAAAATGAAAACCCTAAAAAGCTAAAAACCTAAACCTAAACTAAATAAAATCTAAAATTAAAATAATTAAAAAAATCCTAATTCAAAATAAAATAAAATAAAACAAAATAAAATAAAAACCAACACCTAAACCTAAAACTAAAAAGAAAATAAAATAAAAAATAAAACTAAACTAGAATAAAATAAATAAAAACCTAAACTAAACTAAAAAATAAAAAACCTATATGAAATAAAAACTAGACCTAAAATAAAAATAAGATAAACTAAATAAAATAAAATAAAACTAAAAAACACCTAAAAAATAATAAAACCTAAAATAAATAAAGAATAAAACCTAAACCCTTAACTAAAAAACACCTAAACCTAAAATAAAAAATAAACCAAACCTAAACTAAAATAAATAAAACCTAAACCTCAACCTAAAATAAACTAAACCTAAATAATAACCTAAACCCTAAATAAAATAAATTAAACTAAAACCTAAACTAAAAAATAAAACCTAAAAATAAACCTAAAATAAAAACCTAAACCTAAACCTAAAAAAATAAAATAAAGACCTAAACCTAAACCTAAAAATAAAAAAACTTAAATCTAAAAAAATATAATAAAATAAACGAACCTAAACCTAAATCTAAAACTAAAACCTAAAATAAAATAAATAAACCTAAAAATTAACTAAACTAAACCAAAATAAAATAAATAATAAAATAAACTAAAATATAAAATAAACTAAATAAACTAAACTAATGAGTTTATTTATTTGAAAAATAAAATAAAAAATAAAACCCTAACCCTAAACCCTAAACCCAAAACTAACCCTAAATCCTAAACTAAACCCTAAACCAAACTAAACCTAAACCCTAAACCTAAACCCTAAACCCTAAACCCTAAATCCTAAAACCTAAACCTAAACCCTAAACCCTAAACTAAAACCCTAAACCTAAACCCAAAACCCTAAACCCTAAAATCAAAATAAAACCTAAACTAAATGAAACCAAAAAATAAAATAAATAAATAAAAACCTAAATAAATAAAAAAATAAAATCAAACAAAACCTAAACCTAAAACTCAAGTAAAAGTAAAATAAAAAAAAAAATTAAACTAAAATGAAATAAATAAAAACCTAAACTAAACCAAAAAATAAAATAAATCTAAAAATAAGAAACCTAAATAAAATAAAAACTATACTTAAAATAAAAATAAAATAAACCTTAATAAAATTAAAATAAAAACTAAATAAAAATCTAAACCCAAAAATTAAACCTAAAATAAGTAAAATATAAAACCTAAACCTAAACCTAAAATAAACAAAACAAAATAAACCTAAACCTAAACTAAAATAAACTAAACTAAAATAAATAAAACCTAAACCTAAACCTAAAATAAATTAAACCAAAACCCTAAACTAAATAAATTAAATTAAACTAAAATAACCCTAAACCTAAACTAAATAATAAACCTAAAATAAACCTAAAATAAAATCCTAAACCTAAATAAAAAAAATAAAATGAAAACATAAACCTAAACCTAAAAAATAAGAAATAAACACTAAACCTAAAAAAATAAAAAAATAAAACTAAATTAAAAATAAGCATAAACCTAAAACTAAACCTAAAAAATAAATAAAAAAACCTAAACTAAAATATAAACCTAAAATAAATAAACTAAACTAAATAAAAAAAAAATAAAATAAAAAAATAAAATAAACTAAATAAACCAAAACCAACCGATTTACTTAATTAAAACACCTTAAACCCTAAAGCCTGAACATTAAACCCCAAATCCTAAACCCTAAACCCTAAACCCTAAAACCATAAACCCTAAAACCTAAACCCTAAACCCTAAACCCTAAAACCTAAAATCCTAAACCTAAACTAAATAAAACCTAAAAATAAAATAAATAAAAAACCTAATCCTAAATAAAATAAATAAATAAAATAAAACCTAAACTAAAACATAAACCTAAACCTAAACCTAAACATAAAAATAAAATAAAATAAAAATTAAAAACCAAACTAAAATAAAATAAATAAAAACCTAAACTAAAATAAAAAATAAAATAAACATAAAAATAAAAACCAAAATCACATAAAAGCTAAATGTAAAATAAAAATAAAATAAACCTAAAATAAAATAAAATAATAACAAAATAAAAAGCTAAACCTAAAAAATAAACCTAAAAATAAAACCTGAAAATTAAATAAAAATAAAACCTAAACCCTAAACTAAAAAAAAACCCCTAAAATAAATAAAATAAAATAAACTTAAACCTAAACTAACATAAACTAAACTAAAATAAATAAAACCTAAACCAAAACCCTAAATTAAATAAATAAAATAAACTAAAAATAAACATAAACCTCAAAAAATAAAACTTAAAAGTAAACCTAAAATAAAAACCTAAAACCTAAACCTAAAAAAATAAAATAAAAATCTAAACATAAACCTAAAAAAAAAAATAAAACCTAAACCTAAAAAATAAAATAAAAATAAAACTAAACTAATAATAAACATAAACCTAAACCTAAACCAAAAAAATAAACTAAAATAAAAAACCTAAACTAAAATAAAATAAACTAAATATAAATTAAAATAAACCTAAAAAAAAATTAATTAATTAATTAAAAATTAACTAAATAAACTACAAACCAAAACCTAAATTTAAAAAAAACAAAAACCTAAACAACCAAATCTAAACCTAAAACACTAAAACTAACCCTAAACTAAACCCTAAAGCTAATCTAAACCTAAACCTACAAACTTAACCTATACCCAAACACAAAAAACCTTAAAACCTAAACCCTAAATAAAAAAAATAAATAATAAAAAATATAAAAAACTTAACCTTAAACCCTAAACTCTAAAATTAACTCTAAACCCTAAACCCTAAAACCTAAACCCTAAACTAAACCCTAAACCCTAAACCCTAAACCTAAACCCTAAACCTAAACCCTAAACCTAAACTCTAAAACTTAAACTTAAACCTAAAAACTAAAGTTTAAACCTAAACTAACTATAAATGTTAACCTAAACTATAAAGTTTAAAGCCTAAACATTAAACTAATTCTAAATCTAAACCCTAATCCCAAAACCTAAAACCCTAAACCCTGAACCTTAAAAACTTAAAAACCTAAAACTAAATAAATAAAATAAAATCCTTAACCTAAACCTAAAAATAATAAATAAAACCTAAACCTAAAAATAAAATAAAATAAACTAAACTAAAAATAAGCATAAACCTAAACCTAATCTTAAAATAAACTAAAATAAAACCTAAATTAAAATAAATAAACCTAAAATAAAATGAAATAAATAAAATTAAACTAAATAAACTATAAACCTAAACCTACTGGTTTACTTACTTTAAAAAAACCCCTAAACCCTAAAAAACCCTAACCCCTAAATTATCCCTAAACCCTAAACCCTAGACCCTAAACCCTAAACCCTAACCCTACACCCTAAAATCTCTAAATCTTAAAGCCTAAACCATAAACCCTGAACTAACCCTAAAGCCTAAGCTAATCCTAAACCCTAAACCCTAAACCCTCAAAACCTTAAATCCTAAAGCCTAAACATTATACCCTAAACCCTAAGCCCTAAATTCGAACCCTAAACCCTAAACCCTCAACCCTAAATCATAAATACCTTAAAACCTAAACCTAAATGAAATAAAACCTGATAACAAAATAAATAAGAAACCTAAAACTAAATAAAATAAAAAATTAAATAAAATAAAAACCTAAACCAAAACCTAAACCTAAAAATAAAATAAAACAAAAAAATAAAAATAAACTAAAATAAAACAAATAAAAACCTAAACTAAACTAAAAAAAATAAAATAACTAAAATAAAAATAAACTAAAAAAACCTAAACCTAAACTTAAAATAAAAAAAAACCTAAACCTAAAAAATAAAATAATAAAACTCAAATAAAAGATAAACCTAAACCCAAACCTAAACCTAAAAAATATACTAAAATAAAAAACTAAAATAAGTAAACCTAAAATAAATAAACTAAACTAAATAAAATTAAAAAATGAGACAAAATAAATTAAAATTAAAATTAACTAAATAAATAAAAAAGCTAAATAAACAAACCACTGCTTTAATTTAAAAATCCTAAACCCTAAACCTAAACCTAAACCTAAATCTTAAACCTAAACCATAAACCCTAAACCTACAAACCTAAACTAAACCCTAAAACTAAACTAAACACTAAACCTAAACTAACAAAACCTAAACCCTAACCCTATCTAACCCTAAACCCTAAACCTAAACCTAAACCTAAACTCCTAAACTTAAATGCTAAACCTAAACCCTAAACTAACCTAAATTTAAACCCTAAACCTAAGTTATCCCTAAACCCTAAACCAAACCTAAACCTCAAAATCCTAAACCCTAAATAAACACTAAACTCTAAACCCTAACCCTAAGTCTAACCCTAAACCCTAAACCCTAAACTTAAAACCCTAAACCTAAAACTCTAAACTAAACCATAAAACCTAAACCCTAAAAAAAAACCTAAAACCTAAACTTAAACTAAATAAAATAATAACATAACTAAAACATAAACCAAAATAAAATTAATAAAATAAATTAAAATAAAAACCTAAACTAAAACTTAAACATAAACATAAAAATAAAATAAACTAAAAAATTTAAAAAATTAAAAGAAAATAAATGAAATCTTAAAGTAAACTAAAAAAATAAAATTAACCTAAGAATAAAAATCCTAAATAAACTAAAAACTAAATGTAAAATAATAATTAAATAAACCTAAAATAAAATAAAATAAAAAGTAAATAAAAACCTAAACCTAAAAGATAAACCTAAAAATAAAATGTAAAAATAAATAATAAATAAAACCTAAACCCTAAACTAAAAAAATTTAAACATAAAATAAAAAATTAAATAAACAAAATTAAATAAACCTAAACCTAAACTAAAAGAAATAAAACCTAAACCTAAATGTGAAAAAAAAACTAAATAAAATAAAATAAACTAAAAAGAAATAAAAACTAAACCTGAACTAAAAAATTTAACCTAAAAATAAACCTAAAATAAAAACCTAAAACCTAAACCTAAAAAATTAAACTAAAAACCTAAACCTAAACCTAAAAATAAAATAAAAATAAAACTCAACAAAAAATAAACTTAAACATAAAAGAAAACTAAAAAAATAATCTAAACTAAAATGAATAAACTAAAATAAATAAACTGAAATAAATAAAAATAAAAAATAAGCATATATAAAAATAAAAAATAAAATAAATTAAAAAAACTAAAAAATAAACTGAATAAACCTAAACCTACCGCTCACTAATTTAAAAAAAACACTAAACCCTAAACACTAAAACTAACTCGAAACCTACAACCCTAAACTTATAATGCTAAACCATAAACTTGAAACCCTAAAAGCCTAAACCTTAAACCCTAAACCCTAAACACTAAACCCTAAAATCTTAAACTCTAAGCCTTAAACCCTAAACCCTAAAACCCTAAACCCTAAACCCTAAACCCTAAAACCAACAACCCTAAACCTAAAACTTAAACCCTAAACTTTAAACCCTAAACCCTAAACCCTAAACCCCAAACCCTAAACCTTAAACCCTAAACTGAACCTAAACCCTAAACCCTAAAAGGCCAAAAACCTAAACCTAAACTAAATAAAACCTAAAAAAAATTAAAATACCTAAACCAAAATAAAATAAAAATATAAAATAAAATAAAAACTAAAACCTAAACTTAAAATATAAAAATAAAATAATAAATAAACTAATCTAAAATAAAATAAATAAAAGATTAAACTAAACTAAAAAATAAAAAACTAAATAAAATAAAAATTAAACTTAAAAAAACATAAAATAAAATAAAATAAAAACTAAATAAAAACCTAAACCTAAAATATAAACCTAAAAATAAAACCTAAAAGTAAATAAAATTAAATCCTAAACCCTAAACTAAAAAAAACCTAAACTTAAAATAAAAATAAAATATATAAATAAAAATAAACCTAAACCTAAACTAAAATAAATAAAACCTAAATCTAAACCTATAATAAACTAAACCTAAACCTAGACCTAACCTAAATAAAATAAATAAAACTAAAATTAAACCAAGACTTAAACAAATAAAATAAACCTAAAAATAAATTTAAAATAAAACCTAAAACCTAAACCTACAAAATAAAATAAAACTTAAGCCTAAACCTTAAAAGAAAACATAAACCTAAAAAAAAATAAAAATAAATTGAACTAAAAATAAACCTAAACCTAATAAATAAACTAAAATCAAAACCTAAAATAAAATAAATAAATCTAAAATAAATAAACTAAACTTAAATAAAATAAAAAATAAACCTAAATAAAATAATAAATAAAATAAAATAAACCAAAACTTATCAACTTAATTTTAAAACCATAAACCTTAAACCCTAAACCCTAAACATACAACCCTAAACCTATAACCCTAAACCCTAAAACCTAAACCCTTAAACCCAAAACCCTAAACCCTAAATCATAAACCCTAAACCCTAAACCATAAACTTTAAACCCTAAACCATAATACTTTAAACCCTAAACCCTAAACCTTAAACCCTAAAACCTATAACCCTAAAACCTAAACCCCAAACCCTAAACCTTAAATCCTAAACCCTAAACTAACCTTAAACACTAAGAATGGGCAGAACCTTGATGGCAGAAGCAACACCATCAATTAGTCTTAGTCTAGATCTATCGTTCGAGGTAGAGGCAGAAGCTTCAATGATCTGAGGTACCGGTGGATATGGAGGTGTGATGAGAAAGGGTGTTTATGGAGCTGGGAAAATCGATGGAGGTTACATTCATGGTGGTGGCGAGGGAAAGATTAGAGATATGATTGGGATCCCACTACCCGAGAGGTGGGGGTGGTTCTGATGAGAACTATAAAAACTAAAGAATGGCCAATATCTGCTGCTTATGGAACTATGTCTTTATAATATAGATGGTTCTAATTATCTAGGGTTTTTTATTTGCTCTATGGGTGTTCATTTTTGATCTATGTGATGACTTGTGTTTTAGAAAACTTGGGGTGCTACTTGCATGATGAAATCAAAAAGAAGAAATGTTAAATTTGAATTTCTTCTCTATTAAAGAAACCCTAAATCCTTAACTATAACTTTAACCCTACCTAAAATCTAAACCCTAAACCCTAAACCCTAAACCTTAAACCCTAAAAACCCTAAACCCTAAACACTAAACCTAAAACCCTAAACCCTAAACCTTAAACCCTAAACCTTATAACCTAAGACCCTAAACCCTAAACCCTAAACCCTAAAACCATAAACCATAAACCCTAAAACCTAAAACCATAAACCTTAAACCCTAAACCCTAAACCCCAAATCCTAAATCCTAAATCCTAAACCATAAACTAATACTAAACCCTAAACCCTAAATAAAAGTAAACCTTATCCCTAAACCCTAAACCCTAAACATTGAATAAAGATGTCATTAGGAGTAGATCCATAGAATGACCTAATCCTAACATAGTTATGGTAGCTAAAGAAATGTCTTCAAGAGACTTTCCCTTGACTATTAGATATTTGAATACCCTAAACCCAGACCCTAATCATATTATATTGCCATATATTATAGAATAATGTAACATCATATATTTTAGCATGTAGTGATGCATTTTTGGATGTTATAAGATGTTTTGAAATGTTTTAGTATATTATGGTATTGTGCTCTATAATCTATATTAATATAAATCATAAAATATTGATTTAATAAATCACATGATGAAATTTGTTAAATTTGAAGTGGGAATTAGGTTGTAGTACCAAAGGTGCTAATTTGTAGTAAAAAAAAGTAAGATTTTATGTTTAAAAATAAATATTATATGTTGTAGCATAGTATAGCATCATATATCATAATATATTGTTCTATGCATTTTAAATTCATTTAGTATTTTACAATCATGTAGTCGAGACACTAGTATTAGCATTATTTATAAAAAATGTTGATTTAGACATTAAAATGGTGGAATTTGGCCAAATTCATGATAGGTAGAGCATGGAATCATAATATATTATTTCAATTTAAAATATGTAAGTGATACAACTAAAATATTTAGTTTTTTATTATTTAGACTAATTTTATGATTTTTTATCTTAAGCAATCCCTTGTGATGTGATATGCAATATAATATAATATAATATAATATGTTATTGTGTATTATAATATAGGATGACATAACATAGTGTACCATCATGCATTATAGCATACTATTGTGTATTTCTACTTATTGTTCAGCATATTTTAATTTGTTATAGTATGATGTAGTAGAATTTGTACTAGTATAATTCATAAAAATATTGATTTATTAGGCTGAGATGATGGGATTTGGCCAAATTTGATAGATTTAATTTATGGACCATGTCAGTGTGCAATGGACCATTTGAGAAGGGGCTATATCAAACTTGTCCTATCTCAAATTTACAAATCCAAAGGGATAGTCTACTAGCTATGCTAGGAAGAAGGCATAGCAGACTTACATCTTCTAAAGTAATGAGCAACTGCTAGAGTGACCTATTGGTAACACAGTAAATCAAATCTAACTTAGGGGTGACTACTGAGTGAATGACATTGGGGACCTATATCAACTCAAGAGTAGTCACGCAATTCCTATAGGGAGTTTTGTTGACACTGCCCTAAAGATAAGATGTCTGCTTGGGAAATAATACCACTATGGCTATCCTCTTAATCCACAAGTGAATATATATTTTGTTTATATGTTTGCATGGACCCTATTAAAAGGAACTAAGAAGGGGATATGTAGGCCTTGACCTATGTTAGATTTACTGGACCAAGGGAGAATCTACATATCCATCGAACGGATTCTCCAACCACATGGGTGGTTACTAGGAAAGGGGAATTGTTCAATCTGATAGTAACCCAGGTAATGTCTAAATGGGGTCGCAAAAGACATGATCCAAATATAGTACCCATAGGGGAGGGTTGTTGTCATGAGCTAAAAAAAAGCCTATAAGTGTTCGGCCAACTCAAGGAGAAAGCATAATAGACTTACATATACAATGAGTGGTGTATCCTAAGGTGCGAGAACCAACCAACCTAAGGTGTATCCGTTGGCATGAGTGGTGTATCCATTAACATAGTGAGAACCAACCAACCTAAGGTCCCCGTCGGTGTGCAACGATCAATCTGGAAAGAAAGCATGTAGGCTTACAACTTTCCAAGTAAAACTAATCATCTAGGATAGTCTATCATCGATGGGATAGATGCTATCTAACTTAGGGACCAGACTTGAAGTAGTCAAGAGGGAAGGAGCCACTAGGAGTTATCTAAACCTCAAATATACACCAATAAGTACATGAAGGCTAATCTAAGTAAGCATAGATCACATCCTCTTAAATGAAATAACATGGTAGCTTACGACCATCCATTAAGGCCTAAACTAACAAAGGCTCATCATTGAGTGGCCAAGTAAGGAATGAAAGTGTAGCGGACTTACATCCTCTAAGAAAGACCATATCCTAGCAGGTAACGTCAAGAGCTAAGCATTCTTGAGTGAGTGTCATTGTGGGCATTATCTTAACTCATTGGCGAGACAAATGATATGTGCTTATTTTATATGTTTGTGTATAGTTTGTGTTGTGTTGTGTCGATGAAGATAGGATGCCACGGTTCCTTACACTACCTAAACATCATGGCATTACAAATAAGAATACTTTCGACATGGAAGATATTGAATTTGAAATGAAATTTTCATTGATGATAATTATTTTCAAACATGATTTATAATATTTCTTTAAGTAGAGCTCATTGATTGGAAGCATTGGTGCTCTCCTTATGATTAATAAGCTAATAAGATCCTCCTTGGTAGGCCTTCTCATGATAATAGGGCCTTCCCCAAGTGAGTTCAAACTTGCCTCCCATCTTATGGGGGCAATCATCTCCTTAGAACTAAAATAAGCTCTCTTGAAAAGCTCTAGGATGGACCAACTTGTTGTGAGCTTGAATCATTTTAGCTTTGTACAACTCAAGGTTTTGGCATGCTCATGGATCTCTCCCAAACCTTGAGCTCTTCTAACAACTTAGCATTCTTATTGTGATTTTCTACCCACTATCCTTAGTGATGGGAGTTGGACTTCTAATGGTTGAATGGCAGACCCATACACTAAGGAGAAAGGAGTAGACGAGTTGGAGTTCTATTTGTGTGCTAGCCCTGAGGATTCAACTACTAATGCCACTTATATGTTATTAGTGTCTTCTTTAGTATTTAGATGAGAGTTTTGTTGAAGAGTTCTACTATGCCATTTTCCCTCGGGTAGTTGATGGTAGAATATCTCCAATCTATGCCATGTCTATGGGCAAAGTTGTTGATCTCTATGCTCTTAAATGCAGTACCATTATCAGATATAATTCATCGAGGCACTCTGAACCTATATACAATATGGTTCCTAAAAAATTGGAGCACATGCTGAGTTGTGACATCTCTAAGCAGAATCACCTTCGCCCATTTGGAAAAGTAGTAGTAATAAGATGAATCGATGACCCTTGGAAGAAGGAGGATCAATCGACCTTATTTGTACCCAACACTCAAATGGCCATGTGGTGTAGGATGTAGAATGTTGGGTGGTTGGTGTAGGACCACAATGTGTATTTGATAATGGTGGCATCACCTAACCATATCCATGCAATCTTTGATCATCTATGACCAATAGTTTCCTTATCTCTTGATCTTAGCTTTCATCTTCAGACCAGATTGGTTGGCTCCACATAATCCTGAGTGTACCTCGATCATGATCTTATGGGCTTCATGCTTGTCTAAACAATGTTGCCACATATGATCGAAAGACAGCTAGTATAAGAAACAATCCAAAAGAGTAGGAAAGTGCTCTTTGCTTCATCTGATGGGCTTGAGACTTGTCTTGAGGTAGTTTGCCTTTATTTAGGTAATCCATGAATGGTTGCCTCCAATCTTACTCCTCGTTCTTCTTGGTAATGGAAACCTCCCCTTCAAGAGAGTACTTTTTGATGAGTTCAATATCAATAAGGGATAAGACTTGTCTATTTTGGACCTTTAATGATATGGACTCATCCTCTGGATATGGCAACTCCTTGGCAAGCTTGGCTAAAGCATATGCTACAATGTTCTCTCTAGGAATCTTATAAATGGTAACCTCATTTGGGCCAACAACTCCATGGTGTACTTATGGTAGTGAAGGAGCTTTGGCTTTATAACCTTATAGGACCCATCAATTTGGTTGATAACTAGCTTAGAATCTTTGAAGATGTTGATGTTTTAGATGCTTAGAATAATGGCTAACTCTAGACTGGAAATCAAAGCCTCATATTCTACTTCATTGTTAATGCAAAGATTGGACAGATGATATGAGAATCTCATCATATCATAATACAAAATTAAGAGAACTATTCCAACCCTGCCTTTCCTAGAATAGTAGATTATGGTTCTTCTCCTCTTTCAGAGGAAGCTGCACCATCAAAGTACATCTCCCAGTGGTGAATGCTAGTATCCCCTATTCATGATTTGTTCATCGGAGATCATCACTAAGCAAGAGTTAGAAGTGGGTGTCTTGCTAAGAAATCTAATGCTTATTCTTTCACAATCGGAGGGGTATGAAGGTAATGTCAAACATGAGAGGATCATGGACCATCATTTCCTATGGATGGCATCTATGTCATGAGATACTATAGTGGATTGATCCTAGAGATTAAGTTCACCTTATGAGGAAACATGTAGTGTTTGCTTTTGTGATGCAAAGATTAAAGCTGGCAATGCTTCTTAATGGGTGGATAATTAACCTCAATAGGGATTAGATGAGAGGTAGTAGAGTGCATTATCTTTCCTTCAACATTGGTTTGGCAAAGCACCAAGGAGTCATCCCACAATATGTAAAGTATAGCGACTTAGTGGGATAGCTAATAGAAGCGATCATCGTAATGCTTTAATGTCTTCAAAGGCATGCTCACACTTGTCATCCACTTAAACTTAGCATCCTTTTGACAAGTGCTAGAATGGTGACATCTTCCAGGTTGGATATAAAGAAATTTAGATATGCCAATCACCCTTGAATGATCTCGATTGAGTTAAACTTTTAGGGGTGGCATTTCTAATATCTTGATCTTCTCCGATTTATTTTGATTCTGTGGTGTCGGATAATAAATCCAAGGAATTTTCTTGAAGCTACTCCAAATGAACACTTCAGGGGGTTCCTTTTAAGGTTAAATTATCTTAATTATTCAAAAATAACTCTCAAGTAAAAGAGATGGTCTTCCTTTTCTCTAATTTTGACCATGAGATCATCGACATAACACTCGACTTGGTGATGAATGAGTTCATCGAAGATTCAAGTCATAGCTTCGGTATGTAGCATGACATTTTAAAGGCAAGGCATGACCTTATAACAATAGTTCTTGATCGGTTCTAAAAGCGGTGTTTCTTTATCTTGAGGCCATCTTTATTTGATTATATCGATGAGCCATCCATGAAGACTACATGAGATGAGGCAATGTCACCATCCTCAGGATTGGTAGTGAAATTCATCTTTTGGACTTGCCTTATTTAAATCCCTAAAATTGATGCATATTTGACCATTTTTTCTTAACTGGGATGATCTTTGGCTAACCAAGTAGGGTATTTTTCTTCGGATGAAACAAATCAATTTCTTGACTTCATAAATGACTTATTGTTCTATGTCTAATCGCATGCAGCTAAGAGCTTTCTTGATAGGATTAGCAGTAGGCTCTATTGTTAGTTTATGGACCTCTATGTTAGGAGCCAATCCAGGCATCTCTTTATAACTCCATGCAAAGCAGTTCTCAAACTCAGTCAATAGCCTAACTAAGTCATTGGTTTCAATTTCATTCAACAAAGAATTGATGTATGTCGGGCGTGGATCTTCTTCAGTTCCTAAGTTGATTTTCTTGAGCTCATGGATGGTTGACTTGATCTCTTCTTTGAACTTTGGCATTGCATCTTTGACTTCAAAATCATCTAGATCATCTAAAGTTTCTAAGCATAGCTCCTCATATGAGTTAAAGTGATTTGAAAAGAACTTAACAGATTCCAAATGATTGGTGATGACTAAGTTGTAATCATCATCATGTTGGACCCATTATCGAATCCTAGTGGTCTTGATTGAGAGCTTTTGCATTTTATTCTTCCATATTCTTTTGAAGTAGTATGACTTGCTTTGACCAAGTATGTGGGATTAACCCTTTCTTTTTCTAAATTATGAACCAAGGAAACTACCAATCAAAAGGAAATTCTATTAAATATTTATATGAATCATCCTCAAGTTCTACATCATAAACTTGAGGATGATGCTTCAGAAAAGTCTTCACACATGGATGACTTAGGGGCTTCTAACTACCAAACCCCTTTTGAGAGGAAAGTGGGGTTAGAGCTAAGGTTCCCAAGCGATGCCTAATGATTTCACATATAGACTTGGATACACTTATGCTTTGCTTTGAGCTAGTCTTCATCATTTAGCTCAAATGTCACCTCAAGGGAATCTACTTGAGAAGAGCTGTGCTAATTATAGACTCATCTATGAGCAATATAAGTCTATGTGGATAGCGGTGTACTCCGGTAGCTGGACATATCTTCTATTGGGTGGGTAATAATGAGGTTTTCCACCCTAGCCTCAACGGCCTCTTCCCTCACACAGTGGAGGTTAGTTCATCTTACCCATATGTTTGAATGGAGTAATGAACGGAATCTAATGTCAAGCTCCACTTCTCCTCCAAGTCAATTTTGCTCCCTTTTATTTTTATTTTTCATTTCTCTTTTCTTTTTTTATTTTCTCTTTCTTTTCTTTTCTCTTTTGTTTTAATTTAAACTTTGGCCAAGTTCATGAGAATAAACTTGTTGATTTTGAGGGAGGTAAAGCATCCTCATATATATACAACCTCATGAACTATAAATGGCTTGAGATCTCCTTTGACATAGTAGCGATCCAACCTCTCATGAACTTCATAGATGTAGAGAGGATGGAGTATGTTGTTCTCATGTATCCATGGTCTCCCAAACAAAGCATGAAAGATGTATCAGTCTATAATGTGAAACTTGGCTTGATCTTCCAATCATCTATCTCCAAGGGCAACACTATGGAGCCTAAGGCCTATTGACCTCACTTTTGGAGTGTGGATTCAATCTTCCCATCTTAGACTTAGGAGTCTTCTAGACACTAAGAATTCCCTAGTCATAAGACACTTCTAACAATTAGGTAAACACTTAACCTAAGCCTAAAGACTTAGAAGGGTTAACCATAGGATTATATTATGCCTTAGGGATTAGAATAATCCACTTACCCTATAAAATCCAATCCATGTTCACCTTCTCAAACCAAACCTCAAGTTCAATTCAAACATCAAATTCAAATCCAAATCCAAACCCAAATTCCAAAACCAAATTATTGAAGTCCATGATCAAATCCAAACTTGAAACCCTGCCAAAACCATATGACCTATCCCATGGACTTAGCCAAATCTTAATCCAAATCAATCCAAAATCAATTGATTTTCTCATAATTAATTTATATCTTCAATCATCTTCCTAAATATAAATCAAATTTACATTCAAATGATCAAAACTAAATCAAATTAAATCAAAACCCTTCCTAAGCCATATGACCTATCCCATGGACTTAGCCAAATCTTAATCCAAATCAAGTCAAACTCAATTGATTTTCTCACAAATCAATCATATTTTCAATCATCTTCACAAATTTAAATGAAATATACATTTAAATCATCAAAACTAAATCAAACCAAATCAAAATCCAAACCTAAGCCACATGACTCAACTCCATGGACTTAGCCAAATTCCTTCATTCCAAAACCCAAATTCAATTGATTTTCTCATGAATCAATCATACCTTCAATCATATTCATAAATATAAATGAAATCTAAATCATCAAGTTAAACCAAAATCAACCAAAGTCAAACCCTTTTGACTTGAAATGTTCAAATGAACCAAAACCCATTTGAACCCAAACAATTGAATTTATATATCAATCCTAAATCCATATAAAAACTCAACTAAATCAAACTGAACCAAAAATCAAGCCAACTAAACCCAATTGGTCCACTTGACCCAAAGTGGACAATTTGACCTATTTGAGCCAAGTTCTAATCGTACCCAAATTAGATTGAACCAAGCCCATCAAAACCTCCCATCGTGATTGTTGATCACCCTAGGTTGATCAATTGTCACAAATTGGGCCAAACAAAGTCAACCCCTTAACCCATATGAACCCAAACTAGCCAAATTGCAACCTAAGCCAAATCCTTTAAAACCAATGATTCATGCCAAATCAAAATCAATATTTTAATATGACTTAACTTTCAATTGAGTCAAACCAAACCCAATTGGCCCTCTTGACCCAAGTTGACCCAAATTGACTTAAAAACCAAATTGGGTTAAATCAAAATATAAACCAAATTGATTTACCAATGGCTCAAGTCCATTCCAAATTGATTATTGAACTTGACCAAATCCATGATTGGACCCAATTGAACCTAATTGACCTACTTAGCCCAAATTGACCTAAAGGTTCAAGTTGGCCTAAATCAAAAACAATTCAAAATTAATTGAAACCAAAGCCTATAATCATCTTCAATTAGTCAACTAAACCCAAACCAACACCAACCCAAGCTAATTTGGCCAATTTGGTCAAATTGGTCAACTTAACCCATTTGACCCAAATGAATTCAAATTAGCCAAAATCAAATATAAGCCAAAATAAACCAAACAAATACCAAATGATCATATGAACTTGACCCAGCCCTTGGTTTGACCCAATGAATTGGTCAACTTGACCCAACATAACCCAATTTGACCTAAATGAGTCAAATTGAGCCAAACTAACAAATAAACTCCAATTGACTTGAAATTTGGGCTAACTTTTCTCATTTCAAATCTACCCAAATCAAATCCAATGCCAAATGATCATTCTACCTTGGGTCAAGGGCATCACATGAGAAAAATCACCCATGTAAGTGGTCATTTCCATTCCTTGGCCAGTTGGTACTCTCCCAATGGTCCACCTAGGCATCTAAGACACTGCCCTACCTGACCCAAGGGGTGGTTGAGTCAGCCATGACCCATGGGAGGTGAAATCACCTCACCCTCCCTGTTGGAGCATTTGAAACCCATAGGACACCCATGATTCCTCCTTGCCAGCCACCTCCGCACCTTCAACCAACCAAGATGAGCCAACTCACCTCCTCCCTACCACCCATAACTCCTTGAGATGGCAGGATGACCAGTAGAAGCCAAACTTGATCCCATTATCTGATCAAGATGAAGGGGGGTATACACCCCCTCATTTCCACTCAAACACACTAAAATAATTCACTCAGCCCTCTACCCAAGATGAGCCACTAGAGCCATTCCCTAAGCTCCCAAGCTCATTCCTGATCAAAAATGCCATTCTGTCCATCCAAAAATAGGACACTCCCATTTCATACATAACTTCCCATTTCTCCATCAAACTCAAATTAACTTTGCACACCTTCCCTAGGCCTTGTCAAGCAAGAATGAATCATCTCCTAAGCCTCTTAAGCACCAGAGATGTGACTTTAATCATTATTGAGCTCCAAATCATTGGTTCATGGCCTTTTGAGCGAACATCAAGGAATTGATCCAATTTTTGCTCAATAGGCTTCATCTCCACTAGATGAAGCTTCCTCAATCATTCGAACTGCCTGTTTTGAGCTCTAGCTAGGTTTGCTTCCAAAATTGATCCTTAGGAAAAAATGGGTTGGAGCTTTTTGAAGAAAACATGCATCTCATGTGATCTTAACCATCAGATCCCCTCTAATTGATGTCGTGAAGGTGTGGGATACTTTTGGAGTTAATCCGATCTCAAGTAAGCTCGGATCAAGTGAGCAATAATGGACATACTCCATTCTCCTTCACTCGTGTGATGTTAGATCATGCACCGTCCGTTCAGCATGATCAAAATAGACTATCATTATTAGATCCGCTAGATCGATCTAAATTAATCCTATAAAGTTATGGGATTAATCGTAGCCATCTGATCTTAGATCGGATGGTGGACAAGAAAGCCGTCCACCGCCATCCGCGTGGATCTTTGAGTCAGATAAGTTTTAAGAAGTCAATCCCATACATGAAAGTTATTACCCACATACCGCACATTGCACCAACACGATTAATCTTTAATTAGGCTTAATTAATAATTTTTAATAGCTAAAACTTTTAAAAATCATAAAAAAAATCATATATAAATAAAAAGAATGCAAATAAATGCTCATTTTAAAGGTATTTTAGAAGAGAATTAATTAAAAATAATCTTAACTAATTTTGATAGTAATTAAGGTTTAATTGCAAAAATAATTATCTTAATTATTTCTTAATTACTTGAGCAATTAATCCCAAATTTTGTGGGTTAATTTAATGGGATGACCCCTGTCTCCCATGATTTCCTTGGGATTTATTATTCACTTAATTAGTAAAATTAACTAATTAAACCTTAAATTTTTTTTAGGTTAATTAATTATTAATTAATCCCATGAATGATAATAAATTGGTTAATTAAGTTTATAAATCATTGTTCAACATTAGGTGAACTAAGGAATAGGGTTGGGATCCCTTTCCCTAAGATCATTTCACCCTTTTTTAAAATGGAATGAATTAAGATTTAACTAATCAACTAAATCACTTAATCAAATTAAAATCATAATCACATCAAACCTTAATTAATTAAATCATGGGGTAGATCTTTAGGTGTTTAATAACCTAAAGAAGTTTAATGAAATTATGGTTAGTACACATGTGTGGGAAAACCATAAAAGTAATTAATTAAGTCCCTTAATCTAATTAACTATTAATCATGAGCCAATTGCATTAGGCCCCTTTTATTTCCTAGGATCATTGCAAGTTTATTTTCCATGCATATCATGTTGGCTCATAATTATTTAATTACTTTAAGGTGACATAGGTAAGAGTAATTAATTCATCTAATTAAGGGTTCAACTTAATTAACCCATAAAATCAACTTAATTAGATTTTCTTTAAATTAAATCAAATCACTAATGTGGGAATGGGTTTAAAATAGCAAGTGATAATTTCTCTTCTCCTCTTTAAATCAAATCAAATCCAAAACTTAATTAATAAAGAAGCATTTGCTTGCTTTAAGTAATCTTATTTGATTTGATTGTCCTTAAGAACTAGTTTTGTTGAATGAATCACATGCTTATATTTGATTGTCCTCCTTCCAATCATGTTAAATTTGGTATGCCATTTGAATTCATGCATCCATCTTTTCAAAATCAAGTAAAATAAATTGGATTTCTTTTATGTAAGCTTGCATGTGTTGATTTAATTTAATATATGTGTGGCTATTATCACTATTAAATCCAAATATTTTTTTTAAAAAGATTATAAATGAATAATAATATGTGTTATGATGCTAATTATAAATAAATAAAAAATGCATGTGGTTATAGCTTAAGTGATGAATGTTGAGTTCTCTTTCCTCGTGTTTTATTTTATGATGTATTATTTTAGATTGATGTTAGGGTGTATGCTTAGATTGGATGATAGGCCAATATTTAATCATGTTTTCTAGAGATTATGCTTAAGGGTTGCTTAAAAATAAATGTGAATGCTCTTTTTGTAGGTTGCTTAAATCCTTAAGCATAATCCAAGTTAGGACAGGTGGGCTTAGTTACCCATGTGTACGATGCTAAGTCCAAATTATAAATACAATTGCTTGGGATTATATGTATATTTAGCTAACCTCTATTTTGCAGGTGTAGTTAGATTTATATTTCCCACAAAAATGTAATTTTTGCAATTGGAATTAGGATTAGTACTATGGGAGATTAGGATGAGCAATGGCTAGAAGGCTTTACCTTGGGGTGCCCTGTGATGCTTTTGAAGCAAGCACCATCCAAATCAAAGAAAGAACCAAATCATAAATGGAGATATGAAAAAAGAAGACCCCATAGCATTTAATACAATTATAATTACTTTTCATATTCGTTGTATAAAGGTAGAGCTACTACCCATCTTTCTCTCTAAGAGGTACCCACCCGCACTTTTATTCTTTATGATAGTTTATATAATTATTTGATGTTATGTTTACATTGTGCATTAGGACATCATGCTTTACATAGTTTCTTAAATGATTGATGATTTAATGTGGTTTGGACACGATTCTCTTAGGATAAAACAAATTTTCTACCCAACTAATCACTCATAACAAAATTTTAAACAAATTATAACCTCATCATAAAGCCTAAGACATAAATAAGATAATTAAAAGATTTAGCAACCACTTAGCTATATGGTTGTATGTTTCACATCAAGCATGCATATTCTTTATCTCTTGAACATTAAGGATCTACATCCTTGCATGATAAATGAATGCTTGACCTGTGAGGGCATCCCTTGTGGTGGAGATCACCCCTCGATTTAACCCAAAACATATTTCATCATGCATTTAGGCATAAGAAATCTTAAAGCCTCTATCAAAATGATGTGTCTAAAATGAAATAAAATTTGAAAATATTTTGCATCTATAGGTTAAGTCATATGCTCATACCACACATGCTCTAGCCTCTTAGGGAGTGTGTTTAAGACTTTAGTCTCTTTCTAATTTAATTACTACCCTAGTTATCTTGCAATTCATAAGACAATGTTACATGATTTTAAAATTGTAGGAGGAGTTAGTTAGCGGCTAGTCTAGGAGGTTATAAGTCCAGAAGTCGGACAATTTATTCTCTCTTGTGGAGGTAAACCTTTATGTCCACCTATTGCTTAGATTTAGATCATGCTTTAGCTCATACTAAAGCTCCCTATATTTAGGATCCGAGGTAGCTATTTTCTTCAGGCTACGAGCATAAATCCTCACCTCTTATGCATTCTTAGAACCTTGGTGGATTATAAGCCCTAATAATCTATTTAAATTTCAACTCAAAACATATAAATCTCCTCAACTTCAAAATTATAAAGCCCAACCATAGGATATATTGGAATGCTCACCTAATATCATGAGCATTTCTTACTTATTTCATTTTGATTCCAAAAAATAAGTCTTCTCCTTGAACTTTCCCAATTGATTTTTCAAATACAACCAATCCATAGTCTAACATTGAAATCTTTGGACATGATAATTGTCTACTTTAATCGAGAGTATTCTTAGAAATTTCATTTCCTAATATGTAATTAACTATGGAGGTTTGCCTCCATAGGGAATTTAAGAACCTAGTTTAATATAAATCCTATTTAATTCATCCATATAAAGTAGAGGAAAAATCTTTGGTACATTCAAAGACCCAACATAACTAAGGTGTCCTTATTATGTGATTAGGTCCATTATAGGGTGATGCCTCTATCTTTTGAGATAGTACATCATACCTTAATGTTGTACCTGATCACCTCAAAAAGTACCCCCACCCTATACATCCAAAAATAAACACCACAAGGTCCTCTCACCTTGTTCATTGAATCCTCTTAACATCATCATTTGTTTTGGGAGTTTGGAGATATCAATCCTCAAGTAGGCAAGGGTTCTTTGATTTATAATGTTGATACACCGGGTCAACCCGGATAGCTTGTATCCGCCAACATCTACTATAATGTAAAGAATGTGCTGCCCTAAAGTAAGTCTCATCACTAAATGTAACTCCTAAGATGTCCTTCAAGTGGCATGCCTTCTCTTTAGGTCAGCTGAGCTAAGCATATCTCTAGATCAAGTAAGGCCTTGATTAGAGATTCCCTCATCTCTTTGGATAAGACAAGGGCATCATATATGCTTAACTTAGCTATAAACTTTCTAAGGTGAGCTAGGACATTGTAATCAACTCTGGCTTGGTCAAACCTATAGAGCATCCTATGGAGAGGCAATCTTCTCACTCAAACCAATGACTTATTTACCCTTATCTTGAGGTGCTACCCTAGGAGATAGATCCACTGTGTAGGTTGACTTCAGTGACTTCTTGGAATGATGAGTTTGTGGAAAGTTCTACTTTTTGATTAGGCATACCTACAACATCTCCTATGGGATCCTCAGAGTTAGTTGACTCCAATCTCAAGAGGTGAACAATTGATCGAGAAGGATAGTCCTCAAACCAAATGAAAGGATTGGAACTACTAGAGCTATTATTTTATTTAGACTCAAGAACTTTCAATAGAATAAAATCAAGAGCATAAGACATATAAGTAGAATCATCTTTCTTCATTAATTACTTTTTGGGTGGAGGTACATGATAAAAATCAAGTAGAGTAAGAGGAGTAAGGGATTTAGTGCCCTTATCCGTAGATACAATGCTCCTGCCAGTAGAAGAGGAGCTAGTAGAAGAGGTGGTAGATATAACAGTGGAGGGAGTACTGGACTCGGATGGTGACTACGCTACTGGACTATCCTGAAAGTAAGGTGAGCTACTGCTGCTATTGGGCTGTCACCCTCTTTGAGTTGTTCTTTGAAACTAGCAAAACTTCCTTGGTGTTGGAGGTTTGAGCTACTTCAAGCACCTGCAAGGAAAGCTTCTTGATCTTAGAAATGATCTTCTTAGAGGTTTGGGATAGGGAGATATCCTAACCTTCTTTGGTCTTAAGAGGATCACATACATCCCTAAGGATTACTCTAATAAAATTGGATGGTTGTTCTAATAAGTATTCCTTAGAGATAACTATGGCTCTCAACTTGTAGTTGCGCTCAAGCTAGTCCTTAAAAGTGATACAATCCTGTAAGTCATGGCCAAACATGCGGTGGTAGGGGCAATAGCTAGGATCATCGCTCTTGCCCACTTCCTTCAGCCTCTTAAGCTATGGTAACTAAAAGTTAGGTTTCTTTAAGAGATTCTTAAAGATTTTCCTTACTACCTCCCTCTTGAATAATATGGCTTATTCAATCTATCAACAAGAGTAGGTGGAAAGTAGCTACCTAGTGATGGATATGAATATCATTGCTGAGTATGCTACTGATGTGGTGGAAATGGTTATTGTGACGGTTGCGGTGGCCGGTATGATGGTTGAGGTGGTGGAAGAGGAGGTGGCAAAGAAGGCTACTAAGCTCTTAGTCTCATAATCAACTCCGGTCTTCCCTCCTCATCCATTGACAACTATCCTTGGCATTTTCTCAAACACCTTCTACTTCTTGGGCCTAGTTGATTGGTCTGGAAAGGGCAACTGTTTGGCTTCCTCTTGTAGGCTAGCTGCTTTGTTGATTAATTTTTTGAATGTTTTGATGGTAAAGCCCTTAAGCATGAAGTTGACCGGGCCATGGATATTCTTGAGAATAATCTCAATGTGGTTCTGATTACATGAAAGCCACTTGAGAATGTAATCAACAAGGGACTCATTGAGTTTATGTTTCTCTATAATGAGGTCACCTACAATCACCCTCTACTGAGTTGGAGCAAACCTCTTATTGAAGAGGTGCTCCAACTCAACAAAAGCCTTCATCAAACCGATGGGCAGCTCGGCGTACCAATCAAATGCAACACCTGACAGGCTACTAACTAAAAGATGGAAGATGAGTGCCACACCTGTTGCAGCCTCTAAAGTGTGCAATGTATAGTGGGTTACCCATCAAAGATCTCGAAGGATGGTGGAACAAACCACTAAATAAAATAAAAAAACAAAATAAAAACCTAAACCTAAAAACAAAACCTAAAAATAAAAAAAAAAATAAACCCTAAACTAAAAAAAAACTACACCTAAAATAAACTTAACCTAAACACTAAACTAAATAATATAAAATAAACTAAAAATAAACCATAAAAAAACCTAAAACCTGAACATAAAAAGATAAAATAAAACCTAATATAAACTAAAAAAAAAATAAACCTAAACCTAAAAGTAATAAAATAAAACTCAACTAAAAAATTAAACTGAACCTAAACCTAAAAAAATAAACTAAAATAAAAACCTAAATAAAACAAAACTAAATAAAAATAAAAATAAACAAAAATAAAATAAAAAAAAATAAAATAAAATAAATAAAATAGACTAAATAAACTAAATAAACCTAAACCTATTGGTCTATTTAAAAAAACACCCTAAACCCTAAATCCAAAAACCTTAAACCCTAAACTAACCTAAACCTAACCTAAACCAACAATAAAACCTAACCCTAAACCCTAAAACCTCAAACCCTAAATAAACCTCCCTAAACCCCTAACCTAAACCCTAATCCTAAACTCAACCTAAAAACCCTAAACCTAAACCCTAAACCTAACCTTAAACCTAAACCTAAAACTATATAAACCTAACCTAAACTAAACCCTAAACCCTAAAACCCTAAATTTAAACCCTAAAATCCTAAACCCTAAACCTAAACACTAAACCCTAAACCCTAAACCCTACCTAACCCTAAACCCTAAACCTAAACCCTAAACTAAACCCTAAACCTAAACCTAAACCTAAACTAAAACCTAAAACCTCAACCTAAAATAAAATAAAAATAAAACTCAACTAAAAAATAAACCTAAACCTAAAAAATAAAGTAAAATAAAAAACCTAAACTAAAATAAATAAACCTAAATTAAATAAACTAAACTAAAAAAATAAAAAAATAAACTTAAATAAAAATAAAAATAAAATAAATAAAAATAAACTAAGAAAACTAAATAAGCCTAAACCTACTAGTTTACTAATTTAAAACCTAAACCTGCAAGATTAAATCAACAACCCTAAAATCTAAACTATAAACCCTAAAAAACCCTAAACCTTAAACCCTAAACCCTAAACCATAAATTATAAACCCTAACCCTAAACCCTAAACCTGAAAGCATAAACCCTAAAGCCCTAAACCCTAAATCCTAAACCTACAATCCTAAACCCTAAACCTAATCCTTAACCCTAAACTCTAAATTTTAAACCCCAAACCCTAAACATAAACCTAAAGTAACTAAATAAATTAAAAAGTAAACTTAAAACCTAAATATTTATAAACCTAAACCTAAGAAAGTAACCTACAGGAACATCACCCTCAACTAGATCTGGACAAAAGTGGGAGGATTACAATGGTGGTGGGGAACTAGAACTGGTGGATTTGGAGGTGGTGGTCGAATGGGAGGGAGGAGCACCAGCTAAAGGTGGTGGTAGAGGGATAAATTAGGGATATGATGGTGGATCCCGCTACTCGAGAGGTCATGGTGGTTCTGATGGGACTTGAGAAATTGAAGAATCCGATCCGACTGTTGCTGGGAATAGTGTCTTTACAAGATAGTTAGTTATCTAGGTTTTTGATTTGCTATCGCTTTCATTTTAATCTATGCCATCGCTTGTGTCTTAAAAAACTTGGTGTGTTACTTGGTTGATGAAATCAAAATGAAGAAAAGTTAAATATGAATTTGTTCTCTGTTAAAAAAACCAAAAATCCTAAACCCAAAACTAAAACTTGAACCCTAAACCTAAAACCTAAACACTAAACCCTAAAATTTAAACCCTAAAAATAAAAAAAACCACTTACCCTAAACCCTAAAACTAACCCAAAACCCTAAACCTACAACCCTAAACCCTAAATCCTAAAACCTACAACCCTAAACCCTAAACCCCAAACCCTAAGCCCTAAACCCTAAACCCTAATCCTAATTCACTCACACTCGTGATTGTATTTTCCTTCCTCGACATGATTTCCTTTGGATTTGGCTGATTTGATCATTCTCAATGATTTTTGATTGTCCTGATTGGCCTGAGTTTCCATTGCTCATTCTATGGCGAGGAACCAATTATACCAAGCTTCTCCATCTTGGAGGCATTAGGGCATCAATTACATGGAATTGGATCCAAAACATCCGCTACTCACAGTTAAGTCCTTTAAGGATGCATTATCCGGTAAGAACCTTTCCCTAATGCGAATTTGATCTTGACCTCATTTCGGGCATGATTATGTGTTGGATCTAGATGTGGAAAAGTTGGCAAAGCCTTATGAATTCACTTTAGGTAAATTTTCCTGCCAACTTGATAACATCCAATTTTTTTCGTAGCCTTAAACTTTTAGGTGCTTTCACTATCGGATTGATTGATCCAAGGCAAGTTTTAATTCAGCTCTCTAATGACTTAGATTATTCAAGAGTTTTTGCACGTCGCTCTTACTTTTTTTTTAATTATCAAATGTGACTTCTAAAATGGTCTCCTCTTTTTGATATAAAAGAGGAATCCCAATTGTTCATATTTGGTTAGCTCTTCCTAATATGAGAATACATTATGTTACACATCAAGTCCTCTTTACTTGGGGCTCTTTTTGACCTCTTCAAATTGATCAGCCACCATGAGATCACAACCTTCTATTGCTCATATTTTGGTTGAAATTGATATCTCTAAAAAGCATCCTAAAGAAGTTTGGATTAGCTCTGAGAAGTTTAGTTATAATCAAAAAGTTGAATTTGAGAATTTTCCTATTTTTGCACACACTATAAAATTCATGGCCACGATCATTCTAAATGTTTTGTGTTGCATCCACAACTTAAAAAGAAAAATTTGCCTGATCCTAATCCTACTCTATCAAATGATAAAGTCAGTAAATTTACTTATGTGCCTAAGGTCACTCAAAATGGGAATCCTATGCCTACCCCTACTCCTTTTGTATCCACTACTTTGTCTAATGGAGAGCAATCTGAGCAAGTTAAAGACACTGCTAATGAGGTTCTTGAGGAGGCAAATGATAGCTTGATTATCAGTCCTTCTAATTGTAATAATTTGCCTCCTCAAGATAATACCTTGTTTCAGTCTAACCTACCCCTCTTGGCTAGTGAACCCGAGGAGACTCATATGATCCTTAGTGGTGATTTGAATGGAAATTTGAGGTTGGAAAAAAATATAAAAACAAATTTTGGAGCTAATCCTTTGATGATGGAACAAAATCTAAAAACTAATTCTGGAACTGATCCTGAAATCTATGCTATTAATGGCTTTAAAACCTCTCCTTCTCCTACTCTTGAGAGTGATACGCATGCTAACCCACTCTCTAGCCTTAATTCTGACATTGAGGAAGGGGAAATTACCATTAGAAATGCTTTGACAGATATAGGTCCTATTCTGAATATCACAAATCAGTCTCTCTCGGATGGTGATTCTTTGGACAAAGATAGACCTTTTCAAACTATTTTAAAAAAAATTCACTTAAAGAAGAAAAAATGTTCACTAATAGCTCCACTAGAACTACTAGATCTTCCCTAACTTCCCATAAATAAATGTTTCTATTTCCCTTTTCTTCTTGCTTTATTATATCTTTAGTTATCTCTTTTCTTTTCTTTTCTTATTTTATTATGATCAACTTACTAATTTGGAATGTTCGTGGTATTGGGACTCTCATTGTCCACAACCGTATTAGAAGTCTCTATCATATTCATAACATACTTGTTATATTGTTATTGAATCTTTACACACTCTTCTAAGATCAACCATGTTGCTAGAATGCTTTCACAACTTCTTTTATAATATTAGCAATAAAATTTGGTATTTTGGAATAATTTAGTCAATATATCTATCCTTGATGATCTTCAACAATTGGTTAATGTCCACATCTCATTGGGTGGTTTCGCTCTAGGTTCCTTTATTTATGCTTCTTGTAATAGAGCGTAGAACATCCTTTGGGACAATTTAAGAACCTTTGCCTCCTCTCAACAAACCACGGTTGGTAGGGGTGATTTTAACACTATTCTCTCTTCCTAGAAATTTCTCCAAATTCATTCTATGGAGTAACATGTAACTGAACGCTAATATGATTCTTGATTGCTGATTGATATTGCTATTCTTCATTATACCAGGCATAACTCTAGACTCGCAATGTTACAAGATTCTTTTAATTCTATCTGGATCAATCAATGGCCTCATACTACTTGAGCATTTGAGCAAAACTTTGTCGATCATGCTCCTCTTTGATATCTATCATCAAAATCCCTCTAATAGATTAACCTCCTCTACCTCTTTCAGATTCCAAAATATGTGGATCCAACAAATTGAATTCTTAAATGTTGTCTCCATCAACTGGATGGCCCCCCTTCACCCTGATAATTCTGTTAAAGGCATGATTTGCCTCTAGCTTAAGCTTAAAAGGCTTAAATAAAACCTTAATTGGTGGAACAAGCATCATTTTAAAATCTCTTTGCCAATATCAAAACATGGAACAATTGGTTTGTTCTCTTGAAAATGTTATTTTGATTGATTCCACTAAACTTGAGGACTTGAATGAAGCCAAAGATAACTTGGTTAGCTATCAGAATATGGAAGAAACCTACTGGAGGAAAAAGGCTACTAGTAAACATATTGCTGATGGCGATAGAAATACCAGATATTTCCATGCTCTTTTCCAAAAAAGGAGACCATTAAACTCTATTAAAAAAATTAAAAGACATAACGGCAACTGGATCACCGACAATAATTATTTTAAAGATTATGTCACCCATCATTTTAAAAACTTATTAAACAAGAACCCTCCTTTAGAAGCTATCTCCAACTCCCACTTGATTCCCTCAACAATTACTAATGATGACAAGCACTTGCTTAATATGGTTCCTACGGAAGCTGAGATTGGTCGGATTCTTAATAGCATGAACGCTGAATCTATTACTGACACGACTCAATTTTTTCAGCATTGTTGGCCTATTATTAAGTCTGATTTAGTCGATACTATCATTGATTTCTTTAATAGCAATCCCTTACCTAGATATTTTTTAGCACTTCCATTGTCCTCATTCCTAAATTAATAATCTTGAATCTTTGGGTGATTTTAGACCTATCAGCCTTTGCACCTTCTTGCATAAACTAATTGCTAAATTGATTGCTAATAGAATTAATCCTCTGCTTCTAAAATTATTTCCCTCAACCAAACTGGTTTCATTAAAGGTAGAGCTATATCTAATAATATTCTTCTTGCCCAAGAGCTGATTCATGATCTGGATGCTTCTATCAGAGGTGATAACATCCTATTCAAATTGGACATCGCTAAAGCTTTTGACAACCTCTCTTCAAATTTCCTCTTCCAAATTCTTCATTTGTTTGGCTTTTCTGATAAATTTATTTGTCTCATTAAAAATTGTATTAGCAATGTTGGTTCTCTGTTATCCTGAATGGTGAGGCCTTAGGTTTCTTCCCTTCTATGCATTGTTTGAGATAAGGGGATACCTTGTCTCCCTCTCTTTTTATTATTACTGTTGAATATCTTTCGAGGAGCCTTCATGACCTTTTCAATAATCCAAGCATGTCTTTAGAACTCAAGGTGGTTTTGTCTCTCATCTTAGTTTTTTTGATGATTTCATTATCTTTTGCAATGCCTCTATTCATCACATTAAAATATATTAAGAATTTTTTAAATAAATTTGGAAATGAAAGTGGTCTCTTTCTTAACAAAGGAAAAAGTTGTTTCATTCCTTCCTTTAAAATCTCTAGTAATAAGATCAATCAAATCTTGAGAATCACTAATTTTCAAATAACAACTTCCTATTAAATATCTTGGTGCTCCTCTTTTAAAGGTCAAAAGATCATCTTTTGATGAGTTAATCCAAAAAATATCTAATAAAATTTTTGTTTGAGAATTTCATTTATTCTCATTTGGTGGTTGGCTCACTTTGATTAAGAGTACCTTAACTCCATGCCTTTATATCTTATTCAAACCATTGTGTAACCAATTCACCACAATGTAATTGAGTGCCTCCTTAATAAATTCTTGGGTTCTAACAAATTGGACCTCTTGGTATAAAAAAATGGCACTCTTGTTGAAGGTGGGTTTGGCTATAAGCCAATCAGGAAAGCTATCACTACTTTTTCTTATAAACTTTGGTGGAATTTTAGGAGCAACAATAGTCTTTGGGCTAAATTCATGATTAAATCTTAGTGGCACCCTCTCATTTTCCTTACAAAGTGGGAGATTCTCATATATGGAAAGACTTTGTTACATCAAATGGGAGGTCAATCCTTAATTTCTTGGGGATTAACTGGAACTTCCTTCTTTTGGCAAGATAATTGACCGCAAGTGGCTCTATTAATGATTTACTTTCTACCCACTCACTACCTATTAAAGTGAACTCTTTCTAGCAATAATAAGTGGAACAATAGCTTACCGACTATATCCCTATCTCTCTTTTAGATAAGTTTACTACCATCCTTATCCCTAGCAATCATGACATTCTTTAGCTTTCTCAAAATGGTGACTTCAACCTTAAAGATGTCTGATTCATATTAGAAGCTCATGATTTCTCTAATGTGTTTTAAACTTTGGAATAACACTATCCCTATTTCTTACTATTCTAACTTGGAGAAGTTTGGAAAATTTCATCCCTATTGATTCCTTGATGTGGGGTAAAGGTTTTCACTTACCTTCAAAATGCTATGCCACATTGAGAATGCCAATCATGTATTTTTTTTTTAATGGAGCCATTGCTTCCAAACTTTGGGTATGATGAATTTTTTTAGACAAATTCAATGACTCCTTAACTCTTTATCAACTTCTTGAGGTTTATTTTGAAAACACTATTAAAGGCCACATTAAAGTGATAACTGCTATCACTCTTATATGGTTCATATGGATGGATAGAAATGATGCAAAATATCATGAGATTCCTATGAACCATAAGAGGATAATTGCTAGAATTAAAGATAAAATTTGTGCTTTATTTAATGTCAGTTTAATTAACTACAGTCAATTTAAAGGCTATAAATTTGTGGCCGATAAATTGGGTTTAAACTTGTCGGACCATCCTAACTGTAAAGATGATAAGCTTGTTTATTGGAATAAACCTCATGATAATATTATTAAAATTAATACTGATGACTCCATTTCTCAAAATGCTTCTGGCTGTGGTGGCATTTTCAGAAACCTTAATGGTAAAGTTTTATGTTCCTTGGTTATCCTCTTACTACATGTTCTGTTCTCTTTGCGGAGCTAATGGTTGTTAACAAAGCTATTAAGATTTGCCTACAAAAAGGTTGGCTCAATATTTGGATTGAGGTGGATGCCTGTTGATTGATCTGTTGACTTCCACCAAAGTGGGAAATTCAGAATTGTACTACCTTCTTATACTAGAGCTCTCTATCTCAACTTTATTTTAAAATCACTCATGTTTGGCATGAAGGTAATGTCCGATTACCTAATTGGTTAGAATGGAATAAAATTCATTGATCACTTACACTTCCTAAACATTTGTGTGGATTGGTTAATTTGGACAATACTAGACTTCCTTATCTTAAAACTTATTTCATCCTATGTTTTTCGATGCATTTCCGATAATCTTTTCTAGTTCTATTGGATCTGTAGATCTCATCGCTTTTGTTAATTATCCAATCTTTCTTTGGGGTCTTACTACATGTGTTGTTTCTCTAATCTGCTAGATGGAGATATCTTATTTTCTGATCTGTAGGGACGGACTGCGTGCCATCAATACTATTTTGGGACTTATTGTATTTTTCTTTTTTTTCATGATTGAGACTATTTCCTGTATCTTTTCCTGTTGCTTATTCTCAAATTGATTTTTTATTCTGGCTACCTATATTGGAGGCTCATGTCTTTGTCGTTGCAGTGGTTGGTTTGCTATGATTTGCACAGCTTCATGGTGGGCCCTTCTTTATTTGTATTTTCCCTCTTAAATAGGGTTGTGGCTTCTGTTTTTCTCACCAACCCCCCTTCCTCAACCTGTAAGGGAAGAATGTTTAATTTACCTATTATTACTATTGTTTCTTTGTAAGATTGGATTTGCTTCTTGCCTTCCTTTCATTCTAATTTTACTGATGATGTTGGATTAGATGCTAGCCTACTTTTCCTTATCTTGAAGGATTTTAATGATGGTTTTCTTCTGATCCCCATTTTGGGTCTATGTAATACTACTATCGACCGGATTACCCTCTGGGTGCAATATTTGGTTTGTTGTCTTGGTTGTTGGTGAATGGATTATCGTTTTATGCCCAAAGAAGTCGCTTTGGGTTGTTTCTCTGATTATTTTTTTTGTGTTGTTTGTGGTGGGGTGCAGCTTATCACCTACGGCTTATGGTCTATCTAATCTGCTGCTACATTCCCATCTTGGTTTTGTTATGACTTGTGCAGTTCCTATTATATTTTACGCATTGTTATTGAATGGGTACCCTTTTATGGGTCAATTCTGGCTATATTCGCCTATAAGTTTCATATGATTTGGGATGGTGTTTTTTACATGCTAATTGATATGCTTAGAGGATTTCAGTGGCTTTTCACCGCCTATTATTCTATCTTCACCGGCCTTCGATGTTTACTTATCGTGGGGTTTCTTGCTGGCTTAATTTTACTCTTGGATATAGTATTAGTAAGGTGGATGTGGCCAAGATGGTTTATTTTTATATGGGTAGGGATTCTCATGCTATGGAGACTATAGTGGTGATACTTATCCCATTATCTTTTGTTGTCTCTTTTCTATAGTGTATATGGCTTTGTTTAGTTGCGTACTAAGGCTCATAAGACTTTCAACAAATGGTCGCTATCTTCCCACGTGTTTGTAGGCTATGATGGTTGTGATGATTTCACCTTTTGGTTTTGGTAGTAGCTCAGTGATGTAACCCTTCAAGTTTGGATGCTCATATCTCAGATCCCAATTTGGTTATTGAGCTGAGCCTTCTCTCACACACTCTATAATTTTTCTCGCTTTATGTCGCTTTTACCTTCCACTTTGTTTGTATTACTTTAACGTGTTTTATCTTTCTATATTTGCATGCATTTTTCTCTTCTCTTGGTGTTTGCTCCTAATGGCATGCATTCTCTCATCGATGAGTTTTGGCCTGATCTATCCATTGGCTTCTCTTTGTTAATCATTTTGTATCTCTTTCTTTTATTTTCTTTTATTTTGATTTTGATGTACTTAGATAGGATTTACTCTCTAGTCGAGTAGCTCTTAAGCAATAGTTTTGAGTTTATCCTTAATGATCTAACCTTTTGTGGAAATAAAATTCCCCCTATATGGGGTTCACAAAAAAAATCCTAAACCCTAATCCCTTAACCCTCAAAACCTAAAAACCTAAACCTAAACTAAATAAAACCTAAACCTAAATAAAATAAAAAATAAAAAAATATAAAAACCTAAACTAAAATATAAACTTAAAACTAAACATAAACCTAAAAATAATATAAAATAAGAAATAAAAACTAAAATACAATAAAATAAATAAAAACCTAAACTAAACTAAAAAATAAAAGAAACCAAAAAATAAAAAACCTAAATAAAATAAAAACTAAATGAAAAATAAAAATAAAATACACCTAAATTAAAATAAAATAAAACTAAATAAAAACCTAAACCTAAAATATAAACCTAAAAACAAATAAAAAAATCCTAAACCTTAAATTAAAAAAAAAATAAACCTAAAATAAAAATAAATAAAATAAAGCTAAACCTGAACTAAAATAAACTAAACTAAAATAAACTAAACTAAAATAAATAAAACCTAAACCTAAACCTAAAATAAACTAAACCTAAACCCTAAACTGAATAAAATAAAAAAAATTAAAAATAAACCTAAACCTAAACTAACAAAATGAAACCTAAAAATAAACCTAAAATAAAAATATAAAGCCTAAACCTTAAAAAATAAAATAAAAATCTAAACCTAAACCTAAAAATAAAAAATAAAAACTAAACTTAAAAAATAAAAAAATAATAAAAACTAAACTAAAAAATAAACATAGACCTAAACATAAACCAATAAAATAAACTAAATTAAAAAACCTAAACTAAAATAAATAAACATAAAATAGACTAAATTAAAAATAAAAAATGAACATAAATAAAAATAAAAATAAAATAAACTAAAATAAAAAATAAACTAAATAAACTAAAAAAAGCCTAAACCTACTTAATTTAAAAAAAACCCTAAACCTTAAACCCTAAATCCTAAACCCAAAACCCTAAACCCTAAGCCTTAAAACTAACCCTAAACCTTGAACCCTAAACATACAACCCTAAACTTTCAACCTACAACCCAAAACCCTAAACCCTAAATCCCAAACCCTAAAACCAAAACCTAAAACCTAATTCCTAAACCCTAAAAACCTAAAAACCTAAACCTAAACTAAATAAACCTAAAAAAAATAAAATAAAATAAAAAACATAAACCTAAATAAAATAAAATAATAAAATAAATTAAAACCTAAACTAAAATATAAACCTAAACATAAACCTACACCTAAAAGTAAAGTAAAGTTAGAAATAAAATAAAACTAAAATAAAATAAAATAAAACCTAACCAAAAAATAAAATAAACCTAAAAATAAAAAATTAAAATAAATTAAAAATTAAATGAAAAATATAAATAAAATAAGCCTAAATAAAAATAAAATAAAAAATAAATAATAACCTAAACCTAAAAAATAAATAAAAAATAAAAACTAAACCTTAAACTAAAAGAAAAATCTAAACCTAAAATAAACAAAATAAAATAAATCTAAACCTAAACTACAAATAAACTAAACTAAAATAAATAAAACCTAAACTTGAACCTAAAATAAACTAAACCTAAACCCTAAACTAAATAAAATAAAATAAAATAAAACTAAAATTAAACTAAACATATACTAAAAAATAAAACCTAAAATAAAAACCTAAAGCCTAAACCAAAAAAAATAAAAAATAATAAAAACCCAAAATTAAACCTAAAAATAAAAAATAAAACCTAAACCTAAAAAATAAAATAAAAATAAAACTAAACTAAAAAAGTAAACATAAACATAAACTTAAACCTAAACTGAAAAAATAAACTAAAACAAAAAACCTAAACAAAAATAAATAAACCTAAAATAAATAAAATAAGCTAAATAAAAATAAAAAAATAAACCTAAATAAAAAAAATAAAAAAATAAAACCTAAACCTAAAAAACCTTAAAACTAAACCTAAACCCATAACCCTAAACCTAACCTAAACTAACTAAACCTAAAACCTAAACTAACCCTAACTAAACCTAAACTAAACTAAACCTAAATTTAAACCTAACTATAAACCTAAACTTAAAACTAAACTAAACTAAACTAACTAAACCCTAAACCCTAAAACTAAACCTAAATCTAAACCTTAAACCTAAAATAAACCCTAAACCCTAAACCCTACACTAAACACTAAACTAAAACCATAAACCCTAATAAAAACCCTAAACCCCAACCCTAAACCTAAACCCTAAAAAAACCTAAAACCTAAAACCTAAAGTAAATAAAAACTAAAGAAAATAAATAAAAAACCTAAGCCTAAATAAAACCTAAACCTAAACTAAATAAAACCAAAAAATAAAATAAATAAAAAATCTTAAACCAAAATAAAATGGAAATAAAATTAAAATAAAAACATAAACTAAAACATAAACTTAAACCTAAACCTAAAAAGAAAAAAAAATAAAAATAAAACTAAACTAAAATAAAATAAATAAAAACCTAAACTAAACTAAAAATAATAAAAATCCTAAATAAAATAAAAACTAAACCTAAAATAAAAAATAAAAAAAACCAAATAAAATGTAAACCTAAAAAAAGCTAAAACCCTAAAATAAAAAAAAAATAAAACCTAAACCCTAAACTAAAAAATACCTAAACCTAAAATAAAGATAAATAACCTAAACCTAAACTAAGATAAACTAAACTAAAATAAATAAAACCTAAACCAAAATCTAAAATAAACTAAGCCTAAACCTAAACCTAAACTAAATAAAATAAATTAAATTAAAAATAAACCTAAACCTAAATTAAAATATAATAACTAAAAATAAACCAAAAATAAAAACCAACAACCTAAACCTATAGAAATAAAATAAAAACTTAAACCTAAACCTAAAAATAAAAAATAAAACCTAAATGTAAAAAATAAAATAAAAATAAAAGTAAACTAAAAAATAAACTTAAACCTAAACCCAAACCTAAAAAAAACTAAAATAAATAAACCTAAAATAAATAAACTAAATTAAATAAAAAATAAAATACCTAAATAAAAAATAACTAACAAAAAATAAACTAAAATAAATAAAATAAACTAAATAAACTAAACCTAACTTTTAAAATAAAATAAAAAAATAAACAAATAAACCTAAACTAAACTAAACCTAAACCATAAACCCTAAAACCCTAAACCTAAACTAAAAAAAAAAACCTAAACTAAACCAAACCCTAAACTAAACCCTAAACTAAACTAACTAAAACCTAAAACTCTAAACCCAAATCCAAAACCTAAACCCTAAACCTAAACCCTAAGCCTAAATTAAAACCCTAAACCCTAAACCCTAAACACTAAAACCCTAAATAAACCCTAAATCTAAAACCTAAACCTAAAACCCTAAACTAAAACTATAAACCTAAACCTTAAACCCTAAAAAACTTAAAATCTAAACCAAAAGATAACATAAAATTAAAAAATAAAAAATAAACCAAAACCTAAATCTAAACCTAAAAAATAAATTAAAATAAATAAACCTAAAATAAATAAACTAAACTAATAAACTTAAAAATAATAAAAAAAATAAAATAAATAAAATAACTAAATATAATCTAAGCTAATTTAAAAAAGATCTAACTAAATCATAAACCCTAAACCCTAAACTTTAAACACTAAATCCTAAACCCTAAACTCTAAACTAAATCCTGAAGTCTAAACCTAAAACTTAAACCCTAAACCCTAAACAAAATAAACCCTAACCTAAACCTCAACCTAAACCCTAAACTAAATCCTAAATAAAACAACTTATATAAACTAAACCATAAACCCCAAAACCAAAAAAACCCTAAACCCTAAACCTAAAAAACTAAACCCTAAACCCTAAAACCACCTAACCCTAAACCCCAAACCCTAAACTAAAACCTAAAACCCAAAAAAAAAAACCCTAAACCCTAAACCCTAAAACCTTAAACCCTAAATCCTAAACACTAAACCGTAAACCCTAAACACTACCTAAACCTTAAACCCTAAAACCTAAAACTTAGACATAAAAAATGAAATAAAAATAATTCAACTAAAATAAACTTAAACCTAAAAATAAACTAAAATAAAAAACCTAAACTAAAATAAATAAACTTAAAATAAATAAACTAAACTAAATAAAAATTAAAAATAGTCCTAGATAAAAAAAAAAATAAAAAAACTATAATAAAAAAATAAACTAAATAAACCTAAACCTATAAGTTTACTTAATTTTAAGAAAAAAACCTTAAATCCTAATCCCTAAAACCTAAATGCTAAACCCTAAACCCTAACCCTAAACCCTAAACCCTAAACCTTAAACCCTAAACATAAACCCTAAAACCTTAAACCCTAAACCTTAAACCCTAAACCCTAACCCTAAACACTAAACCCTAAACCTAAGCCTAAAGTAACTATATAAATTAAAAAATAATCCTAAACCCTAGAACCTAATAAACCTAAACCTAAACATAAACCCTAAGAATGGGCAAAATCTAACGGTGGAGTCGAAGGTGGAAGCGACGATTATCACAGTGGTGGTGTGGGATTTGGAGGTGCTGGTGGATATGGAGGTGGTGGTCAGAGCAGTGGTGGTTATGGAGGCAGAGGAGAGATGGAGGTTATAGCCGTGGTGGTGGCGGAGGGACAAATTGGGGATATGATGGTGGATCCTGGTAATCTAGAGATAGGGGTGGTTCTAATGGGAACTAAAGAAATAAGGACTGACCGCTACTTATGGAACTGTCTTTATAAGTAGAGATTCTAGTTTTCTAGTGTTTTAGATTTGCTATATGCCCTCATTTTGACCTATGTCATCCATGTCATAAAAACTTGGTGTGTTAGTTGGTCGATAAAATCAAAAGGAAGAAATGTTGAATCTGAATTTCTTCTCTATTAAAAAAAAACCAAAAACCCTAAACCCTAAACTAAAACTTGAACCCTAAATCAAAAACCTAAACCATAAACCCAAAAAATAAAATAAAAAAAGCCTAACCCTAAACCATAAACCCTAAACCCTAAGCTTAAAAAAAACCTAAAATAAAAATAAAACAAATTGAAACCTAAACTAAAATAAGCTAAACCAAAATAAATAAAACCAAACCTAAACCTAAAATAAACTAAACCTAAACCCTAAACTTAATAAAATATAATAAAATAAACAAAAAATATAACTAAACCTAAATTAAAAAAATAAAACTTAAAAATAAACCTAAAATAAAAACCTAAAACCTAAACCTAAAAAAATAATATAAAAACCTAAACTGAAACCTAAAAATAGAAATAAAAAATAAAACCTAAACCTAAAAAATAAAATAAAGGTAAAACTCAACTAAAAAAATAAACCTAAACCTAAACCTAAAAATTTAACTAAAATAAAAAACCTAAACTAAAATATAGAAACTAAACTAAATAAAAAAATAAACATAAATAAAAATAAAGAATATCTAAAATAAATAAAAAAACATACTAAATAACTCTATCGACATTAAATTTAAAAAAAACACCTAAACCCTAAATCTTAAACCCTAAACCCTAAAACTAACCCTAAACCCTACCTAAATGTATAACCCTAAACCCTAAACTAAAACTTGAACCCTAAACATAAAACCTAAACCTTAAACCCTAAACCCTAAACCTTGACACTAAAAAGTAAACCCTAAACCCTAAACCATAAACCCTAAACCCTAAACCTACAACCCTAAACCCTAAACCCTAAAAACAAAATTGTAAAACCCTAAACCATAAACAGTAAACCCTTAATCCTAATCCCTAAAATCTACAACACTAAACCCTAAACCCTAAAACCCAAACCCTAAACCCTAAACCTAAACCCTAAACCCTATAAACTAAAAAACCTAAAACCTAAACCTAAATTAAATAAAACCTAAAAATAAAATAAATGAAAAACTTAAACCTAATAAAAATAAAATAAAACCTAAACCTAAACCTAAAAAATAAAATAAAATAAAAAATAAAACTATACTAAAACAAAAATAAATAAAACTAAACTAAAAAATATAATGAACCTAAAAATAAAAACCTAAATAAAATAAAATTAAACATAAAGTAAAAATTAAATAAGAAAATAAATAAAATAAAATAAAATAAAACTAAATAAAACCTAAACCTAATAAATAAACCTAAAATAAATAAAAAATAAAACCAAAGCACTAAACCAAAAAAATCCTGAACCTAAAATAAATAAAATAAAATAAACCTATACCTAAACTAAAATAAACAAAACCTAAACCTAAACATAAAATAAACTAAACTTAATTCATAAACTAAATAAAATAAAATAAACTAAAAATGAACCTAAACCTAAACTAAAAAATAAAACCTAAATATAAACCTAAAATAAAAACCTTAAACCTAAACCTAAAAAAATAAAATAAAAACCTAACCTAAACCTAAAAATAAAAAATAATACCTAAACCTAAAAAATAAAATAAGAATAAAACAAAACTAAAAAGTAAACATAAATCAAAACCTAAACTTAAAAAATAAACTAAAATAAAAACCTAAACTAAAATAAATAAACTTAAAAAATAAAAAAAAAAAATAAACCTAAATAAAATTTTAAAAAATAAACTAAAATAAATAAAAAATAAATAAAATAAACTTAAACCTACTAGTTTACTTAATTTTTTTTTTAAATCCCTAAACACTATGCCCTAAGCCTTAAACCATAAATCCTAAACCCTAAACCCTAAACACTATCCCTAATCTAAACCCTAAACTCTAAAACCCTAAACCCTAAACCCTAAACTAACCCTAAACCCTAAAAACCCTAAAGCCTAAACCCAAAACCCTAAACCCTAAACCATAAATCCTAATCTAACCTTAAACCCTAAACCCTAAACCCTAGACCCTAAACCCTAAAAATCCTAAATTATAAAGCTAAACACTAAACCATAAACCCTAAACCATAAACCCTAACCCTAAAGCTTAAACCCTAAAATCCTAAACCCTAAAACACTAAACCCTAAACCCTAAATCCAAAATCCTAAATCCTAAAGCCTAAAAACTTAAAAACTTAAACCTAAAAATGGAATAAATAAAAAAAAACCTAAACCTAAATAAAATAAATAAAACCTAAACTAAAAGCTAAACCTAAACCTAAACTTAAAAATAAAATAAAATTCAAAATTAAAATAAATTAAAATAAATTAAAGAAAAACTTAAACTAAACTAAAAAAAATAAAATAAAATTAAGAATAAAACCTCAATAAAATAAAACTAAATGTAAAATAAAATGAAATAAACTTAAAATAAAATAAATAAAATTAAATAAAACCTAAACCAAAAAAAAATAAACCTAAAAATAAATAAATAAACATAAACCTAATCCAGAACTAAAAAAAAAAAAACCTAAACCTAAAATAAATAAAATAAAATAAACCTAAACCTAAACTAAAATAAGAAAACCTAAACCTAAGCCTAAAAGAAACTAAACCAAAACCCTAAACAAAATAAAATAAAATAAACTAAACTAAACCTAATCCAAAACTAAAAATAAAACCTAAAAATTAACCTAAAATAAAAACCTAAAACCTAAACCTATAAAAAAAAACCTAAACCTAAACCTAAAAATAAAAAATAAAACCTAAACCTAGAAAAAAAAGCTAAACTAAAAAATAGGCATAAACCTAAACCAAAACCTAAAAAATAAACTAAAATAAAAATCATAATTAAAATAAATAAATCTAATATAAATAAATTGAACTAAATGAAAATGAAAATAAACCTAAATAAAAATTAAAAATAAAATAAACTAAAAATAAATAAATAATAAACTAAATAAACCTAAACCTGCTAGTATACTTAATTGTTTTTTTGAGAAAAAACCCTAAACCTTAAATCCTAAACCTTAAAACCTAAACTCTAAACCTTAAAACTAACTAAACACTAAACCCAAAACCTACAACCCTAAAAAACCCTAAACCCTAAACCTTAAACCCTAAACCCTAACCCTAAACAATAAACCCTAAACCATGAAGCATAAACCGTAAACCCTAAACCCTAAACCCTAAATTTAAAACCCTAAACTAACCCTAAACCCTAAACCCTAAAATCCTAAACCCAAAAGCCTAAACACTAAACCCTAAACCCTAAACCCTAAACCCTAAACCCTAAACAATAACCCTAAACCTTAAGCCCTAAAATCCTAAACCCTAAAACACTAAACCCTAAACACTAAACCCTATACCTAGACCCTAACAACCTAAAACCTAAACCAAAATTAAATAAACCTAAAAATAAAATAAATAAATAAACCAAAACCTAAATAAAATAAAAAAATATAATTATAAAACCTAAACTAAAACCTAAACCTAAACTAAAATGATCTGCCACATCTGAGGTCCGGGTGGATATGGAGGTGGTGGTAGGAATAATAGTGGTTATGGAGGTGGGAGGAGCGATGGAGGTTACAATCGTGGTGGTGGTGGAGGGAGAGATAGGGGATATGATGGCAGATCTCGCTACTGAGGCGGGGCACTGATGGGAACTGTCTTTATAGAGAGAGATTCTACTTATCTATTTTTGATTTGCTATCGGTGCTCATTTTTTATCTATGTCAGCGCTTGTGTCTTAGAAAACTTGGTGTGCTATTTGATTGATGAAATAAAAAGAAGAAATGTTGAATCTAAATTTGTTCTCTATTAAAAGAAAACCTTAAACCCTAAACCCTAAACTAAAACTTAAACCCTAAACAAAACTTAAACCTAAAACCTAAACCCTAAACCCTAAACCCTAAACCCTAAACCCTAAACCCTAAACCCTAAAAAAACCCTAAACACTAAACCTTAAACCCTAAACCCTAAACCCTAAAACCCTAAACCCTAAACCCCAAACCCTAAACCTTAAAGCCATAAACCCTAAACACTAAAACATACAACCCTAAGCCATAAACCCTAAACCCCAAACCCTAAAACCTAAGCCCTAAACCTTAAAAGTAACCCTAAACCCTAAACATTGAATAAAGATGTCATTAGGAGTAGATCTAAAGAATAACTTAATATTAACATAGTTATGGTAGCTAAAGAAAATGTCTTCAAGAGACTTTCCCTTGACTATTATAGATTTGAATTCATAAATCATATTATAATACCATATAAGCAATGTATGATATATTTGGATGTTATAAGATATATTGAAATGTTTAAGTATATTACGATATTGTGCACTATAGTCTATATTAATATAAATCATAAAAATATTGATTTAATAAATTAAATGATGAAATTTGTTAAATTTGAAGTGGGAATTAAGTTGTAGTACCAAAGGTGTGCTACGCCACTTGTAGTCTAAAAAGTAAAATTTTATGCTCAAAATAAATATTATATGTTGTAGCATAGTATAACATCATATATCATAATATATTGTTCTGCACATTTTAAATTCATTTAGTATTTTACATTCATGCAAATGAGCCTACACTAGCAATATTTATAAAAATGTTGATTTAGACTTTAAATGGTAGAATTTGGCCAAATTCATAATAGGTAAAGCATGGCATCATCATATATTCTTTCAATTTAAAATATGTAAGTGAGATGTTCAAAATATATAGTATTTTATTATTTAGACTAATTTTATGGTTTTTTTATCTTAAGCAATCCCTTGTGATGTGATATGTAATATAATATAATATAACATGTTATAGTGTATTATAATATAGGATGCCATAACATAGTGTAGGATCATGCATTATAGCATACTATTATGTATTACTACCTATTGTTTAGCATATTTTAGTTTATTATAGTAAGATGTAGTAGAGTTGTACAAGTACAATTCATAAAAATAGTGATTTATAGGTTGAGATGATGAGATTTGGCCAAATTTAAAATAAGCTTCAGGAACATCATGTGCTATGGCGTGTCATTTAATCAAAATAATGGAATTTTGCATCCAAAATAAATGTTCATTTTTCAATCAAACCCTAAATCCTAAACCTTAAACCCTAAACCCTAAACCCTAAACCATAACTCTAACCTTAAACCCTAAACCCTAAGCCCTAAACCCTAAACCTTAAAACTCTAAACCCTAAGGCGTAAACTAACCCTAAACCTTAAACACAAGACCCTAGAAACACTTAACCCTAAAGCCTAAAGCCTAAACCCTAAACAAACCCTAAACCCTAAGCTAACCCTAAACCCTAAACCTCAAAACCCTAAACCCTAAAGCTTAAACACTAAACCCTAAACCCTAAACCCTAAACCCTAAACCCTAAAATCATAAACCCTAAAACCATAATCCCTAAACCCTAACCCCAAACCCTAAACCCTAAAAGCATAAACCCTAAAACCCTTAACCCTAAACCCTAAACCCTAAACCCTAATCCTAAACCCCAAACCCTAAACCTAAACCTAAACTTAAAGTACATAAATAAATTAAAAAATAAACCTAAACCCTTAAACCTAATAAACCTAAACACTAAGAATGGGTAAAGCCATGATGGTAGGAACATCACTATCAACCAGGCTCAGTCTGGATCTAGCGATGGAGGCAAAGTCGAGGTGGCTGCATGGTGGTGGGGATCAAGGTGCGTGGATATGGAGGTGGTGATCGGAGTAGGTGGTTATGGAGGCAGAGAGGAGCAACAAGGTAACCATGGTGAAGGGAGAGATCGGGATATAATGGTGGATCCCGCTACTGAGAGATGGGGTGGTTCGATGGGAACTGAGAAATTAAGAACCCGATCCGATTCGCTTCTAGAACTATGTATTTATAGTAGAGATAGATCTAGTTATCTAGGTTTTTCAATTTGCTCTATGCATGCTTATTTTTTATCTATGTCGTCGCTTGTGTCTTAGAAAACTTAGTGTGTTACTTGGTTGATGAAATCAAAAAGAAGAAATGTTGAATCTATATTTGGTCTCTGTTAAAAAAACTAAAAACCCTAAACCTTAAACTAAAACCTGAACTCTAAACCTAAAACCTAAACTCTAAACCCTAAACCCTAAAAATAAAAATAAAATTAAAAAAAATAAAAAAAACCTTAACCCTAAACCCTAAAAAACCCTAAACCTTAAAACCTAAACCTAAACCCTAAAAAACTAAACCTAAACTCAACTAACTAAACCTAACCTAACTAAAACTTAAACCTTAACCTTAATCTTAACTAACCTAAATCAAACCCTAAACCTAAACCCTAAACCCTAAAATAACCTAAACCTAAACCTAATAACCTAAACCTAAAACCTAAACCTAAATCCTAATCCTAAACTTATAAACCTTAAAAGCATTAACAAAACCTAAATAACCTAAATCATACACCTAAACCCTACACCTAAACCTAAACCCTAACCTAAACCTAAACCCTAAACTCAAACCCTAAACCTAAACCTAAAGTAACTAAATAAATTAAAAATAAACCTAAATTAAAACCTAATAAACCTATACCTAAACCTAAACCCTAAGAATGGGTAGAACCTTGATGGTGAACATCACCATCAACCGTGCTCCCTAGATCGGGTGGAGGCGAAGGTGAAGGCGTTGATTATCATTGTGGTGGTGGGGGATCTGCAGGTGCTGGTGGATATGGAGGTGGTGGTCAGAGCAATGGTGGTTATGGAGGTGGGAGGACCGACAGAGGTTACAACCGTGGTGGTGGTGGAGCGAGAGATCAGGGATATGATGGTGGATCTCGCTACTCAAGAGGGGGTGGTTCCATGGGAACCGAGAAATCAAGAATCAATGCACTGCCGCTTACAAACTGTGTCTTTATAATAGAGATGGTTCTAGTTATCTAAGGTTTTTGATTTGCTCAATGTGTGCTAATTTTTTATCTATGTCATCGCTTGTGTCTTAGAAAACTTGGTGTGTAACTTGGTTAATAAAATCGAAAGGAAGAAATGTTGAATCTGAATTTATTTTCTATTAAAAAAATAAAAAAAACCCCTAAATCATAATTAAAACTAGAACCATATACCTAAAACCTAAACCTTAAACTTTAAACTCTAAACACTAAAACCTAAAACCCTAAACTCTAAACCCTACACCCTAAACTATAAACCCTAAAACCTAAACCCTAAGCCTAAACCCTAAATCCTAACCCTAAACCCTAAATCCAAAACTGTAAACCCTAAACCCTCAACTAACCCTAAACCCTAAACCCTAAAAAGCTAACAACATAAACCTAAATTAAATAAAATCTAAAAATAAAAAATATAAAGAAACCTAAACCAAATAAAATAAAATAAATAAAATAAAATAAAAACATAAATTAAAACATAAACCTAAACCTAAATTTAAAAAGAAAATAAAATAAAAAATAAACATTAAACTAAAATAAAATAAATAAAAAACCCAGTAAACTAAAAAATAAAACCTAAATAAAACAAAATAAAATAAAACTAAATAAAACCTAAACCATAAAAAATAAACTTAAAATAAAAAATAAGAAATCTAAACCCTAAACTAAAAAAACCCTAAACCAAAAATAAAAATAAAATAAACCTAAATCTAAACTAAAATAAAAAAAAACCTAAACTTAAACTTAAAATAAACTAAACCTAAACTTAAACCTAAATCCTTAATAAAATAAAATAAACCAAAATAAAGCTAAACCTAAAATAAAACCTAAACCCTAAACCTAAAAAAATAAATTAAAACATAAACCTAAACTAAGAAAAAAAATAAAACCTAAAACTAAAAAATAAAATAAAATTAAAGCCTAAAACTAAAAAAAAAACTAAACTAAAAAATAAACCAAAACCTAAACTTGAACCTAAAAAATAAACTAAAATAAAAAACCTAAACTAAAATAAATAAACCTAAAATTATTAAACTAAATTAAATAAAAATAAAAAAACATAAATATAAATAAAAAATAAAATCAATAAAATAAATAAAATATATCTAAATGTATGAGTTTACTTAATTTAATAAAAATTAAAAAAATAAATAAATAAATAAAAAACCCTAAACCCTAAACCCAAAAATAACCTAAACCCTAAACACCAAAAAACCTAAACCTAAATAAAATAAAACCTAAAAATAAAATAAATAAATAAATCTAAACCAAAAATAAAAAATAAAATAAAATAAAATAAAACATAAACTAAAATCAAAGCTAAACCTAAAGCTAAAAAACAAAAAATAAAAAACTAAATCAAAATAAAATAAATAAAACTTAAAAACTAAAAAAATAAAACCTAAATAAAATAAAATAAAATAAACCTAAAATAAAATAAAATAAAAACCAAATAAAAACCAAAACCTAAAAAAAACCTAAAAATAAATAAAAAATAAAACCTAAACCTAAAATAAAAATAAAATAAACAAAATAAAATAAATCAAAACCTAAACTAAAATAAACTAAACTAAAACCTAAACCTAAACCTCAACCTAAACTTAAACTAAATAAAAGAAAATAAACTAAAATAAACCTAAACCTAAACTAAAAATTAAACCTAAAATAAACCTAAAATAAAACTAAACCTAAACCTAAAAAAAAATAAAATAAAAAAACTAAACAAAACCCAAAAAAAATAAAAAACTAAACCTAAAAAATAAAATAAAAGTGAAACTCAACTAAAAAACCTAAACCTAAAAATAAACTAAAATAAAATCAAACTAAATAAATAAATAAAATAAAAAAAAAAACTAAACAAGATAAAATAAAAATAAACCTAAATAAAATAAAAATATAATAAACTTAAATAAATAAAAAATAAACTAAATAAACCTAAAGTTACTGGTTTACTTAATTTTTTTAAAAAAACCTAAACCCTAAATCCTAAACCCTAAACCCTAAACCCTAAACCCAAAAACTAACCCTAAACCCTAAATGCTAAACCTACAACCTACAACCTTAAACCCTAAACCCTAAACACTAAAACTCTAAACCCCAGACTAAATAAAACCCTTAACCAAAACCCTAAAACCCTAAACCCTAAACCCTAAACCCTAAACCTAAACCTTAAAACCTAAACCCCAAAACCCTAAATAACCCTAAACTTACAACCTTAATCCTTAAACCCCAAACCCTAAACTCTAAACCCTAAACCCTAAACTAACCCTAAACCCTAAGAATGGGAAAAACCTTGATGACGGGAACATCACCATCAACTAGGTTCAGTAAAGATATAACGATGGAGGTGAAGGCAGAGGTGAAGTAGAGGCAGCTAGTATCGCAATGGTAGTGGGGGATCTGGAGGTGTTAGTGGATATGGAGGTGGTGGTTAGAGTAGTGGTGGTTACAGAGGTGGGAGAAGCGATGGAGGTATAGCTATGGTGGTGATAGAGGGAGTGATCGGGGATATGATGGTAGATCCTATTTGAGAGGGGGGTTGATGGAAACTAGAGAAATTGAAGAATGATCCGATCTACTTATGGAACTATTTCTTTATAGAGATGGTTCTACTAATCTAGAGTTTTGATTTGCTCTTTTGGTGCTCATTTTTTATCTATGTCGTCGCTTGTGTCTTAGAAAACTTGATGTGCTACTTGGTTGATGAAATCGAAAAGAAGGAATGTTAAATCTAATTTTGTTCTCTGTTAAAAAAAACTTTAAATACTAAACCCTAAACTAAAACTTAAACCCTAAACCCTAAAACCTAAAACCTAAACCTTGAACCCTAAACCTTAAACCCTAAACTCTAAACCTAAAACCCTAAACCTAAATAAATACTAAACCCAAAACCATAAATCAGAATCCTAAATAAACCTAAACACTAAACCATAAACCTTAAACCCTAAAATCCTAAACCCTAAACCCTAAACCCTAAAGCCATAAACTTTAAACCCTAAAACCTACAACCCTAAACCCTAAACCCTAAACCCCAAACCCTAAACCCTAAATCATAAACCATAAACCTTAAACTAACTTTAAATCCTAAACTAACCCTAAACCTTAACCCTAGACCTTTAATAAAAATGTCATTAAAAGTAGATCTAAGGAATGACCTAATCCTAACATAGTTATGGTAGCTAAAGAAAATGTCTTCAAGAGACTTTCCCTTGACTATTAGAGATTTGAATACCCTAAACCATAACCCTAAATCATATTATAATACCATATATTATAGTATAATGTAGCATCATATTTGAGCATGTAGTGATGTGTTTTGGATGTTATAAGATGTTTTGAAATGTTTTGTATATTATGGTATTATGCCCTATAGTCTATATTAATACAAATCATAAAAATATTAATTTAATAAATCAGATGATGAAATTTGTTAAATTTGAAATGGGAATTAGATTGTAGTACTAAAGGTGTGCTACGCCACTTGTAGTCTAAAAAATAAGATTTTATGTTCAAAATAAATATTATATGTTATAGATATAACATCATATATTGTAATATATTGTTCTATGCATTTTAACTTCTTTAGCATTTTACAATCATAAAGCCGAGCCTACATAAGCATTATTTATAAAAATGTTTATTTAGACTTTAAAATGGTGGAATTTGGCCAAATTTATAATAGGTAGAGCATGACATCATAATATATTATTTCAATTTAAAATATGTAAGTGATATGACTAAAATATATAATTTTTTATTATTTAGACTAATTTTATGATTTTTTATCTTATGAAATCCCTTGTGATGTGATATGCAATATAATATAATATAATATGTTATAGTGTATTATAATTATAGTATACTATTGTGTATTACTACTTATTATTTAGCATATTTTAGTTTGTTATAGTATGATGTAGTAGAGTTTGCACTGGTATAATTCAAAAAAATATTGATTTATAGACTGAGATGATGGGATTTGGCCAAATTTATGGTAAGCTTTAGGTAACATCATTGGTGCTATGGTGTGTCATTTAATCAAAAGAATGGAATTTTGCATCCAAAATAAATGTTCATTTTTCAACCAAATTTTATAAATTTTTTGCTTAAAGTGATTCATTTTAAGGTTTAATGTAAGGTAATATATTATATAAAAGCATATTAAAATATAATGTACATAACAATATAACTTCACATATATATGAATGTGGTGGTGTGTTACTAAATGTTATTGTACATTTTAGTATGTTTTACTTTTTTTTATAATACATTGGCTCAAAACTCACAAAAATGTTGATTTGAAGGTTGAGATGGAAGAATTTGGCCAAATTCATGGAACACACCAAGAAGCAACACCAAAATTATGCTATTTTGTACCATTTCTAATAAAAAAATAATAATTTTACATCCAAAATGAACATTATTCATATTTTGAAAAATTTTTGTTATTTGTTCCTTTTAAGTGATTCTAATGAGTGTAATGTTAGACAATATATTATATTATAGCAAATTATAATATAACATCATATATTATAATATAATATAGTGTGTTAATTCACACTATAATATGTTTAGCATGATATTGTGTAGTTAGTTTGAGCTTGAACCATCATAAATCATAAAATGTTTATTACAATGTTAAGATGATGTAATTTGAATGAATACATTGTTAGGCTTTTGGTTAAAATATTAAAGGTGTGCATAAGAGAAGAAATAAGATTTTATGAGAATTCCATGACAAGGACATGGAATGAGATCAACTAGGGGATCACATATGCATTGGACATGACATGTGAGGGTCTATGTCTATAGAAGAAGAAAATCTGGGGAGATAAGGTTTGAATTTGATTTGATTATATGATTTATGGAAAGAAGAACCAGGGATAATAATCTATATTCCTCCAAAGATTAAGATTAAATTGACTTTAATTGTTTTTTTTTAATTGATGTGGAGGCATATCTGCTAAAGATATGGGCTCGAGTCCAGGTGATGTATGAACCTTCCACTAAAAGTAGGTTGCTATCCACTGGGATTGGGATTTGTGTTTGATTTCATATTTGTTTAGGGATGTATCTGGGGATAAGAGTTTGGTTGGATTTCTTCAATTTAGACTATAATGGAGGAGTTGGTTTAATTTGGCTCCAGAAAGGTTGGTTTTGAATTTCATTTGTTTTCTTGACTTATTTATATATGATTTGGGGCTCCAGGGAGAAGGGTGTGATTTAACTCCACCGGGAAAATCATATAGGTTTAATTTAATCTAAGTTAATGTATGGACCATGGGTATATGAGACTAAGAAGGGGCTATATTAGTCTTGACATAGCTCATGTTTACAAATCAAAAGGGATAGTCTACCGACTGTGGGGTAGAGCTACCAACCCAAGGGGTTCCCTTTCGGTTTGCAATGATTGTGCTAAGAAGAAGGCATAACAGACTTACATCTTCCAATGCAAGGAACAATCACTGGGGTGATCTATTGGATGCACACCAAATCAAACCTAACCTAGGGTGACTATTGAGTGAATTCCGTTGGGGACTTATGTCAACTCAAAAGTAGTCAGGATTAATTTTATCTTAATTTTTTGTGACTTGATATGGTTAGTTTGGATTAGTTTGATTTCAAATGGAGGGCATATCTCGGAGATGTGAGTTTAGTCAAATTTGATAGATTTAATTTATGGACCATGTGCGATGGAACCAGAGAAGGGGCTTTATTAGACTTGTTCTATCTCAACAATCCAAAGGGATAGTCAGTCGTGGGTAAAGCTAGCCAACCTAAGGGGTTGTCTTCGATGTGCAACAGCAAGAAGAAGAAGGCAGACTTACATCTTCTAAAGAGGAATAACTAGGGTGACCGACCTATTGGTAGCAAAACAAATCAAACCCGACTTAGGGGAAACTGGTGAATGCTTGGGACTTATATCAACTCAAAAGTAGTCACGATTCTATAGGGAGTTTTGCTAACACTACCCTAAAGATAATACATGCTTGGGAAAATGCTAGGGTGTCCTCTTAAACCACAAGTGAATATATATATATTTATATGTTTGCATGGTCCCAGTGTAGAGACCACACTAAGAAGGGGCTATGTAGACCTTGACCTATCTCAGATTTACTGGACCAAGGGAGAATCTGCACATCCACAAGATGGATTTTCCAACCACGGGGTGGTTACTAGGAAAGGGGAGTTGTCAAATTTGTTAGTAACCCGGGTAGTGTCCAAATGGGGTCACAAAGGACGTGAATGCAATATAGTTCCCATAGGGGAGGTGCTGCTAGGGGTATTATCCTGAGCCCTGAAAAAGAAAGCCTATAAGTGTATGGTGGCCAACTCAAGGAAAAAGCATAGCAGACTTACATCTACCATGAGTGGTCTATCCTAAGGTGCGAGAACCAACCAACCTAAGGTGTATCCATCAGCATGAGTGGTGTATCCATTAGCACAGTGAAAACCAACCAACCTAAGGTGCTCAGTGTGTAACTATCAATTTGGAAAGAAAGTGTGGATTACAACTTTCCAAGCGAATCGATCATCGGATAGTCGTCATTGATGGGATAGATGCTACGACCAGAGTGACTACTAAGCGAGGAGCCGAAGAACTAGACCCACTTTGAAGCATGAGGGAAGGAGCCACTAAGGGACTTATCCTAATATATACCAATGCATGAAGGTTAATCCAAGAAGAAAGCATAGCAGACTCACATCCTTTTAAACAAAGCAAACATGATGTAGCTTACCGGCCACGTAGTAAGGCCTGCCAAACTAACAAGGCACTCATCGGTGTGTAGTGGCCAAGTAAGGAAGGAAATTATAGTAGACTTACATCATCCAAAGCAAGAACACCACTGGGGTGACACACTAGTAGGGTAGCATGTCAGCCCGACCTAGAGCAGCTACTGAGTGAGTTGGTGGCATTATCTCAACTCAGAGTAGCCCGAGACAAAAGATATGTATTTATTTTATATGTTTGTGTGTAGTTTGTATTTGTGTTGTGTCGATGAAGGATAGGATGTCACTTAGCTTCCTTACACCTACCATAAACACATCATGGTGGATTCATAAAAAAGAATACTTTCAACATGAAAGAGATTGAATTCAAAATGGAATTTTCATAGTTGATAATTATTTTTGAAACATGATTTATAATATTTATTTAAGTAGAGCCCATTGATTAAAAAGAATTGGCTTCTTATGATTAATAAGCTAATAAGATCCTCCTTGGTAGGCCTCTGGAAAAAGGGTCATATCCATGCAATCTTTAATTATCGATAGAATATCTTAGTCTCTTGATCTTGGCTTTAATCTTCTGAGGATTGGTTGGCTCTACATAATCGAGTGTAATTCTACCATAATCTTATGGGCTTCGTGCTTGTCTAAATAATGTAACAACTTATAATCGAAAGATGCTAGTACAAGACACCATCCATAAGAGCATAGAAAAGTTCTCTCTGCTTCATCTGATGGGCTTTGGACTTCTATTTAGGTAGTTTATCTTTATTTAGGTAATCCATGAATGGTTGCCTTCAATCTAACTCCTCATCCTTCTTGGCAATGGCAACATCCCCTTTAAGAGAGTAGTTTTTGATGAATTCAATATCAATAAGGGATAAGACTTGTCTATTTTGGACCTTTATTTGTATGGACTCATCCTCCGGACATGCCAACTCCTTGGCAAGCTTAGCTAAAACATATGCTATGACATTCTCTCCTTGGGGAATCTTATAAATGGTAACCTCTGGGATGTAGACCAACAACTCAATGGTGTACTTGTGGTAGTGATGGAGCTTAGGCTTTATAACCTTATAGGATCCAACAATTTGGTTGATAACTAGCTAAGAATCCCTGAAGATGTTGATATTCTCGATGCTTAGAGTAACAGCTAACTCTAGACCGAAAATTAGAGCATCATATTCAGGCTTGTTGTTGGTGCAAGGATTGGATAGACGTTATGAGAATCTCATCACATCATGGTCTAGAGTTAAGAGAACTATTCTTACCCCTACCTTTCCTAGAATAGTAAATTATGGTTCTTCTCCTCTTTGAGGAGAAGCCGCACCATCAAAATAAATCTCCCATCGGTGAATGCTAGTATTCCCTAAGTTCATGATCTATTCATCGAGGAGATCACAACTGAGAGAAAAGTCAACAGGAAGTAAGTGTGATGCTAAGAAATCTGCTAGCACTTGTCTTTTGACCGCATGGAGGGGTACGAAGGTAATGTCAAACTGTGAGAGGACCAGGGACCATCGTGCCAACCATCCGGATAGCATCAATCGTGTCATGAGATATTGTAGTGGATTCATCCTAGTGATTAAGTTCACCTTATGAGGAAACATGTAGTGTTGTAGCTTTAGGGATGCAAAGATTAAAGCTAGGCAATGCTTCTTAATAGGTAGATAATTTTCCTCAGTAGGGATTAGATGACGGCTGAGTAGTAGAGTGTGTTTTCCTTCCCTTCATCATTGACTTGGGCCAACAAAGCACCAAGGAGTCATCTAACATAGTGTAAAGTATGAGCTTCTTCGGGATAGCTAGAACCAGCGACATCATCAGGTAATGCTTGATGTCTTCTAAGCCATGCTCACACTTATCATCCAACTTGAACTTGGCATCCTTTTTGATAAGTCTTGAGAATGGCAGACATCTTTTCGATAGGTTGGATATAAAGCATCTTAGATTTGCCAACAGCCCTTGGAATGATTTGAGTTAAGTTAAACTTTTAGCGGGAAGCATTTCTAATATCACCTTGATCTTCTTCAGATCAATTTTGATTCCCTAGTGTTGAACAAGAAACCTAAGGAATTTCTCTGAAACTACTCCGAATGCACACTTCAGGAGGTTCATTTTGAGGTTAAATTGTATTAACTGTTCAAAAATTACACTCAAGTCAAAGAGATGGTCTTTCTTTTCTTAACTTTTAACAATGAGATCATCGACATAGCACTTGACTTGATGATGAATGAGTTCATCAAGATTCGAGTCATAACCCTCTAGTATGTAGCACCAAAATTTTTAAAAAGGCATGACCTAATAGCAGTAAATTATGATTGGGGTTCTAAAAGTAGTGTTTCATTCATCTTCAGGGGCCATCTTTATTTGGTTATATCCAGATCATCCATCCATGAAATAGAAGACTGCTTGAGATGAGGCAATGTCCACCATCTGCTCTAGGATTGGTAGTGAAAATTCATCTTTGGACATGCCTTATTTAAATCACTAAAATCAATGCATATGTGAATTTGGCCATTCTTTATCTTGACTGGGACAACGCTACAACCGTGTAGAGTATTTTTCTTCTGATGAAGCCAATCGATCAATTTCAGAAATGACTTGTTGTTCTATATCTAATTGTATGCTTAGGAGCTTGCTTGATAGGGTTAGGAGTTCTATTGTTAGTTTTGGATCACTATGTTAGAGCCAATCCACACATCTCTTTCATAACTCCATGCAAAGCCCTTAAACTCAATAGCCTAACAAAGTCATTGGTTTTAATTTCATTCAACAGAACTGATGTACATATTTGGATCTTCTTCAGTCAAGTTGATTTCCTTGAGCTCATCGATGGTTGACTTGATCTCTTCTTCAAACTCGTCATGCATCTTTGACTTTAAAATCATCTAATCATATGAAGTGATGTAGAACATCATGAGGATCAAAAATTAGAGCTCAAGGCCCATTTACAAGATCTCAAGCTAAAGCCCAAGAAAATTCAAGAAAGAAGAAGACTTAGCCCATTAACCTGCTAAGGCCCATTTTATGATTTCATCTTTTTATTTATGTAATTTTAATTTTCTTCTAGAAACTCCATGTTTGAAATTTTGCATTTAAAAATTCAAAGCATGACATGTGAGGTGGTTGAATCCACATAAAATAATAGAAATGGGTGGATGGCATAAAATAATGAGGCAATTTAATGCTTCACATTAATGTGGCCACCCACCTTTCCCTCCATGTTTTGAATTCTTTTCTTTGAAAGATGCTTGTAATGGCTATAAATATCCCCTCTTATTAGAATGAAGGAGATCTTTTGGCAATTATAAATTTTTGAGTTATTCTTGTGGTTTGAGAGCTTGGTGGCCAAACCTTGGCAATCCTTGGTGGGAGCGCTAGTTATGCAACATATCTTCTTCCTTCACCTCCACGCCCAATTCAATCTCATCAAAAGAAAGAATGCCCACCTCCATCAAATTTGGTATCGAAAGCCGAAGGAGCAAATTTGATCAAAAGTTTGCTTAAACAAAGGGATCAACTCAAGTGTTGGACTTGTCTTCAAACTTGTGAGTTTTCTTGACTTGTGAGGTTAATTAATTTTCTTTATGTGATAGTTTAAAAGCATATTAGTAGCTTGGAAAGATATATATTGCTTGCAAGTTTATGGTGATAGCATAAAATTTCAATTAGTAAGCTCCATTATATATTTTAGCCATTTTCCAATTGTGTGAACGTGCGCACCCCATCCCCCTCCCCTCCAAAAAAAAGAGAAAAAAAAATTAAGAGAGTACCTTGGTGAAGTAGTTCATCACCTAAAGCAACCTAGCCATTAGTGCAAATCAAAATCTAATTACTTGCTTTATTATCTTTGTTATTGTTTATGGTTAATTTTAGAAGTTTCTTTGATTAACTTATGATAACTTGCTTTCTTAAAAGAAAAAAGAGTTTGATAAATTTGAGCATTTTATTTCATTGCATTAAAAAAATATATAAAATATATATAAAAATATGCATGCATAATAATATAAGTGTGTTAAACTTGGTGATTTTGGAAGCTAAATAGAACTTTGTCAAAAAGACCTAAACTGTCTAAGGAGAGCTTGGGATTTAAGTGGTCTTGTACCCCCTCCTCACCTGGAAGTTCTCTTAGCTTAAAATTTTGCTTTGATTGCACAATTATATTATACTTATTTATTATTTTTTCATTTTTTCATTGGTCCCTTTTCATATATTTTTTTTCTTCCTTAAAAAAATCTCATGGCACCAAAATCTATCTCTCAAGATCAAGTTGAAAATTTGACTAGATTAGTTGATGCCTTAGATCTTAGGATCCAAGAAAATGAATTAAAAACTCAACAAATATTATATGAAAGTAAGAATCAAATGCAAGAACTTAAACAACAAATGCAAACTCTTTTAGTGCATCTACAAAATAATAGAGTACCAACTCCTCCTCCAATACCTCACAGCCAATAGAGATAGATGAAGAAGTTCATATCCAAACCATAGAGAAATTGAACCACTTAGAAGACAATCAATTGCTAGAAATGGTGGAAGGGGAGAAAATTATTTTAAGACTATAAAAGACTCTAATGATCCATCTCAAGAGTTAAAGTAGAAGCCCCAACTTATGATGGTATACATGATCCAAATAAATTTCTCGATTGGTTAGTTCAAATGGATGACTTCTTTGATTGTATAAAATGGATGATCACCAAAGGGTTACTTTTGCTAAAATGAAATTGATAGGGCATGCTAAAATTTATTGGACAAATACTTTAGCTAAAGAACAAAGATTAGAAGGACAAACCTTACTTGGATAGAAATGAAAGAAATGTTAAGAGCAAAGTACTATCCTAGGCATCATGATAAGAAGCTACATAGTCAATTATTAACTTTGAGACAAGGTAATTATCTTGTAAATGAATACTTGAACACTTTTGAAGATCTAGTTTCTAGAACTGATTATACTGATAATGATTGGCAATTAGCCAATAAATTTGTTATTGGACTCAGGACTGACATTAGAAATGAAGTTGAATTATTTGAACCACAATCTTTAGAGGAAGCATTTCATTATGCATTATTGGTTGAACAACAAAAAAGAAATCCCTCCCTCTCTAAAATTAAAAGTCAAGTACCTTCCAATTTCATCCCATAGATCTACTATTAGACCACCATCCAAATGGCCCATCCCCTTGCCTAAAACTTCAATTGAAGGGAGCTCTAAGAACATTAGAAGTAATATGTTTTAAATGTCATAAAAATGGTCATATGCAAAATCAATGTAAAGCTCAAATCTTATTTTTAGAAGAAGTTGAAAATCCAATAGATGATAATCTAGAAGAAGTTTATGATGACACCCCATTATCTCGATGAAGAATTGAATTAACTGATGACCCTCATGTTAATGTGATGAGATGTCTTACGTAAAAAAAATGAGGCAAAAAGATTGGAGGAGAAAGAACATTTTTAGCATGTTTTGTGTAATGAAAAGAGATGTAGGTTAGTTATAGAGGTGGGAGTGCTATGAATGTCATTTCAACACATACCTTAACTCGAGCCAACCTAAAATCAAAACCTCACCCAACCATTTCATGTTAGTTGGGTAAATCATACATCTCTTCCCATCACCAGTTTAGTTCCTATTAAAATAGGAAGCTATGAGGATCAAATTTGGTGTGATGTTCTCTCCTATGGACATTGCTCATATTCTCTTAGATGACCTTGCTATATGATATGAATGTTATTCATTATGGTAGGAAAATACTTATGTTTTTAAACATAATAATAAGACTATTAAACTCCTACCAATAAAGCCAAAAAAAACACCTCCATAACACCACACAAAACAACTGACTTGCAACCTAAGCCTCTATTGAAGAAAAATGCCAAACTTCAATTAATTATCATAGAAAATCCTAGTAACACTATCATTTCTCGATCCTTACTTTAAAACACCTACTCTTTCTCCTTTGACCCCAAAGATAGAAATAATAGGTTTTGGCTTTACAAAAGAATTTTGATCCATTTCTTCTTCACATATTACATGTAAAAGAAGTCATACCAGACTCTAATGAGACTCACATACCCTTGTGGTCTCTTCTCTTCTTGATTTTAACGATATTGCACTGATGAGCCCCGATGAGCTACCTCCTCTAAGAGACATTCAACATGCTATTGAGTTCTTACTTTCTCAATCTTCCACATTATAGGATGAACCCCAAAGCATGTTGAGATTAAAAGACAAGTTGAGGAATTATTAAGAAAGGGTTTTATTCAAGAGAGTCTTAGCCCTTGTGCAGTCCCAACATTATTAACTCCAAAGAAAGATGGAACATGGTGAATGTGTGTTGATAGTCGAGCAATAAATAAAATTACTATCAAATATAGGTTTCCTATTCATTAGATGATATGTTAGATTTAATCTCATGAGCAAATTTTTTTCAAAGATTGATCTAAAAAGTGATATCATCAAATTAGATCGAGATGAGTGGAAGATGGATTTTAAGACCCCTGATGGACTTTATGAATGGCTTGTCATGCCCTTTGGACTTTCAAATGCTCCTAGCACATTTATGAGATTAATGAATACTATTCTTAAACCATATATAGGTAAATTTTGGTGGTGTATTTTGATGATATTCTGATTTTTAGTCCATGAAAATGAACATCTACAACACCTACAAAAGTCTTTGAACTACTTAGACAAGAGAAATTATACATTAATTTAAAAGTGTTTCTTTTGCAAGTCGAGGTAATCTTTTAGGTTTTATTATATCCACTACTGGGCTTAAACTGATCCTTCTAAAGTGAAAGCAATCTTAGATTGGCCACCACCTAAAAGTTTTACCAAGTTAGAAGCTTCCATGGTTTAGCCACTTTTTATCGGAGATTTATTAAGAATTTTAGTATCATTGTTGCTCCAATAACTGATATACTAAAATTAGATAAATTTTGTTGGACTCTAATGCACAAAAGGCCTTAGAGCAAATTAAAGTTCTTATCACTTTTGCACCAATCCTTAGGCTTCTTGATTTTCTAAAGCCTTTGAAGTGACATGTGATGCTTCGTGAATTGGGGAATTTTAAGTCAAGAGAATCATCCCATAGCATTCTTTAGTGAAAAGTTAAATGAAGCTAAACAACGATATTCCACTTATGATAGAGAGTTTTATGGTAATTCAATCCTTAAGGCAGACACTATCTCTTACATAGAAAATTTATACTTAATCGATCACCATGCCTTAAAATTCATTAATACTCAACAAAAATTAAGTCATAGGCATGCAAAATGGGTTGAATTTTTTACAAGACTACTCTTTTGTTCTAAAGCATAAGCCCTGAATTGAGAATAAGCTTGCTGATGCTTTTATCCGGTAAACCTAATGATTTCCTCTTTAGAATTGAGAATCGATTTGATAAAATTAAAGATGATTATATTATGTGCCCCGACGACTTTCACCTAATTTATCTTGAACACCTAGATAAACCAATAACTTTACAAGGGACATTCTTGATAACAAATGGATATTTATATAAAAGAAAACAATTATGCATTCCTCGATCTTCTCTTAGAGAATTCCTTATCACTGAGCTACATGCTGGGGGTGTAGCTGGTCATTTTGGAAAGGATAAGACCATATGTTTATTAGAAAATAGATTTTATTGGCCTTCATTAAAATGAGATGTTCAAAAATTAGTGGCTCAATGTTTAATTTGTAAATAGGCTAAAACTATCAAACAAAGGTCTGGACAATACACTTACCTGTTCCTTATAGGCCTTGGGAAGACCTATCAATGGATTTTATTCTAGATTACCTAGACAGCCATGACATGATAATAGTATTTTGTCAGAGTGGGGGTTCTCAAAATGGCTCATTTCTTACCTTGTTCAAAACAAATGATGCTTCTTATATAGCCAAATTATTTTTTAAGGAAATAGTGAAACTCCTTGGTCTCCCTTTAACCATTGTTTCTAACAGAGATGTTAAGTTTGTCTCATATTTTTGGAAAATATTATGGAAATTAATAAGTACCAAATTATAATTCTCTTCCGGCTTTCACCCACAAACTGATGGACAAACTGAAGTAGTTAATCATACCTTACGAAATTTGCTTAGATGTTTGGTAGGTAAAAGTTTAGGAAATTGGGATTTACATTTACCAACCTCCGAATTTTCCTATAATAGTATTATATCTAGAACTACAAAAAAATCACCATTTGAGATAGTCTATGAGCAAACCTACCATCTTATGTATTTTTTGATGCAACATTCTAATTTGCTAAATATTTTCAAAGCCTCCATGAAGATATAAGAAAGAAATTACTATAAGTAATGGAAATTATGCTTTTAAGGCAAATCATAATCGTTCAATGAAAGAATATAAAGAAGGTGATTATGTATTGATTCAGCTACGAGCATCAAACTACTAGATATAAGAAATTACATGCATGAGCTTGTGGTCCATTTAAAATTATCAAGAAAATTGGAACTAATGCTTATCACCTTGATTTGCCTGTTGATATGTTCATTCATCCAGTTATTAATATTGAAGATATTCTATCATATGAAGGAATTAGAAAACCTCCACTTGTTCAGTCTAACTCTTTAGCAGGAGATATAGCACATACTTAGAAGCCCTCTTCCTTTGAAGTTGACTATATTATCACCAAGGAAGCACCCATTAATCCAGCTTCTGAACATCATTTTCTAGTTCGTTGGAAGAATAAGCCATTGAAGACACATGGTTGACCCATAGTGATTTGGAGACTTTAGCCCCACAATTAGTAGAAGACTTTTTAGATTTCAACTCTGGAGCGAGTTCAATTGAGCCTGAGTTGATGTAGAACATCATGAGGATCAAAAAAATTAGAGCTCATTTACAAGATCTCAAGCTAAAGCCCAAGAAGAATTCAAGAAAGAAGAATACTTAGCCCATTAGCTGCTAAGGCCCATTTTATGATTTCATCTTTTTATTTATGTAATTTTTAATTTTCTTCTAGAAACTCATGTTTGAAATTTTGCATTTAAAAATTTAAAGCATGACATGTGAGGTGGTTGAATCCACATAAAATAATAGCATGTGAAATGGGATGGCATAAAATAATGAGGCAATTTAATGTGGCCACCACCTTTCCCTCCATGTTTTGAATTCTTTTCTTTTGAAAGATGCTTGTAATGGCTATAAATATCCCCTCTTATTATAATGAAGGAGATCTTTTGGATTTTGAGTTATTCTTGTGGTTTGAGAGCTTGGTGGCCAAACCTTGGCAATCCTTGGTGGGAGCGCTAGTTATCCAACATATCTTCTTCCTTCACCTCCAATACCCACGTTCTCTCAATTTCATCAAAAGAAAGAATGCCCACCTCCATCATGAAGTTTCTAAGCACAACTTCTCATATGAGTTAATGTGATTTGAAAAGAACCTATTAGATTCCAAATAATTGGTGAGGACTAAGCAGTAATCATCATCCGACTAGACCCACACAAAATCTTAGTGCCGTCTTGATTGAGAGCTTTTGCATTTGTTCTTCCATATTCTTTGAAGTAGTGGTGCTTTGACCAAGTATGGAGAAATCAAATGGTAATCTATTAAATCTTTATATGAACCATCTCAAGTTCTACATCAACTTCTTAACATGAGGATGATGCTCCCAAAAGAACCTCTGAGTCTTCACACGTGGATGACTTAGGGGCTTCCCCTCAATTTTTTTGAGAGGAAAGTGGAGTTAGAGTTAGGGTTCCCAAAAGTTGCCTATATGTTTTATATATAGACTTGAATACACTTATGCTATACTTTGGAGCCTGATCTTCATTGTTATGCTCAAGTGTCACCTCCAAGAGAATCTATGGAGAAGAGTTGGTTGTGTGTGCCATATAAGACTCATCCATCCATGAACTAGGTCTATATGAATAGTGTACTCTAGTAGGGTATCTTCTAGGCAATGAGGATTTCCACCCCATGTTGGAATGGAGTAACAAACTGTGGGTGGAATCTAATATCAGGCTCCACTTCCTCTTCAAAGTCTATTTCCGCTCCCTTTTATTTTATTTTTCATTTTCTCTTTTCTTTTCTTTTTTTTTCTCTTTCTTTTTCTTTTTCTTTATCTTTTGTATTTTATTTTTAAACTTTGGCCAAGTTTGCAAGAATAGACTTGTTGATTTTTAGGGAGGTAGTAAGCCACATCCTCATATATGCCGACGTAGTGAGCTAAAAATGGCTTGAGATCTCCTTTAATAGACGACCCCACCTCTCACAAACTTCATACACTGATGCAAGGAGGATGGAACTATATTTTTCTCATGTATCCATGGTCTCCCAAAAAAAGCATTGAAATATGTATCTGAGTCTATAATGAGAAACTTGGCCTTGGTCTTCCAATCATCTTGGAAAACACTATGAAGCCTAAGGCCTATTGACCTCACTTTCGGAGTGCGGATTCAATCTTTCCATCTTAGAGTTAGGAGTCTTCTAGACACTAATAATTAGGTAAACAAATAACCTAAGCCTAAAGACTTAGAAGGGTTAACCATAGAATTAGGTTATGCCTTAGGGATTAGGTTAATCCACCTACCCTACAACCCAAATCCAATCCATGTTCACCTTCTCAAACCAAACCTCAAGTTCAATTCAAACATCAAATTCAAATCCAAATCCAAACCTAAATTCCAAAACCAAATGATTGAAGCCTATGATCAAATCCAAACTTGAAACACTTAAGCCATATGACCTATCCCATCTTGGCCAAATCTTAATCTAAATCAATCCAAAATCAATTGATTTTATCATAATAAATTTATATCTTCAATCATCTTCCTAAATATAAATCAAATCTACATTGAAATAATCAAAAATAAATCAAATTAATTCAAAACCCTTCCTAAGCCATATGACCTATCCCATGGACATAGCCAAATCTTAATCCAAATCAAGTCACACTCAATTTATTTTCTCACAAATCAATCATATTTTCAATCATCTTCACAAATTTAAATGAAATGTACATTTACTAAATCAAACCAATCAAAATCAAAACCTAAGCCGCATAACCCAACTCCATAGACTTAACCAAATTCCATCATTCCAAAACTAAATTGAATTGATTTTCTCATGAATCAATCATACCTTCAATCATATTCACAAATATAAATGAAATCAGCAATCATCAAGCCAAACCAAAAAAACCCAAGTCAAACCAACTGACTTGAAATGTTCAAATGAACCAAAACTCATTTGAACCCAAACCAATGTCAATTGAATCTATATGTCAATCCCAAATCCATATGAACTCAACTAAATCAAACTCAACCCAAAATCAAGTCAACTTAACCTAATTGCTCTACTTGACCCAAAGTTGCTAGTTTGACCTATTTGAGCTAAGTTCTAATCCTACCCAAATTGGATTGGACGAAGCCCATCATAACCTCTCATCATTATTGTTGATCACCTTAGGTTGATCAATTATCATAAATTGGGTCAAACTAAGTCAACTTGGTCATTTGAGCAAGTCAACCCCATAATCCTTATGAACAAAAACTATCCAAATTGCAACCTAAGCTAAATCCTTGAAACCAATGATTCATACCAAATCAAAATCAATATTTGAATATGACTTGATCTTCAATTGAGTCAAACCAAACCCAATTGGGCTCTTGACCGAAGTTGACCCAAATTGACCTAAAACACTAAATTGGGTCAAATCAAAATATAAACTAAATTGATTGCAACTAATGGCTCAAGTTCATTCTAAATTGATTGTTAAACTTGAGCAAAGCCATGATTGGACCCAATTACTACTAAGCCCAAATTGACCTAAAAGTTCAAGTTGCCTAAATCAAAACCAAATCCAAATTAATTGAAACCAAAGCTTACAATCATCTTCAATTGGTCAACTAAACCCAAAACCAACACCAAGCCAATTTGGCCAATTTGGTCAAATTAGTCAACTTAAGCCATTTGACCCAAATGAATTCAAATGAGCCAAAATCAAATCTAAGCCAAACTAAAACAAACCAATTGAACCAAAACATCCCAAATGATCATATGAACTTGACCCAATTTGATCAATTGGTCAACTTGACCCAACCTAAATGAGCTAAATTGAGCCAAACCTAACCAAATCAACTCTAATTAACTTAAAATTTAGGCTAACCCACATTCAACTCATTTCAAATATGCCCAAATCAAATCCAATGCTAAATGATCATTCTACCCTTAGGTCAAGGGAATCACATGAGACAAATCAGGAATGTAAGTGATCATATTAATTTTTTGGCCACTTGGTACTCTCCCAATGGGAGGTGAAATCACCTCACCCTCCCCATTGAAGCATTTGAAACCCATAGGACACCCATGATTCCTCATCGGCAGTAACTTCCACACCTTCAACCAACCAAGCTGAGCCAACTCACCTCCTCCCTGCCACCCATGACTTACTAAGATGGTCGAACGGCCACTAGAAGCCAGACCCAATCCCACCATCCGATCAAGATGAAGGGGGGTATACACCCACTCGTACACACAGAAAAATCATTCCTCAGAGCCCTAGCTACCCAAGATGTACCGCTAAAGCCATTTTTTAAGCTCCCAAGCTCATTCCTCGATCAGAAAATTCCATTCACATCCATCCCAAAATAGGACACTCCCATTTTCGACTTAACATCCCCATTTCTCCATCAAACTCAAATTAACTTTGTACGCACCTTCCCCAGGCCTCATCGAGCAAGAACGAATCATCTCCCAAGCTTGCCGAGCACCGGAGGTGGGACTTCGATCAAAGCTGAGCTCCAAATCGTCAGTTCATAGCCTTCAAAATGAACATCGATGAATCGATCCAATTGCTGATCAATAGGGCTTCGTCTCCACTAGATGAAGCTTCCTCAATCCTTTACGCCACTGGTCTTGAGCTCCGATGAGGTATGCCATTAAAATTGAGCTTTTGGAAAAATAGGTTGGAGCTTTTTGAAGAAAACTTGCATCTCGTGTGATCTTGATGGTTGGATCCCCTCCGATCAATGTCATAAATGTGTGGGATCCTTTTAGAGTTGATCCAAGCTCGGGTAAGCTTGGATCAAGTGAGCAATGGCGGACGGACTCCATTCTCCCTCACTCGTGTGACATTAGATCACACACCTAAAGGATTTTAATGAAATTATGGTTAGTCCACATGTGTGGGAAAACCATAGGACTAATTAATCATTTAATGTTTAACTATTAATCATGAGCCAATTGCATTGGGCCCCTTTTGAAATCATTGCAAGTTTATTTTCCAAGCATATCATGTTGGCTCATAATTATTTAGTTAATTACTTTAAGGTGACATAAATAAGGGTAATTAATTCATCTAATTAAGGGTTCAACTTAATTAACCCACAAAATTAACTTAATTGTGTTTCCTTAAATTAAATCAAATCACTAATGTAGGAATGGGTTTAAAACAACAAGTGATGATTTCTCTCTCCTCTTTAAATCAAATCAAATCCAAAACTTAAATAATAAAGAAGATTTAGTTTGCTTTAAATAATCTTATGTGATTTTCTTTAAATAATCTTATTTGATTTGATTGTCCTTAAGAACTAGTTTGGTTGAATAAATCACATGCTTATATTTGACTGTCCTCTTTCCAATCATGTTAAATTTTATATGTCATTTGAATTCATGCATCCATCTTTTCAAAATCAAGCAAAATAAAATGGATTTCCTTTATATAAGCTTGCATGTGTTGATTTAATTTAATATATGCGTGGCTATTATCACTATTAAATCCAAATGTAATTTTCTAAAGCTTATAAATGAATAATAATATGTGTTATGATGCTAGTTATAAATACATAAAAAATGCATGTGCTTATAGCTTAAGTGTATGAATGTTAAGTTCACTTTCCTCTATTCATGTGTTGATTTATATAAGATTGAATGGTAATGTGCATATAGTATGGACATCCCAAGAACACGAGGCGTTAGCTAGCCCCAAGGAGGTCATTTGATTACCTCACTTCTCTGGTTTGTTACTTGGTTGATGAAATCAAAAAGAAGAAATGTTAAATATGAATTTGTTCTCTATTAAAAAAAACCCAAAAACCATAAACCATAAAATAAAACCTGAACCCTAAACCTAAACCTAAACCATAAACCATAAATAATTAAAACCCTAAACCATAAAACCTACAACTCAAAACCCTAAACCCTAAACCCCAAACCCTAAGACCTAAAAACCCTAAACACTAAAGCTAAACCTACCCACCCACCACTGAGCCCAGGCCCATCCTAGCCATGATCTGGCATAAGTAGTGGCCCTGGCCCTGGGCCCAGAGCCTTATCCTGGGCCACAACCCTGGGCCCTGGGCCCTGGGCCCTAAGCCAAGACCATGACCCCAGGCCATGGGCCTAGGCCAGCCAGGCCCCAGATCCTGGGCCTAAGCCATGCCTGGGCCCCATAGATCCTGGGCCCTGGAGTCACTGCCGTTAGGAGGACCCTGGGCCCTGGGCCTGGGCCACAGAGGCTGGGCCAGGCCCTGGGCCACCTGGGCCAGGAGGCCAGCCAGGCTGGCCCTGGGCGCAGACCCTGGGCCACAGGCCGCCACTGGGCCCAGGGAGCCGGGGCTGTGGGCCCTGGGCCCGGCTGGCCACTGGGCACAGGCCCTAAAGGGCAGCTGGGCCAAGGCCCTGGGTGGGCTGACCTGGGCCCTGAGGTGACCTGGGCCTAGACTGGGCCCTACTGGGCTGGGCCACTGGGCTGCCACAGGCCTGAGGGCCAGAGAGCACATGACCTGGGCCCTGAGGCGCTGGAGTGGGTGACCTGACCTGGGCAGGGCTCTGGGAAGATGAGGCCCTGGGCTGACCTGGGCCCTGGGCCCTGGGCCCTAAAGGCCTAGCCACAGGCTGAGCCACTGATCCGTGACTGAACTGAGCTGACCTGAGCGCTGAGTGACCTAGTCCTGGGCCCACCTGACCTGGGTTTGACCCTAAGACCATGGGCCTTAAGGGCCTTGACATGCAGATTGGGCCCTGGGCCCAGATCCTAAACCTGGGCCCAGGATAAGGGTAAAGATGATTAAAAGGCTGAGCCTGGATAAGATATAAGATGAAACTTATAATGGACTTAAACCTAAACCACCAAACATGACATAAAAGATAGTTAATGAACAAACTAAAATAAAATAAATAAAACCTAAATAAAAAATAAAATAAAATAAAGAAATGCCTAAATAAAATAAAACTAAATGTAAAATAAAATAAAATAAATAAAATAAAATGAAATAAAAACTTAAACCTAAAAATAAACCTTAAAATAAAAACCTAAACCTAAAATAAAAATAAAATAAACAAAATAAAATAAACTAAACCTAAAACTAAAATAAATAAAACCTAAACTAAACAAAATAATCTAAACCTAAACCCTAAATTAAATAAAATACAACAACAACAACAACAGCAACAACAACAACAACAACAACAACAACAACAATAAGCATTAATCCCACTTGAATCCTTCGTCCATTGTCCTATTATGTGTCAAATTCTCATTTAATTCAAGTATACTAAGATCATTTTTTATACATCTTAACCAAGTCTTTTTAGGTCTACCTCTACCTTTCTTAACATAAGGCAAATCTAATGCAACTACTCTCCTAATCGGGTCATCGGACGACCGACACTTTATGTGGCCAAACCATCTAAGGCGACTCTCCCTAATCTTATCTACCACTGGAGCTACTCCAACTTTTCCCAACATACCATTTTTTGCATTCTATCTCTAAGGGTAAAGCCACTCATCCACCTGAGCATCCTCATCTCGTAACACTTAACTTAGCCTTATGTTTCTCTTATAAGTCATTGCGGGTCTTACCACCATCTTATAAAATTTTCCTTAAGTTTAAGTGGAACTTTTCTATCACATAATAGGCATGCATTCCTCCACTTCAACCATCCAACTTGAATTCTACTAATAACATCTCCATCTATTTCACCATCATTTTGAACAATAGAGCCTAAATATTTGAATCGCTCACTCTTATTAATGACTTGATCACCTAAAGTCACAACACTATCACTAAAACTTCTACAACTAAAATTACACTCCATATTTTCAATTTTAGATCTAAACCTAAATCCTAAATTAAATAAAATAAATAAACTAAAATAAACCTAAACCTAAACTAAAAAATAAAACCTAAAACTAAACCTAAAATGAAAACTTAAAGCCTAAACATAAAAAAATAAAATAAAAACCTAAATAAAAGCCTAAAAATAAAAAATAAAACCTAATCCAAAAATATAAAATAAAAAGAAAACTAAACTAAAAAATAAACATAAACCTAAACCTAAACCAAAACATAAACTAAAATAAAAACATAAATTAAAATAAATAAATTAAATTAAATAAAAATAAAATAAATAAAATAAAAATAAAAAATGAAATATAAATAAAATAAATAAACTAAAACTATTTTACATTATTAAAATAAACCCTAAAACTAACCTTAAACCCTAAAACCTCTAAACACTAAAGCCTAAACCTAACCATAAACCTAAATCCTAACCAAATCCCAAAACTTTAAACCTAAAAAACTAAACCTAACTAAACTTAACTAAATTTTAAACTAAAACTAAACCTTAAACTCTAAACCTTAAACCCTAAATCTAACCTAAACCTAAATCTAAACTTAAAATCCTAAACTAAATCTAAACCTAAATATTAAACTCTAACCTAACTTAAACCCAAAAAATTAATAAACTTAAACCCTAAACTAAACCTAAACCTTAAACTAAACCCTAAATAACTAAACCTAAACTTAAACCTAAACTTAAACCTAAACTATAAACTAAATGCTAAACCCTAAACCCTAAACTAAACTATAAACACTAAACAAACCCTAAACTTAAACTATAAACTAAACATTAAATCCTAAACCCTAAAACTAAAATATAAACCCTAAACCAAAATTAAACCTAAAAATAATCCTAAACCTAAACCTAAACTCCTAAACTCTAAACCATAAACCAAAAATGCTAAAACCTAAACCTAAATTAAACCTATAAAATATAAATAAATAAAACTAAAGAAAAATAATAATAAACTATAAATAAAATAATAAAAAAACTAACCTAATTAAATAAAGAAAATAAAATAAAATAAAACTAAAATTAAAACCTAAACCTAAACTAAAAAATTAAATAAATAAAAATAAAACTAAACTAAAATAAAATAAATAAAATAAAAATAAAATAAAAAAATATAAAACCTAATTAAATAACTAAAATAAAATAAAATAAATAAAATAAAAAAAATAAAATAAAAACTAAACTAAAATATAAAACCTAAAATAAAAAAATAAACTAAAATAATCTAAAATAAACTATAAAATAAACTACATAAAAATAAAATAAATAAATAAAAATATAAACTAAAAATAAAAACAAAACCCTAAACCCTAAATAACTAAATAAACTAAACCTAAATGACTAAACCTAATCCTAATAAACTTTAACCCTAAAGAACCTACATAAATAACAAACCCTAAACACTAAACTTAAACTTTAACCTAAGATAAACTAAAACCTAAACCCTAAACTTTAAACTAAATTATAAATCAAACCCTAACCCTAACTTAAATATAAACCTGAACCTAAACTAAAACTCCTACCTAAACTAAACACTAAATTAAACTTAAATTTTAAACCCTAAACTAAACCTGTTAACAACCCTAAACTTAACTTAAACCTAAAACTTAAACCCTAGACCTAAACCCTAAACCTAAACCCTAAATTTTAAACACTAAACCTAAACACTAAACCTAAAATAAACCCTAAACTATAAACCCTCAACTTATAACCCTAAACCTACAACTATACTATAAACCTTAAACTAAAACTATAAACACTAAACTCCTAAACCCTAAACCCTAAACTAAACCTAAACTTAATTTTAAACTTAAACTTAAATCAAATCCAAAAAATCTAAACCTTAAACACTAAACCTTAAACACAAAACTAACCCTAAAACCTAAACCCTAAACCCTAAAAGCCCTAAACCTTAAAGCAAAAACCTTAAACCATAAATTAAATCTAAACCATAAGATAACCCTAAACACTAAACCCAAAACCCCAAATCTTAAAAACCATAAACCCTAAACCCGAAACATTAAACCCTAAACCTTAAACCCTAAACCCTAAACCCTAAACTCTAAACCCTAAACTAACTTTAAACTAAACTAAACCCTAAACCTAAAACCTAAACTCTAAACTATATACCTAAACTAACCCTAAATCTAAACCCTAAACCCTAAATTCTAAACCTAAATCCTAAACCTAAACTCAAACTATCAACTTAAACAAATAAACAAACCCTAATCCCTAAACATCCTCCTCCCTCCAGCTCCTCTCAAATTTTGCATTCTCTGGATTAGCTGCTCTGTATTTGGCCACTTTCTGGCTTTCTTAGCCTGAGTGCGATCCTCCTCAGATGTGACATCCTTGATTAGAGTAATGGAGGCTGAGGTCTCAATCCCGCCTCGCCTCGGCACCCAAGCTTTTCTCTCTCTGGGTTTTCTCTGGATTCGATTGCACATGCTAATGCACCTGTTGTTAAATCATTCAAAGATGCTTTATCTGGTAAGATCTCTAGCTCGAATGCTTCAAATCTCATTTTGACATCTTATCATGTCTAATGTGTTCAGATCAGGATGTTGAGAAACTTGTTAAGCCCTTCGAGTTTGCTTTGGTGGGTAAATTCTCCCTTAGATGCTCGAATCTTGATAATATTCACTCTTTCTTTCATAGTTTAAAATTATTGGGAACTTTCTCTATCGGGCTGATCGATCCCCGTCACATTCTTATTCAACTCTCAAATGATTTAGATTACTCACGAGCCGTTTTACTTCATGCATAATTGTCAAATGCTTATTGAAATGGTCGCCTCTTTGATGTCAAAGAGGAATCTCCCATTGTCCATCTTTAGCTTGCTTTTCCCTAACATGCTACACTATGTCACTCATCAAGTTTTTTGTCTTGTTGGCCTTTTGGTAGGCCTCTCCAAATAGACCAAGCAACGGCCACTAGAACTAGGCCATTTGTAGCTCATATTCTCATTGAGATAGACATCACAAAAAAATATCCTAAAGAGGTTTGGATTGGCTCCGAAAAATTTGGATATAGTCAAAAAGTCGAATTCGAAAATTTTCCTGTCTTTTGCACTCACAGCAAGATTCACGGGCACGATCACTTAGAATGCTTTGTGTTTCATCCTAATCTCAGAAAAAATTTACCATAGAATATGAATACCATTAATGGAACTGGGAAAACCACCACTCTAGCATATGTGCAAAAAATACTCAAAAGAACCTCTCCTCCCTACACCTCCTATTGATCTCTGTGGAAAACACTCGACCTTGGTACTAAAATAGCCATTGAGGGGTGTGACGATACCAATGCCAATTTACCTAACCTCACCCCTGCTAGTAATAATCTAGTTTCCAATGATAGTTCTTTGCTTCATTTAAATCCTATTGAAAATCTGAATGGTAGCCTTATATTGGACACCCAATTAAACAATTTGAATGGGAATCATAATGGACCAAAACAATGATGACCCTATGGCTTGAACATATTGAGAAAGATATTTGTACTACAATGGTGCGAACTTCCCATCTATTTCCTTGGTGATAATCAATTGAACCCAATTTCTCACACTCTATCCGATACAGAATAAGGTGAAATCCCCTCTTCTAAAACATTGATAGATTCTTCTACTATTCTGGAACCCAAAAATCAATCACTTTCTGATGGAGATAATTTGGATTCTGATAGACCCTTTCAAATTGTTAAAAATAAAAAACCCTACAAAGCAAAATTTTCTAATAATAACCTCACTAAACACTACTCTCTTCTTCCACCCCACACAAGTAATGTGTCATCATTTCTCTCCTCTCCTTTCTTTTTTTTTTCCTTTTCCCTTTTGGTTGTCCCTTATGATTAATTTTCTTATTTGGAATATCCAGGGTTGTGGTCTCTTCCACAATCGTGTTAGAGTCTTTTTCGTGTTCATAATATCAAGTTACTTGTTCTTATTGAACCTTTCATTAATTCTTCTAAGATTGCTTTTGTCACTAGATCCCTTGGTTTTCATAATTTCTTCTTCAATCTTAATAATAAAATTTGGTGCTTTTGGCACAACTCTATCACCATTTTCATCATTGATGATCTTGACCAATTGGTTAATGTCAAAATCTCCTTAGGTGACTTATCGGCTTTTGGCTCTTTTATCTATGCTTCTTGTAATAGAGCTGGTAGGAACATCCTTTGGAATCACTTACACACCTTCGCTTCTCGCTAACCTTCCTGGTTGGTTGGATGTGATTTCAATACTATCATAGTTTGGAAAGAAGGGGAGGATGTTATCCTAACCTTCATTCCATGGAGGACTTCTCAAATATGATCCTTGATTACAATCTGATCGACATTAGTTTCACTGGGTATAACTTCATGTGGCACAACTCTAGACTTTGGCAATGTCTTGATAGGACCCTCTTTAATTCTCTTTGGATCAATCAGTACTACCATTGTTGAGCATTTGAGCAGAACTTTGTCTGACCATGCTCCTCTTTTGATTTCCTTCAAAATCCCCTTTCTACTCTCCTTTCAGATTTCAAAATATGTGGACCCAACATAGTGAATTCATCAATGTCGCTCACTAATTGGATGGCCCCTATTTTCCGTATAATTGCTAAAGGTATGACTCATCTTTGGCTTAAGCTCAAAAGACTTAAACAAAATCTCAATTGGTGGAACAAACACATTTTTAAAACCTTTTCACAAATCTTAAAGCTATGGAACAAGAGGTTTGTTCTCTTGAAGAGGTCGCCTCAACTGATCCCAAAGAACATTGCCAAGAATAACTTGTTAATTATCAAAACATGGAAGAAACCTATTGGCATCAAAAAGCCGCAAGCAAATATATTGCTGATGGTGACCGAAACACTAGGTATTTTCATACCATTTGTAATAAATGGAAAGCCTTAAACTCGATTAAGAAAATTAAGAACTCTAATGGTGAATGGATAACCCATAACAATGATATTAAGGATTCTCATACATCATTTCCAAACTTTATTAAATTCTAATCTGTCGGGAACTTTATCAAACACCCATCTTATCCATCTATGATTAATAGTGAGGATAATCATTTACTCACTATGTCCTTCAAGAGGAGATTAGTAATACTCTTAAGAACATGAACAATGACTTCGCCCTACGCTATACCCACTTTCTTTCAAAGATTGTTGGCCATTTATTAAAACCGATCTAGTTGATGTTATTGATTTCTTTGATAAATCCTATTCCCAAATACTTTTCAAGCACTTCTATTATCCTTATTTCCAAAAATAATAATCAATCGATTTTAGATTGATTAGTCTTTGCACCTTTTTTCAAAAACTCATTGCTAAATTAATAAATAATAGGCTTAGCCCTTTGCTTCCTAAAATCATCTCACCAAACCAAACTGGTTTTGTTAAACACAGAGCAATATCGATAATATTCTTCTTGCTCAAGAGGTTCATGACATTGATGTCTTCTAGAGGCAACATCTTATTCAAACTGACATCGCTAAAGCCTTTGACTTTTGGGATTTCTTTCAAATTTTAGGGCGAATAGTTTTATCGGATTATAAAAGGTGTATCTAATGTCGGTTTGGTTATCATGAATGGTGAGTCCATATGTTTCTTTCCTTCTAGCAGGTAATCATCACCTTCTTTATTTTTAACTTCAAGGAGCCTTAATGATCGCTAATAATCCTAATATGTCTTTTAAAACTCATGGAGGTTTCCTATTTCTCATCTTAGCTTTGTAGATGATTTCATTATCTTTCTTCCCTTCAACATGTTAAGAACCATTAAGAACTTTTCTTAATGGAATGGTGGTTTTTTTCAAAGAAATAATTTTTCTCGCTTAAAGGCCAAAAAAGATCTCACCTTTTGATGATCTAATTTCAAAATTTCTAAAATTTTAGTTTGGAAATTTCATTTATTCTCTTTTGGTCGTAGGCTTACTTGATCAAGAGCATTCTAAATTCCATGCCTATATACCTTCTTCAAACCATTGTACCTACCAACTCTACCATCAATAGAATTGAGCATCTCTTAAACAAATTTTATGGGGAACCAATACCTCTAAAAGAATGCTAGTCATCTTGGTAAAAGTTGTGGTACTCTTGAAGAGGGAGGTCGAGATGTAAATCCATCAAAGAAGTTATCAATGCCTTCTCCTACAAACTCGGTGGAATTTTAGGAGCAAAAATAGTCTTTGGGCTAATTTCATGACTTCTATTGCTAGGGTAACATCCTCTCATTTGTCCCTTTAAATCGGGTGATTCTCCTGTGTGGAGAAGACTTTGTTCTCACAAATGGGATGCACTAATAATTTTGGGGCATAAACTCGCAATTCCTTCTTTTGGCAAGACAACCTGGAGTGGTTGTGGATCCATTGATGACTTACTCTACACTCACTCACTTCCTATTTGAGTTAATTCATTCGGCAAAAGCTCAAGTGGAACACTAGTAAGATTATGATTCTATTCCTTCCACTTTCTTAGATATGATTACTAATATTCCTATCACCCTAACAATCATGATCGATTATCTTTAAGCTATCTCATAATGGGGATTTCAACCTTAAAATGTGTGGCTTCACACTAAAGACACTCAAGATTCTTCTATTGTGTTCTCCAAAATTTGGAATAACAATATCCCCTCATCTTCTGCTCTAACTCATGATCCTAAAAAACTTTATTCTGTTGATTCTTTTGTGGGGTAAAGGGTTTTATTTACCCTCTAAATGTCAATGTTGTTCTCATATTGAGAATGTTAACCATGTTTTTGTTAATGGGGCTATTGCCTCTAAAATTTGGATTTGGTATGACGAATATATTCAACACCGCCAATTTTAATTGTTCTTTTACTTTATATCAACTTCTTGAAGTTTACTTTGACAATGCAATTAAAGGTCATATTAAAATCATAATTGCCATTACTCTTATTTGGTTCATATGGATGGACCAAATGAAGCTAAACATCATGGGATTCATATGAATCACATGAGGATTATGCTAGAACTAAAACAAAATTTGTGACTTGTTTAAAGCCAATTTAATTCATCACAAATATTTTAAAGGTAAATCAGAAGCCAAACTGGCCTCAACCTTCCGCACTTACTATCAAAATGATAGAATGGTTTTTTGGAAAAACCTCTTGATCATATTATTAAAATTAATCGATGGCTCGCTCTCATAATGGCTCTAGTTGTGGAGGCATTTTCGTGGGATTCTAAGGGTATAGTCCTATGTGCATTTGCTTATCCCCTTATTTCCAAAGTATCCCATAGAAGCTTATGGCTACCACAAAGCTTTTAGAAATTTGTCTTCAAAATGGTCTCTCCTCAATATTTGGATGAGGTGGACGCCTTTCTACATTGACCTGACTTTCAAATTTTATTACAATGCTTGTTTTACTTACCTCCTCAAGCAAACTTACTCTTTCCAATTTCCCTTTACGGTTATGTGTTCTATATCATTTTGTCAGCATCCTGTTGAAGATTTCTATTTTTACATTGGAAGATATTCATGTGTTGAACTATATGCACATCTCTTGAATTGGAACCTTGAGCCTTGACTTGTTTTTACTTGTTTTGGTTCTTACTATGTTTACTTTCTTTATTGTTAACATTTGGGTTGATGTTGGTCTAATTTTCATTTTCATGCTTTGATGAGATCATGAATATCCTGAAGACCACTCTACAGTTCTGCTTATATCGAACCAATGGTATATCCTATATGCCTACTAATTATGACTGTCAATATCCTTGGCAATACTGGCTTAATGTGAAAAAGCAACCTGTTACTGAACTGTTTGCTCTTAGGACTACTATTAAGCACCTATTGGTTGCAATTTTCTTTATTCGTTATTTTGCCGAGGATATCCCATGGCTACACTAATATCTCATTGGGAAAGGAATTGTGTTATTTTTTCAATATTTGTCTTGCTATTTCGGTTTTGCTTTCCATGAGGTTTGGAGTTATTCAAGGGACTATCATTGTGCATCTGCTGAGGTTATGAGTGTTAACAGTAATAATGTCCATACTGCTATTTTTTGGAATGTTGATTTCCTTGCCTAGCAAAACTTCTTTATTTTTCTTTTGGTTTTTGATGCTAACACCTGGGATGTTGTTGCTTTTTTTTCGTTGTTCTCCCATCCTATGCTATGATTGGAATATGCATAACTTGAAGCTCATTTCTTTATTATGTTGGAATTAATAAATGATTTATCTTATATGCATAATTGGGTTATTGATCTACCCAGGTTATTATTATCATTATCCCAAGTAATTGGATTATGGTAACTATGCATCCCGACATCGATTTCATTGAATGTCACTTACGGATAGCTTATGGTGGGGAGCTATTCATTATCTATCCTTTCCTTTATCTATATATGTTTATGGGTGGACTCTTGCCCGCCTTGTCGCTTTTAAATGCCTTGTTTGTTCTTCGATCCGACTAATACTCATCTTTCTCCTAGGGTTTTGGATTATTTTGAAGTCTCTATTGAAGTTGTGATTTCTTGGTAGATTTTGCTTTAAACCCCTTATTGTTTTATTTTATGTTTATCATTGCAAGTCATTGGTCTACCTATTCTGCTGCTATTTTCTTCACCTTTTTCCAGTCAAACTTGTATCTATTGCTCTGATTATACTGGATGAATGGAATTATGGCAAGCTAGCTGGTTTTTGCTGTTTTGGTTGTCTCTTGTCTTGGAGATTTACTGCCTTGTTGTATCTTGACACCTCAATTGGCTCCATCTTTGTTGGTTGTAGAGAGTCTTATACTCAAAGCTTTTTTCGACATTGTTGTCCCGATGGTGATGGTTTTGGTGACTTTTTTTGAGTTGTCGCCTTCGATAACTATTTTTTATGCTTTATTTATTTGGTTATCTACTATTGTCATGTCAACTCTTATTGAGGAGTTTTATGGCCAATTTGTTGTCTCTTCCTAGCTTGGATGTTGCTGTCTCAACTATTGCTATTTTCTGAATTCTAATGTTGAGACCCATCCCAATCCACTTGTTGATTCTTTGAATGGCGGGTTCAAATGTTGCATTAGTTGTTTGTTGATTTGGCTTTCAATGCTCATGCGCTTTATCTCCTGCTTTCGACCGCAACACTGCCGTTGTCCTTATTCCTACCTAGTTTCGATAGGTTGGTGCGTATGCAATGTCAATTCGAAAGAGAGATATTATGATTTAGTCCCTTCCTGTCTTGGATGTTGTTGCCTTTGCTTCTTGTTTTCTAGGTTGATTGTTGATCCGATTATCTCAATTGTGGCCTCAATGTCGCTATTGAGCCGCCGCTTCTAACTTTTTTATTGGGTGCTAATTTTAGTTAGTTGCATTCCATTTCCTGTGTTGAGCTATGCTGTGTTGCCTTTTGCTGTCTTCTTTTCTGGGCTGATTGTTGATCCGGATTATCTGAATTGTGGCCACATCGGGTGCTAATTTCAGTTGGTTCCAGTCCATTTCCTGTGTTGAGCTATGCTGTGTTGCCTTTTTCTATCTTGTTTTCTGGGCTGATTGCTGATCTGGATTATCTGAATTGTGGCCCTGAACACTGCTATTGGAGCTGCTGCTCTAACTATTTTTACTGGGCTGCTCTAACTGCTTTTACTGGGTGCTCCTTTTAGTTGGTTGCAGTCCACTTCCTGTGTTGAGCTATGCTGTCTTCCTTTACTATTGCTTTTCTCCAAAATATTAATAAGGGGTTTCGGACCGTTTCCCTCGAAAGCTTCATTTATATATCATATGATTGGGATGGTGTTAATTATAGGCTCATTGACTTGATTAGCAGAATTTCACCAAGTTGTCTCCTCTGTAATTTTCTTGTGGAGGGATTGTATGCTGGATTGCTTTCTTTCTTGGAAATGGCTATTAATGAGATTCTGGCTAAGATGGCTCACTCTCTTATGTTTATGTATTCTCATGTCAAGATGCATATATTGATGATATTTTTCTTGAATGAGACTCCCTATCCTTTAGCTCTTAGCAATTCTATATACTTTAGATAAGATTTTGCTTAGGTTTTGCGTAGTAAAGCTCACAAGAATATCAACAACCTGCTACCTCCTCACAAGTTTGTTGGCTATGATGGTTGTGATGATCTCACTCCCTATTATGGTAGTAGCTCATGTGATGTAACCCTCTGAAGTTTGGATGCTCATACTTGCATCTGCCTCAACAGGATGTGATTTAGCCTGAGCCTTCTCTATCACAATTCCTTACTAACATACTCATATTATATTGTTTTCTTCAAACTTTTTGTCTATATTACCTTAACTGTCCTAATCTCCCTCTTATTATAACTTTGCAGGTGATTCTCTCTCTTCTTTTGCAGATCTGCTCCAGATTATCATGCATCCCCACATCCTCCAGAGCATTGGCTTTATTCTTATTTTAACTTATTATGTTAACCATCTTGTATCTTTTGATTGTTTTTATGCTTTCTTTTACTCTTGGATGTACTTAGATAGGGGATTTACTCCTTAGGCTAATTATAGTTTTGAGTAGTTCTGAGTTTATCCCCTTTAAGGACCTTGTAACCCTCTTTTCTGCAAAAAAATACCCTACATGGGACTTCTAAAAAAAAAAATCTAAACTCTAAACCCTAAACCTAAACCCTAAACCATAAACCCTAAACCTTAAACCTTAAACCCTAAACCCTAATCCCTAACACTAACCCTAAACCAAAACTCTAAACCATAATCCCTAAAAATCTAAATCTTAAACCTTAAACTAACCTTAAACCCTAAACCCTAAATCCTAAAAACCCTAAACCCTAAAGCCTAAACCACAAACCCTAAACTAACCCAAAACCCTAAGCTAACTCTAAACACTAAACCCTAAATGGTAAAGCCATAAAATGCTAAACACTAAACCCTAAACTTAACCCAAATATGCAAATTAAACTAAACTCTAAACCTAAACCTAAACCTAAACTTAAACCTAAACTCTAAACCTAAACCCTAACCCTAACTAAACTAAACTAACTAAACTTAAACCTAATCTTAAACCTAAACTAACTAAACTTTAAATTTAACTTAAAATCTATAAACCCTAAAGTTTAAACTGAACACTAAACCTAAACTCCTAAACCTAAAACTCTAAACCTAAACCTAAACTCCTAAACTCTAAACTAATTTTAAACCTAAACTAAACACTAAACTCTAAATAAACTAAACCTAAACTTGATAAACTAAACTAAATTTAAACTATAAATACTAAAGTAAACTCCCTTAAACCCTAAACCTAAACTAATCCTAACACTAACCTAAACTAAACTTAAACTATAATCTAAAATCTAAATTTAAACTTAAACTAAACTTAAACCCTAAACCCTAAAGACCCTAAACCCTAAAGCCTAAACCATAAACCCTAAACTAACCCAAAACCATAAGCTAACTTTGAACACTAAACCCTAAACGGTGAAGACAAAAAATGCTAAACACTAAACCCTAAACCCTAAAATTAATGCAAAACCCTAAGCCCAAAATTGATAACTTTAAACCCTAAACACTAAACGCTAAACCATTAAAAACCCTAAATATTAAACCCTAAACCCTAAACCCTAAACCCAAAACCCATAAACTAACCCTAAACCTTAAACCCTAAACCCTAAACTAACTTAAACTATAAACCCTAAGTTTAACTAAAACCTAAACTTAAAACCTAAACCTAAAACTTAAACCATAAACCTAAAAACTCCTAAACTACTAACTAATTAACCTTAAATCAAACCCTAAACCCTAAACCCTAAACCCTAAATGCTAAACCCTAACCCTAACCCTAAACCCTAAACTAACCCTAAACCCTAAACCCTAAACACTAAAAACCATAAACTCTAAAGCTTAAACCCTAATCCCTTAACCCTAAACCCTAAACTAACCTAAAACCCTAAGCTAACTCTAAACCCTAAAAACACTAAACCCAAAATCCTAAATACTAAACCATAAACCCTAAATAATAAACCTTAAACCTAACCCTAAACCCTAAACCCTAAAACCATAAACCATAATCCCTAAACCTTATACCCTAAACCCTAAACCTTAAACCCTAAAAACTTAAAAATTTAAACCTAAACTAAATAAAACCTAAAAATAAATTAAATTAAAAAACTTAAACTTAGATAAAATAAAATAATAAAATAAAATAAAACCTAAACTAAAACTTAAACCTAAATAAAAAAATAAAATAAAATAAAATAAATAAAAACCTAATCTAAACTAAAAAATTAAATAAACCTAAGAATAAAAAACCTAAATAAAATAAAAACTAAACATAAAATAAAAAGAAAATAAACCTAAAATAAAATAAAATAAAATAAGAACTAAATAGAAACCTAAACCTAAAAAATAGACCTTAAAATAGAAAAACCCTAAACACAAAAAAACCCAAACCTAAATAAAAATAAAATAAACAAAATATAATAAACTTAATACTAAACTAAAGTAAAATAAATAAATGTTAAACTTAAAACTAAAATAATATAAACCTAAAACCTAAACTAAATAAAATAAAATAAACTAAAAATAACCTAAACCTAAACTAAAAAATAAAACCTAAAAATATACCTATAACATAAACATAAACAAATTAAATAAAAACCTAAACCTAAACCAAAAAATAAAAAATAAAACCTAAACCTAAAAAATAAAATAAAAATAAAACTAAACTAAAAAACAAACATAAACCTAAACCTAAACATAAACCAAATACATGAACTAAAATAAATAAACTAAACTAAATAAAAATAAAAAATAAACCTAAATAAAAATAAAAAATATAATATAATATAAACTAATATAAATAAATAATAAACTAAATAAACCTAAACCTAGTGGTTTACTTAATTAAAAAAAACCCCTAAACCCTAAACGCTAAACCCTAAATCCCATACCCTAAACCCTAAACCCTAAACCCTAAAAAACCTAAGCCTTAAACCCTAAACCCTAAACCTTTAACCCTAACCCCTAAACCCTAAACCCTAAACCCAAACCCCATTCATTTGAGCATCTTCTCTCTCCTCTATTTTCTTAGTGCTCTGGAGAATTTCATTTCCCCTATGGAGCTGCCTCTCTTTTGTTTCTTTTCCTATGGACATTTTGGTTATTGTTCCCTTTTTAACGACTTTATTTGGCTCTTGGCTTCTCCTATCATGGCTTTTGATCATGGTGGTTTTTTCGCTGGGGAAATCTGAGATTACGGGTGCTTCCATCAAGGTCACTGACTCCTTGGGAGTCTCTAGATCTAACCCATCGATGGCTTCAAAATCATTCAAGGAGGTTCTTACTGGTAAGGCCAATTACACTGGTGAGTCTATCGAGCTTATCTACACCTCTTTCCAGGGTGTGCCCATGATAATGTATTTTGATTCCATTATGGAAAGCTTGCAAAACCCTTTGAATTTATGCTGGTTGATAAATTTTCTTTGCATCATCCTATTTTGGAGAATATTCGATCATTTCTCCACTGCTTCAAATTCTCTGGAATTTTTTCTGTTGGATTGATCGATTCTCGTAATGTATTGATTCTTTAGAACAAATTAGATTATTCTTGGGTTTTTTCTCATCGCTCGTATGTTGTTTTCAATTATTAGATGCGATTATTGAAATGGACCCCTCTCTTTAATATTAAAGAGGAATATCCTATTGTGCTGATTTGGATCTCTCTTCATAATTTGCACATCCATTTCATCAATCATGAGTTTCTTTTTGCTGTGGATGCGTTGTTCGGTTTTCCTCTTCAAGTTGATTAAGAGACTGTGTCTAATACCTAGACATCTATTCCTCGGATTCTAGTTGAGTTGGATATAACTAAAAATTTCCAAAGGAAATTTGGCTAGGATCAAATAAATATGGCTATTTCAAAAAGGTGGATTTTGAGAATTTTCCTATTTTTTGTTCCCATTGCAAAATTCATGGTCATGGAATATTGGATTTCTTTGTAGTTCATCCTCACCTTAAGAAAACCAAAACCATTCAAAATAACTTGATTCCCATTCTTAAGGTCCCCTCGGTTAAACCATAGAAAGCTATTCATATGGATAACTCCTTACTTGATGCCAAGGGTCATCATCTAGATCCTCCCACTACTCCTTTGGATATTGCTACAGTTCTTAAGCCTGATCAACCTTTGGATCTCAATCATGTTAATAAGAATGCATTACCATTTAATGGTCCTATACATTTGAATTCCTATGATAATGTTAATAATATGGAAAATAATAGGTTTTCAAACTTATGGATGATGATTCTATTTCAAATGATGTCATCTCTGCTTCCTTGCCACCTTTAATTATAGAAAATGTCATTCCTGATGAGGGCTCCAAAGGTGAGCATACTAACGATATAAATCATAATCGTATTTTGGGCACTTGTGCTTTAAATGGCTCTAATCCTTCTCTTGCTTCTTCATCTAATGTTGAACTGATTCCTAATCCGATACCTCAACATAATAATGACTTGGAAGAAGGTGAAGTGGCATGAAATGATGTTTTAAATGTGCAACCTTATTCCAAACATACCCTTGATCAATCTCTATCAGATGGTGATGTTGTGGATATGACTAATAAATTTCAAATAGTTTTCAGGAAGAAAAATAAAACTCTTGAAACTAAATTTCCTAATTTTTCAAGAGTTACTAGATCTGGCTCCTATACCTAAAAATAAATGGTTTCTTTCTTATTTGGAATGTGAGAGGGATTGGTACCCTCTCTATTAGAAATAGAATTAGTAACTTAGTTTATACCCATAACATTTCATTCCTGGCTATTTTAGAACCTTTTATTCTTTTTTCTAGCATCTCTTTTGTTGCTAGAATGATTGGCTTTGGTAATCATTTTGCTAACTTGAGCAATAAAATTTGGATTTTTTAGAATAGTCCTTATGCTCTGTAGGTTTTGGATGATCTATGCCAAGTTGTGAATGTTAAGATTACTTATGATAATTGGTGTTATTTTGGTTCATTTGTTTATGCTTCTTGTAATAGGAATAGTAGATAGTTTCTTTGGGAGGATCTTATCAATTTTTCTTCTTCTATTGATGCTCCTTGGTTTGTGGGTGGGGACTTTAATACTATCTCTTCTTCCTCGGAATGGGTTGGTGCTAATGCTCCAAACTTATTTTCTGTGGAAGATTTTAATAACATGATCCTTGATTATCATCTTAATGACATTGGCTTTAGTGGGTCCCAATTTACTCGGAACAATTACAAACTCTGGCAAAGGCTCGATCGAATTCTTTTGAATCATCTGTGGATTAATCTTCTCCCTAGTACTTTTGTGGAGCACCTAAGCATAACCCTTTTGAACCATTCCCCCTTACTTACCAATGTGAACTTTAATGCTAATAAACCCTCCTCTCCTACCCCTTTTTGCTTCCAAAATATGTGGCTTATGAATGATAGATTTTTGGAGGTTGTTGCTAGTAACTAGAGTGAACCTATCCATCCTGATGATTTTATTGTTGGGATGAGGAGATTATGGTTCAAATTAAAAAAACTTAAATAATGCCTTACTTGGTGGAATAAACATTATTTCAAGAACCTTTTTTATCAATATTAATAAAATGGAGAATGAAGTTATAATTTTGGAAGATGTTATTGTCAATGATACTTCTAAAATTTACTTGTTGGCTCAAGATAAAGATAGGTTAACATGTTATCAAGACATGGAGGAGACCTATTGGTGGAAAAAAGCTTCTATGAAATGGATCTCTAATTGTGATCGCCATACTAAATATTTCTATGCCATGGTTAAAAGAAAAGGCTATACATCACATTCATAAAATGAAAATTAATGATGGAGTTTGGTGTTGGATAAAAGGAACTTATTGACTTTGTTTCTTTTAAAAGAGCTTTAAATAAAAATGTTGCTTATGATAATATTTCTTGGCCTGAAGGTATTCCTAATCTCATTTTGATGATGAAAAATATATGCATTCTTCCTTACCTTCTGAGTATGAAATTATTAAAATTTTCCAGAGTATGAATAAAGACTCCGTTGCTAGTCATGATGGTTATACTACCCTATTTTACCAAAAATGTTGGAATATTAATAAAGAGAACTTGATTAAAGCTATCCTTATTTTTTTAAGGGTAGTAGCCTTCCCTAAAATTTTTTTAGCACCTTCATTGTCTTAATCCCTAAAAAATATAATCCCAAATTTTGGAGCGATTTTAGGTCAGTCTTTGCTCCTTGTTAACAAACTAATTTCTAAGATTTTGGCTAAAAGGTTGAATCTCTTGCTTCCTAAAATTATCTCCCAAAATAAAAATAGTTTTGTTAAAGGAGATCCATTTCTAGTAATGTACTTCTAGCCCAAGAGATGATCCATGATTTAAATGCCAAAGTTCACGGTGGAAACCTGCTTTTTAAGCTTGACATTTCGAAAGCTTATGATAATATTGGTTGGGTTTTCCTTTATAAAATTTTGTCTTTATTTGGATTCTCTACTCATTTTATTTCTTTAATTAAGAATGGGATTGAGAATTCTTGGTTTTCTTTGCTTAGTAATGGTGAAGTGCATGGTTTTTTCTCTTCTTCTCATGGCTTAGACAATGGGACCCTCTTCCTCCTATCCTTTTCATTAGTACGGTGGAATATCTTTTTATATGTATTGAAAAGATGTTTAGTAGAATGCTTAACATGTATTATAGAACCATTGGTGTCTACCATTTGACATCTTAGTTTTGTTGATGATTTCATTATATTTTGCAATGCTTCTACTCTTTATATTAAAAAAATTGTGTAAGTTCTTAACTGTTGGTAGGAAAGTGACTTCAATATCAATCTTGATAAAAGTTGTTTTATTACTAGCTCATCTATTTCCTTACCTAAGATCAATGTTATCAAGAATATTATGGGTTTTAGATCAAAATCTCCTATGAAGTATCTAGGGACTCCCTTATATAGAGAAGTGAAAAGATCTTCTTTATTTGATGAAGTTATTCAAAAAATAAATACAAAACTTCCTCTTTGGAATTTCATTTACTTTCCTTTAGTACTCCTTTCTCTCTGCCATTGTATCACTTATCTACTATTGTTCCTACTTATTCTATTACCAAAAAGGATAAATAGACTTTTTAATAAAAATTTTTGGGGTTCTAACTCATCTTTCAAATGATTACATTGGGCTAGTTGGCACAACTGTTATGGTGTTGGTAATGAAGGTGGTTTGGGTTGCAATACATTAAAGGATTCTATTAACTACTTTTCCTATAAAATGTGGTGGAATTTTAAAAATAAACATAGTTACTGGTCAAAGTTTATGCATGCTAAGTATTGTTAAGGAAAATGCCCTCTCATTTGTGCTTTCAAATCTGGGATTCTACTGTGTGGAGAAGACTTTGTAATATCAAATGGAATGCTAAGAACTTAATCTCTTGGGGTGTCAATTCAGGTTCCACTTTCTTTTGGCAAGATAATTGGCTAGGGCAAGGCTCTATTAATTCCCTTTTGAATACTCACTCCACTGTGATGCTTAAGATTAATCAGTAATTATTAATAATTAAGTTGGATGTGGCACAATTGAATATCCTTGTTCCTAATGTGATCGTTGATAAAATCCTTAAAATTTGTCCTTACCCTAATGAATTCGACCAAATTCTCATAAAAAATTCTTCTTCTGGAGACTTTGTTTTTAAGGATGTTTGGCATTACATCAGATTTAAATATCAAGAGTCCTTGGTTTTTACCAAAAATTTGGAATATTATTATCCCTACTTCTTTCTCAGTTTTAACTTGGCACATTCTGAAGCACTATATCCCTGTGGATGCTTCTCTTCTAAAAAAAGGCTTACATCTCCCTTCTAAATGTCAATGTTGCTATCACATAGAAAGTCTGGAACATGTTTTTGTGAATGGTCCTGTTGCTGCCAAAATGGAATTGGTTTGATAATATTTTTAATACTTTCCATTTCAATAGTTCTCTTCTATTATGCAACTTCTTGAAGCATGTTTCTCTCATGTTTCTAAGGGGCATGTTAAAATTGTGTTAGCTATTACTAATCTTTGGTGCATTTGGATGGATAGAAATGATGCTAAACATTATAATATTCTATGATTCTCATCATTATTTCTAGAACCAAATATAAAATTTTGTCTCTTTTCAAAGCCAATATTCTTACTCTTTCTAGTTTTAAAGGGTGCAAGTCCATGGCCTTGAATTTTGGAATTAACATTCTCACATGGAAGGTCTCTCCTGCCCAAAAAACTATATATTGGAGTAAACCTAATTATCATTACATAAGGTTAACACCGATGGCTTGGTTTGTAATGGTTACTATGGCTGTGGTGGGATTTTAAGAGATCATAATGGCAAGGTTATTTCTACTTTTACTGCTCTTTTAGAGCCCTGTTCTATTTTATTTGTTGAGCTTAAAGTCATTCATTCTGACATTTCTATCTATTTACAACAAGGTTTTCAGAAGTTCTAGTGTGAAGTTGATGCTCACCTTCTTTTAGATTTACTCAATTCTGATGCTCATGGAAATGCTAAAGTATATTATTTACTTAACCATACTAGGAGGCTTCTTACTAACCTAGATTTTTCATATCTCTCATATTTATAGGGAAGCCAACTCTTGTGCTAACTTCCTTGCCAATTTGGGGGCCAAGTCTTCTTCTTTGCAAATGTTCTCTAATCATGACATTCCTTTTCTTTTAAGGGGTCTTGTGAATCTTGATAAAACTGGTTTGCCTTATATTAGAAAGGTTGAGCTTTTTTATTTTATCCTCTAGGGCTTTGGATTTCCCCTTGTTGTTGTTTTTGATTATTTTTGGTTATTTCTTTTGCTGGTTTGGTATTATTTTCTTTCCTCACCTAACCTTATTTTTATTTTCTTGTTTGATTTCTTCCCATTCTTTGGATGGGTTGGGGCTGTCCTTCTTTTTATTAGTTTTTTGTTGTATTTTTTTTTCTAGTGTGTTTTCACTATAAGGTTTTACTTATCTTCTAGTTGGTGTGGTTTTCTTTTTTGGTTGGATCTTTCTGTAGTTTGTTTTGTTTATTTTGGATTTTATGGTTGGTTATTTGCTGGTGTTGCCTGGCTGTGGGTTTTTTTCCCTTTATGAGTGCTGCTAATGCTATTTTTGTGACCTTCCTACTGCGACTAGATGTTTTGTCTTCTTGTTGATTTCTATTTAGGATGGTTTTCCCAATTGGTTTTGGTTGTCTATTCTTTCTTGGCTCTCACCATTCCCATTTGCTTCAGTCATTTTCGATTTTACTTGTGGTGTTTGGGGTGTGGGTCTTTTGCATAGGATGGCTCTTCTGATGATGGCTATTGGCAATTATGTTTTTATGGTTTTTGCTTGTTGTTAAGAGGAGTTGTGTGGCCTTGAGGGCTCTTTGTGTGTTGGTTGTGCTTAGAGTCCTATTTTACTGGCTTCTTATCATTATTTCTCTATTATTCTAGATGAGTGTAAGGTTGGATGCTTCTAATTTATTATATTTCTTGAATATTGGACTTACCTCCTAAGTCCGGGGGTTATGTTTTGATGAGTGTGCTAAACCTGGAAGGCGATGATGACTCTATTGGGATTCTTGTTTGTTGTTGTATCTAATTATTGGACTATTTTTGATCCTAAAGGGCTTTTACTTCTTTTATCATTGTCTGTTGTTTCTAGTTGTTTCAGCTAGTTTCTCCTATCCTTGGATTGGGATTGGTGGCTGCTATCTATGGCTTTCCTTTGGAATAATTTTGATGTTTGTAACTAGATGACCATTTATATGTTTTGCCCTGATGGTTCTAAGGTTAATGAATTGAATCCTTGGTTGCCTTGGTGGATCAAGGGTGGTTTTCCTTGTTGGCTATTCAGATTGGGTGCTCTAGATGGCTGGTTTGGGTAAAAGAGTGTTTACATTATTATAATTTTCTTGATATTTTTAAGTCTAAGTATGGAACTGGTTACTTACCTTCCCATTCCTCTCTTCTAGTTTCTACATGCTGGCAATGATGGTCGTGATGTTCCCCACTGTTTCTTTTGGCTCATAGTGCCATATGTAATTGTAACCCTTCTCTTGAAGTCTGGATGCTTACATATGGTGCTGCTCCTTGAGATGAATTTAACGAGCAGCCTTTTTTTATCCTTTTATTTCTATCTATTTTTTTTCTTTTGCATAATTAAGTATTTCATTATCTGTACTCATCCCTTTACAAGCTTCTTGTAGATCTCTCATACAGGTTGGGAGACTTTTGCTACTGGATTGTACTGGTTACAAAGGAGTAGAGAAAGTTTGTTGCTGATTTCATGGAATTATTTTGGTGGATCTATGTTTCTTTCATTTGCTTATTTTCTTTAACTATTGTATTAGCTAGGGGGCTTATTTCCTTAAGACTTTTTGTAGTTCTTTGAGCATTAGCTTAGAGATTTTCCCCCTATAAGGGCTTTGTACCTTTTTGTTGTGGAAACAAAATTTCTCTAATTTCCCTAAAAAAAACCCAAAACCCAAAACCCTAAACCCTAACCCTAACCCTAAACCTCAACCCTAAACCTTAAACCCTAAAACCCTAAACCTTAAACCCTAAACTAACCCTAAACCCTAAATCCTAAACCCTAAAGCATAAACCCTTAACCCTAAACTAACCCTAAACCCTAAGCTAACCCTAAACTCTAAACCCTAAACCCTAAAAACCTTAAACCTTAAACCCTAAATCATAAATCTTAAACCTTAAACCCTAAACCCTAAACCCTAAAAATAACAATAAACCCTAAACCCTAACAAACCCTAAACCTTAAATAAACTAAACCCAAATGTAAACCAACCCCAAACACTAAACCCTAAATAAACCCCAAAACCCTAAACCTAAACCCTAAACCCTAAACCTAAACTTTAAAACCCTAAACCTAAACTAAACCCTAAACCTAAACTCTAAACTAAACCCAAAAAACACAACTTAAACCTAAACCCTAAACCAAACCCTAAACCATAAAAGAAAAAAAAAAAAAAAAATCTAAACTAATTAAAATCTAAAAATAAAATAAATAAATAAAATAAACATAATAAAATATAAACAAAATAAAATAAAAAATAAATAATAAACCTAAAATATATAAAAATAAATAAAATAAAATAAATAAAAAAATAAAAATAAATAATATAAAATAAATAAAACTAAAAAAATAAAAAATATAATAAAAATAAAAATCTAAATAAAAAAAAAATAAAATAAAAAATCTAAACTAAATAAAATAAACCTAAACCTAAAATAAACTAAACCTAAACCCTAAACTAAATAAAATAAAATAAATTGAAAATAAACCTATACCTAAACTAAAAAATAAACCTAAAAATAAACCTAAAATGAAAACCTAAAACATAAAAAATAAAATAAAAACCTAAGCCAAAAAATAAAAATAAAAAAATAAAACCTAAACAAAAAAAAAAATAAAATAAAACTAAAGTAAAAAAGAAACATAAACCTAAGCCTAAACCTAAACCAAAAACATAAACTAAAATAAAAACCTAAACTAAAATAAATAAACTAAACTAAATAAAAATAAAAAATAAACCTAAATAAAAAGAAAAAATAAATTAAATTAAAATAAATAAAAAATAAACTAAATAAAGCTAAACCTACCGATTTATTTAATTTAAAAAAAATCCTAAATCCTAAACCATAAACCCTAAATCTTAAACCCTAAACCCTAAACCCTAAACCTTAAACTAACCATAAACCCTAAACGTTAAACCCTAAAGAACCCTAAAACCTAAACCCTAAACCCTAAACACTAAACCCTAAACCCTAAATCCTTAACCCTACACCCTAAACCATAAACCCTAAACCCTAAATCTAACCCTAAACCCTAACCCTAACCCTAAACCTAAACCCTAAACCCTAAACTCTAAACTAAACTATAAACTTAAAACCTAGTCATTAAACCTAAACTAATCCCTAAATTATAAACCTTAAAACTAAACTATAAACCCTAAACTTAAACTAAGTTTAAACTTGACCTAAATTAAACTAAAACTCAAACTAGAACACTAAAACTAAACTTAAAACCTAAATTAACTTAAACTTAAACTAAACAACCCTAAACACTATACTAAACTAAACCTACCTAAAACCTAAAACCTAAAACTTAAAACCTAAAACCAAACCCTAAACTATAAACCCTAAACTTAAACCTAAACCCTAACCTAAACTTAAACTTATACTCTAATCCTATTTAACTTAAACATTAAACTTAAACTAAACCAACCTAAACTTAACCTAAAATCTAAACCCTAAACCTAAATAAACCCTAAACACCAAACCTAAACCTAAAACTATAACCTAAATCTAAACTTAAAACTAAACTAAACCTAAACTAAATAACCTAAACCTTAAACTAAACTTAAATGCTAAACTTAAACTTAAAACTCCTAAACCCTTAAACTATAAACTAAACTTAAACTTAAACCTAAACCTAAACCTAAACTAAACTTTAAATTTTAACCTTAACCTTTAACTTACAACTTAAATCATAACCCTAAACCTATAACCTTAAACTTAAACCCTAAACCCTAAAACTTAAACTTAAAACCCTAAACACTAAAACTAAACTCCTAAACCAAACTAAGTAACTATAACAACATTCAGAATTATTGCTATAACTAACAATTCAACTATAACTATAACTATAACCAACTAACAACTATAACGATAACTACTTACCACCCAACTACTAACACTCTAACTACTAACTAACCTAACAATTCAACTACAACTAACTATAATCATAACCATAACCATAAACCAAACCACAACCAACTAACCAACCTAACCATAACCATAACCATATCCAACTAACCATAACCATAACCAATAACCATAACCATAACCAACTAACTAACCAACCATAACAACTAACCAACTAACCAACTAATTAACTAACCATAACCACTAACCAACTAACTAACCAAGAAAAAGCTCCCTCCCCTCTCTTGCGGTGCTCTGGAGATTTCATTTTCCACTCGTCGGTGCATCTTTGTCTTGCATTTTTGGTGGATCTTTCTTTATTCTCATCCATTTTCTAAAGTTTTCTCAATCTCTAGTTGCTCATGTGATGTGTCTCTTGTAATTATGGTTGTGGTGACATCAAACCTGCAGTTTATTTCTCCTATTTTGGATGATCTGGCTAGGGAATCCAATTCTATGGGGATTCTTGAACCTAATGCCATTATTGCTTTTAAATCCTTTAATGATGCACTTTCTAGTAAGAGCTCTACCTCTTTTGACTTGGTGAATCTAATTTAAACTTTATTTTGAGGTATGCCTGCAATTATGTGTTCAGATCTTGATGTCAAAAAGCTTGCAAAATCTTTCAAATTTACTTTGATTGGAAAATTTCCTTTGTGCCGACCAAATTTGGATAAGATTCGATCTTTTTTTCATAACCTTACACTTTCGAGTGCTTTTACTATTGGCTTGATCTATCCAAGACATATTTTGATTCAACTTACAAATAATTTGGATTATTCAAGGGTTTTCTCACGTCGATCTTATTTTTCCTTTAATTGCAAATGCGTTTGTTGAAGTGGTCTCTCATTTTTGATATAAAGGAGGAATCACCTATTGTTCCTATGTGGTTAACTCTTCCAAATATGAGAAACCATTATGTTACCCACCAGGTTTTATTTGTTGTCGGGGCTCTTTCAATAGTCGCAAATCGACAGTAAATTGGTGAGATCCCGCCTCTGCTGTATATTGGTTGAACTTGACATATCTAAAAAACATCCTAAGGATGTCTGAATCAGATTTGAAAAGTTTACTTATTTATAAAAGGTCGAATTTGAAAATTTTTTGGATTTTTGTTCCTATTGGAAGATACATGGTCATGATAATTCAGAGTGTTTTATTCTTCACTCGCATCCTAAAAAGAAAATTTTAAATGAACCTAACCCTAAATTAGCCACTGATAAAGTTAATAAAGCTATTTTTATTCTTAAAAATAACTTAAATGTTGATATTAGGTCAAATTCTTTGGAATCTTCTATTGTTCCAAAAATTATTGTTTCTGGTTTACATTTCGACCATGATAAAGGTACTAATAATGTTGAAAAAGATGATTTGTCCTCTAACCTTTCTTTACATGAGAATATGCCTATTATGGCTAACTCTTAAATCAAAGAGGCTAAAAAATGATGATTCATTCTCTAATAAGTCTATTCATACTTCTTTGCCAGCATTAATTGATGAGAATGATGTTTTAAATGATCATTTGAATGATAACTTGAATGTGGCTAAAATTCTCAAGCAAAACACTGATTTCAATATTGGTAATTGTGCATTGAATGGTATAATTTCTTCTCCTTCCCCTAATTCCAAGATTGATCTTCATTCTAATCCCACCTTTCAAGAAAATACTGATTTGGAAGAGGGGGAAGTTGTGATTAGAGATGTTCTTGATGATCTTTATCCTATTAATAATATTCCTAATCAATCTCCTTCTAATGGTGACATTTTGGATAAAAATAAAAAATTCCAAACTATTTTTAAAAAAGAAAACTAAGAACTCTAAGATGCAACCTCCTAATCTTGCCAGATCTACTAGATCTAGATCCTCTTCCCATAAATAATGTGTATTTTCAATTTTTTGCTTAAGAGAGGATTTGTTATTATTTTCCTCTCTCTTTATTATTATAATTTAATCTCCATTTATAATTTTCTATATGTTTAATTCAATTATTTTGAATGTTAGAGGGATTGGTACCCTCATTATTCATAATCATATTAGAAATCTCTCCAGAATCAATAATAATTCTTTACTTATTGTTATTAAACCTCTTATACATGATAAAATCAATCATGTTGCTAGAATGCTTGGTTTCAGTAATTTTTTCTCTAACATCACTAATAAAATTTGGTGATTTTGGAACAACTTCTTAAGTATTTTAATTTTAGATGATCTTCAACAAGTTGTCAATGCTCAAATTTCTTTTGGTGATTCTTATGTGCTTGGTTCTTTTGTTTATGCTTCTTACAATAGAGCTGGCCGGAATGTTCTTGGGAGAATTTGAGATGTTTTGCTCTTTCTGTTAATAAACCTAGATTGGTTGTGGGAAACACTATTCTGTATTCATCTAAAAGAAGGGTGGTTGTTCTCCTAATATTCATTATATGGAAGAATTTTCTAATATGATTCTTGATTGCAATCTTATTGACATTGGTTTTAAATGTTCTAATTATACTTGGCAAAACTTTAAGCTCTGGCAACATCCTAATAGAATTCTTTTCAACTCTCATTGGATTAATCAATGGCCTCTTACCTCTGTTGACCATTTGAGTAGAACTTTATCTGATCATGCCCCTCTTTTGGTTTATGTTAAAGATAACTCTAAAAGATTAAACACCTCGACCTCTTTCATATTTCAAAATCTATGGATTCAGCATCTGGATTTCCCTAAAGTCGTGGCCAATAATTGGATTGCTCCTCTTCACCTTGATAATTTGATTAAGGGTACGCATAAATTATGGTTTAAGCTTAAAAGGCTCAAAAAAATATATGGTTTGGTGGAACAAACATTATTTTAAAAATCTTTTTGCTAACATAAAAAACATGAAACATTTGGTTTGTGATCTTGAAAATGTTGTTTTGTCTGATTCTTCTAAGCTTAAGGATTTGAATGAAGTAAAAGATAATCTTGTTAAATATCAGAATATAGAAGAAACCTATTGGCAACAAAAAGCTGCTAGTAAACATCTTGCTAATGGGGACAAGAATACTATGTATTTTCTTGCTTTATTTATTAAAAAGAGAGCTTTAAATTCCATCCAAAAAATTAAAAGTGATAATAGAGATTGGATCACTGATATTAATGTTATTAAAGATTTTGTTATTAATCACTTTAGAAATATGCTTAATAAAAGCCACTCTTATGAAGCCATTTATAATTCACATTTAATCCCCTCTATTATTACCAATGATGAAAATCATTGGCTTATTAGGTTACCTACTGAAGATGAGATTGGTAAAGTTATCAATAGCATGAACATTGATTCCATTGCTGGCTCGAAGGGTTATACCACTTTATTTTTTCAAAATTCATGATCTATTATCAAGCATGACTTAATCAATGCTATTGTTGATTTTTTTAGTGGTAATCCTCTACCTAAATATTTTTCTAGCACTTCCATTATTCTAATACCTAAAAATGATAATCCAGATTCTTGAGTGATTTTAGACCTATTAGTCTTTGCACTTTCTTTAATAAATTGATTTCTAAAATTCTTGCTAATAGACTTAGTCCTTTACTACAAAAAATTATCTCTTTCAACCAAACTGGTTTTGTTAGAGGGAGATCTATAGTTGATAGCATTCTTCTTGCTCAAGAGCTTATTCATGATTTGGATGTTCCTACTAGAGGTGGTAACATCCATTTTAAATTAGATATTTCTAAAGCCTTTGATAACATCTCTTCGATTTCATTTTTAATATCTACATTTATTCAGTTTCTCTGAAAATTTTATTAATCTTATTAAAAATTGTATTAATAATACCTGGTTTTCTATTCTTCTTATTGGTGAAGCTTTAGGCTTTTTTCCTTCTTCTCATGGTTTGAGACAAGGAGATCCTTTGTTCCCTTCTTTGTTTATTATTGTTGTGGAATACCTATCTAGGAGTTTAAATGAACTTTTTGATAACAATCCTAGCATGTACTTTAGAACTCTTGGTGGTATCCCTATTTCTCGTCTTAGCTTTGCTGATGACTTCATTATCTTTTGTAATGCTTCCTTTCATCATATCAAAATACTTAAGAAATTTTTAATTAATTTTGGTAGAGAAAGTGGTCTTTCTATTAATGAAAGAAAGAGCTACTTATTATCTCCTCTAAAATTTCTAATGACAAAATAAATCATATCTTGAGAATCACTAACTTTAAACAACAAGAACTCTCTATTAAATATCTGGGTGCTCTTCTTTTCAAAGGTCAAAAAAGATCCCATCTTTTCAATGAACTTATACAAAAAATTTCTAATAAAATTTTGGTGTGGGAATTTCACTTACTTTCTATTGGCGGAAGGCTTACTTTTCTTATGAGTACTCTTAATTTGATGCCTTTATACCTTATTCAAACCATTATCCTTACTAATTCTATCTTAAATAGAATTGCTCTGCTTCTTAATAAATTATTCTGGGGCTCTACTAATTTGGTTAAAAGGATGCATTGGACTTCTTGGCATAAATGTTATGGACCTCTAGGTGAAGGTGGGCTTGGTTCATGAAGCAATTCCTGCCTTCTCCCATAAACTCTGGTGAAATTTTGGAAAAAAGGATAGCCTATGGGCTAAGTTTATGATAGCTAAATACTGCTAGGATAAGTACCCTCTAATCTATACTTATAAAGTTGGTGACTCTTCAATTTGGAGAAGGCTTTTCTCCCTTAAATGGGAGGCTGAATCCTTGATATCTTGTGGTTTAAATTCAGGGCTCTACTCTTTTGGCAAGACATCTAGATTGGTGGTGGTTCTATTGATTCTTTTCTATCTACCCACTGTATTGCTGCTACTAAAGTTAAATCCTTTTAGCTTAATAACAAGTGGAATGATAATAAACTTAGAAAAGTTATTCCTATCTCTCTTTTGGATAAATTTAGTGATATTCCTATACTTTCTAACAAGCCTGATCAAATTCATTTTAAGCTATCCTATAATGGTGATTTTATTTTTAAATAGACTTGGAACTATATTAGAGATGCTCAAAATTTTCTAATGTATTTATTAAACTTTGGAATAATTTTATCCCTATCTCTTATTCTGTTCTTACTTAGAGAATTAAAAAACTTCATTCCTATTGATTCTTGCTCGGGATAAAAGTTTTCATTTGCCTTCTAAATGTTCTTGTTGTTTTCAAATCAAGATATTAATCATGTTTTTATCAATGGTGCTATTGCCTCCAAATTATGGCTTTGGTATGATGATATTTTTAATACAAATCATTTTCATGGTTTATTTTCTTTATATAAACTTCTTGAAGCCTGTTTCTAAAAAATTATGAAAGGTCATATCAAAGTTTTAATTGCCATTACCCTTATTTGGTTCATATGGATGGATAGAAATGGCATTAAATATCGTGGTATTCCTATGAATCATAAAAGGATTATTGCCAGAACCAAAGAAAAAAATTCATGCTCTATTTAATGCTAATTTAATTATTAACACCCAATTTGGAGGATGCAAATTTATGGCCAAAACATCGGGTCTTTATCTGCCTAAGATCACCTTCTGTAAAGAAGACAGAATTATATATTGGATAAAACCTCATAATAATATCATTAAAATTAATACAGATGGCTCTATCTCTCAGAATACATTTGGTTGTGGAGGTATTTTTAGGGATTTTAAAGGCAATGTCATTTGTGCTTTTGCTTATCCTCTTAAAGCTTATTGGGTTATCTATGTTGAATTAATGGCTATAAACAAAGCTATTGACATTTGTTTTCAAAAAGGTTTCTTCAATATTTGGATTGAAGTTGATGCTCTTTTACTCATTGACATGCTGACTTCAACTAAGATGGGAAATGCAGATTTATTCTATCTTCTTAATCACACTAGAACACTCCTCTCTCAAGTATGCTTAAAAATTTCTCATATTTGGCATGAAGGAAATGCCTGTGCAGATTTCCTGGCTAATCTAAGAGCTAAATTAAATGATCTCACTCTTTTTATTATCTTAATTTACGTAGATAATCAAGAGGGTTGGTTAATTTGGATAACATTGAATTACGTTAACTCAGAAATTAATTTTAATGTGTTTTTTAGGTTTTCTATGTTTTTCTTTGTGCTCTTTTTCATTTTGATGCATTCTTCTGGTTGTTTCACTCTCTTGTCTCATTTGTGCTGCATTACTTGGGAGATATCTTTAAAGTGGTGGTCGGTTATTCAACCTCTATTGGAGAGGTGTTCTCATAGCTATTTTATTTATGGATCTCAATGTTAACATCACTTCAAGTGCTTAGTCTTGTGGCTTTTTTTGGATTATGCCTCAACTACTTTTGAAATTTTCCCTTCTTAATTGGTACTTGGTTTGCCTCGGTTGTCGCTATTTCCTTACTTTAGAAGGTCTTTCTGCTACTATTTTTGGGCTCGGGTGCTATTTGCTACTATCCTCCACCACTATCTTGGGGCTATTATTTTGATGACTGTTGATCCTTTCAATTTTGATTTTGTTGTTCTTTTTTTGGTGGTTTTGGTATCTCATCCCTTTAGGCTTAGTGGCTTTGTTTGTTTTCTCCCTTTACCTTGTGGCTGGAAATGTGTTGATTGGTGGTCGTTATTAATTTGTTTTCCCTATAGTACTGGATATTTGATCCCTAGAGTCTAAAAGGGGGTTTTCCTCTTCACTGGCTGTGGGGGTGGACCTCCCAGTCAGTAGATTTTGTCCGGTGTGTTTACCCTTGGTTTCTAGGTTATTTTGGTGGTTTCTATTGGACCTCCTATTGGTTTGTCGCTTGCCCTCCCTTTGACCCCGCTTTATCGAGTTGGCATCACGCTTTGTTATTTAGCTAGGTGGTCTTGTGGGTCGGGTTTGGTTGGTTGTTGTGGTTTTGGTTGGTTTCTTTTGGTTTCCTTCTAATCTAATCTATTGTTAGCTATTTGATTGCCTTTTGGCAATTTTTTTATTTTGGCCTCTATGGTTGTTTGTTAGTGCTTGCTACTTGGATGGTCTATTTTGTCTTTAGTACTATTATGTCTATTATTTTGGCTAGGATTTAAACCTTTTGGTTTCTAGCTCCTTTTGTTTCCGTGTCTTACCTCTTGATTGGTCTGATGGTTTTTTTCCTATGTTTCTGGTGATTCTCTGGTGTTTTCGATTCCCTTTAGTCTCCTCATGGGTTTTTTCCTCTCCTGGTCGCTATCTATTTTTTCTATTTCTGATGGAGGCATTATACCGCCTTCTTATTTCTTGCCTCTGTCTAGGGTTGGACCTGGTCGTGTTTGCCTTGTTCATTGATCTAGTTTGGAATTGCTGGTTTCTTGGTGCCAGCTGTAGGTTGCTATTTTGGTTTTGGGATATTGCTTGTGGTTATCTAGTAACACTTGTGGGTATGGCTCTTATCCATGGTGACTTTGCTTTCTGGGTGAATTTTTAGCAGCTGCCTCTCATTTGGGCTATGGTGGTTCTATTAATGCTATTTCCTTTCATGCTTGATGGCCTTTAGTCGGTTGGGTGATTTGTGGGCCAGCTATTTTTGTTATTTGGGCTGCAGGTACTAGAGAATTCTTAACTTTCACACTAGCGGATTGCCTTCATCGACGTAAGTGGGCTATAATGGCTGGGATGATTTTCTTATTATCTTGTTGCTAGTAGTGGCATTTGTGATTGTAACCCTTCTTTGAAGTCTGGATGCTCACATTTGTGGTTGCTCCTTTAGATGAGGACTGAGCCTGAGCCTAAATTGAATTTTTCTCTTATAATGCTATTTATTATGTGATTAAGTTTGATTTTCTCTAATTACATCTCTAGTTGCTTGCTGTGTTTTCTTTGTCATTTGTAGGTTTCTGATCCTCATGTGGATTGTGCAACCTCCAAAGACTTCATTCTGGGATTCTACCGCTTCTTCTTGTTCATATGTTGTTGCTTAGTTGTTTTTGGTCTTTTATTTATTTTCATTAAGTTTTATTTCCTTGCTTTTGTTGTATTAGATGGGGATTTTCAGAAGTGTAGCTTTGAAAGTTAAGAGAATTATCCCATCTTAAGGACCTTGTTCTCTATGGCAATAAAATTCTCCTGGGTTTCTAAAAACCTAACCCTAAAATAAACCTAAACCCTAAACACTAAACCTAAACCTAAACTATAAACCCTAAACTAAAAACTAAATAAACACTAAACTAACCCTAAACTAACTATAAACCTGTTAACCTAACCTAAACAAACCTAAACCTAAACCATAAAACTATAAACCTAAACCCTAAAAATTTAAACTAAACCTTAAACTATAAACTAAAACCTAAACCCTAAACCTAAACCCTAAACTAACTATAAACCTAAACCTTAAACCTAAAACCTAAACCCTAAACTTAAACTAATCCTAAACCTAACTAACCTTAAGCTAACCCTAAACCCTAAATCCTAAATCTTAATCACTAAACCCTAAACCTTAAACCCTAACCGTAACCCTAAACCATAAACCCTAAAACCATAAATCCTAAAACCCTAAACCCTAAACTCTAAAAAGCTAAAAACCTAAACCTAAAAATAAAATAAATTAAAAAACCTAAATCTAGATAAAATAAAATAATAAAATAAAATAATAAAATAAAATAAAAACCTAAATTAAACTTAAACCTAAATAAAATAAACTAATAAATAAACAAAAGTAAAATAAATAAAACCTAAACTAAACTAAAAATAAAATAAACCTAAGAATAAAACCCAAATAAAATAAAACCAAATAAAATAAAATAAAATAAACCTAAAATAAAATAAAATAAAACCTAAAAAAAATAAACCTTAAAATAAAACCCTAAACCTAAAATAAAAAAATAAATAAAATAAAATAAACCTAAACCAAAACTAAAATAAATTAAACTAAAATAAATAAAACCTAAAGCTAAACCTAGAATAATCTAAAGCTAAACCCTAAACTAAATAAAATAAAATAAACAAATTAAACCTAAACCAAAAAAATAAAATAGAAATAAAACTAAACTAAAAAATAAACATAAACCTAAACCTAAACCTAAACCTAAACCTAATCCAAAAATATAAACTAAAATAAAAAACTTAAACTAGAAAAAATAAAAAAATAAACCTAAATAAAAATAAAAAATAAAATAAACTAAAATAAATACAAAATAAACTAAATAAACCTAAACCTACCAATATACTTAACAAAAAAAGAAATCCGTAAATCCTAAACCCTAAACCCTAAAAAACTGTAATCCCTAAACCTTAAATCCTAAACCCATAACCCTAAACCCTAAACCCTACTAAACCCTAACCTTAACCCTAAACTTAAACCTAAACCCTAAACCCTAAAACCCTAAACATTAAACCCTAACTAACTCCTAAACTAAATCTAAATCCTAAAAACCCTAAACCTTAAACCTAAAACTAACCTAAACCCTAAAATCCAACCTAAACTAAACTTAAACTAAACCCTAATTAAACTAAACTCCTAAACCTAAACCTAAACCCTAAACCTAAACCCTAAACTTAAACAACTAAACCTAAACTTAAAACCTTAAACCTAACCTAAAACTTAAACCTTTAACTCCTAAACTATAAACTTAAACCTAACCCTAAACCTAAACTTTAACCTTAAACTAATAAAAACCTTGTTAACCTTAAACCCTAAACTCTAAACTCAAACTCAACCTTAAACTAACCTAAACTAAACCTAACCTCCTAAACTTAAACCTAAACTATAAAATTAAACTATAAAACTTAAACTTTAAACTAAATTAAACTAAAACTTAAACCTAACCTAACTAAACTTTAAACTATAAACTAAACTAAACCTAAACCCTAACTCCTAAACTCTAAACCTAAACCTAAAATAATAAACCTTAAACTCTAAATCCAACCTTAAACTTAAACCTAACTTTAAACCTAAACTCTAACCCTAAATAAACTAAACTAAACCTAAACCCTAAATTATAAAAACCCTAAACCCTAAATCCTAAATAATAAACACTAAACCCTAAGCCCTAACCCTAAATCTTAAACCCTAAAACCATAAACCCTACAACCATAAATCTCATATCCTAAACCATAAATCATGAACCTTAAAAACCTCAAAACCTAAACCTAAACTAAATAAAACCTAAAAAAAAAAACCTAAACCTAAATATAATAAAATAATAAAATAAAATAAAAACCTAAAAAAAACTTAAACCTAAACCTTAAAATAAAATAAAATAAAATAAACTAATAAAATTAACCTAAAATAAAATAATTAAAAACCTAAACTAAATTAAAAAATAAAATAAACCTAAGAATAAAAAACCTAAATAAAATAAAAACTAAACATAAAATAAAAATAAAATAAACCTAAAATGAAATAAAATAAAAACTAAATAAAAACCTAAACCTAAAAAAATAATCCCTAAAATAAAAAACCCAAAACTAAAAAAAAACTTGAACCTCAAATAAAAATAAAATAAACTTAAACCTAAACTAAAATAAATAAAACTTAAACCTAATCCTAAAATAAACTAAATCTAAACTAAATAAAATAAAATAAACTAAAAATAAACCTAAATCTCAACTAAAAAATAAAACCTAAAAATAAACCTAAAATAAAACTTAAAACCTAAACTTAAAATAAAATAAAATAAAACCTAATTGTAAACCTAAAAATAAAAAATAAAACTTAATCCTAAAAAATAAAATAATTATAAAACTAAAATAAGAAAATAAACATAAACCTAAACCTAAACTAAAAAATAAACAAAAATAAAAAACATAAACTAAAATAAAAAAACATAAAATAAAGAAACTAAAGTAAATAAAAAATATGCATAAATAAAAATTTAAAATAAGCTAAATAAATAAATAATAAAAACATCGGCTTACTTAATTTAAAAAAAACCCTAAACCCTAAATCCTAAACCCTAAATCCTATACCTTAAAAATCCTAAGCCCTAAACCCTAAATCCTAAAGCCTAGATACTAAACCCTAAACCCTAAACCCTAAACCCTAACCCTAAACCCCAAACACTAAAAACCTAAATCCTAAAACCCTAAACCCTAAACCCTAAAAACATAAAAATCTAAATCTAAATGAAATAGAACCTAAAAATGAAATATATAAAAAAACCTAAACCTAAATAAAATAAAAACCTAAGTTAAAACCTAAACCTAAACCTAAAAAAAAATTAACAAATAAAAAGAAACTAAAATAAATTAAATAAAAACCTAAACTAAACTAAAAAATATAATAAACCTAAGAATAAAAAACCTAAATAAAATAAAACTAAACGTAAAATAAAAACTAAATAAAAACCTAAACCTAAAAAATAAACTTAAAAATAAAACCTAAAAAGAAATAAAAAGTAAAACGTGAACCCAAAACTAAAAAAAAAGCCTAAACCTAAAATAAAATAAATAAATCTAAATGTAAACTAAAATAAACTAAACTAAAATAATTAAAATAAAAAACAAAAACCTAAAATAAACTAAATCTAAACCTAAACTAAAAAATAAAACCTAAAAATAAACCTAAAATAATACCTAAAACCTAAACCCAAAAAAATAATATAAAAACCTAAAGCTAAACCTAAAAATAAAAAATAAAAACTAAACCTAAAAAATAAAATTAAAATAAAACTGAACTAAAAAATAAACCTAAATCTAAACTAAACTAAAACCTAAACTAAAATAAATAAACTAAACTAAATAAAAATAAAAAAAAATAAAATAAGCTAAAATAAATAATAAATAAACTAAATAAACCTTAACCTAGTAGTTTAATTAATTTTAAAAAAAAGCATAAACCCTAAATCCTAACCTTAAAGCCTAAATCGTAAACCCTATACCCTAAACCCTAAAACCCTAAACCCTAAACCTAAACCATAAACCCTAAAAGCATAAACCCAGAACCCTAAATCCTAAACCCTAAACCCTAAGCCTAAACCCTAATCCTAAACCTAAACCAAAAGTAAATAAATAAACATAAACCCAGAAACCTAATAAACAAAATCCTAAATCTAAACCTTAAGAATGGGTAACCTTGATTAAACATCACTATCAACCGTCGCCTAGATCTGCAAGTGGAGGCTAAGGCTGATGGCGCTCGGAATGGTGGGGCATCCGAGGTACCTGGATATGGAGTGGTCTGAGCAATGCTATGGAGGGGAGGAGTGTGAGTTACAATGAATGAGGGAGATCGGGATATGATAGGATCCCGCCACTGAGGTAGTTCTCATGGGAACTTGAGAAATTAAAGAACCATCTATCTACTTATGGAACTGCCTTTACAAAGAGAGAAAGTTATATAGGGTTTTTGATGAGCTCTATGCATTCCCATTTTAGAACTATGTCGTCGCTTGTGTCTAAGAAAATGTGGTGTGTTACTTGCTTGATGAAATCGAAAAGAAGAAATGTTGAATCTGAATTTGTTCACATTAAAAAAAAAAAAAACCCTAAACCCTAAACCCTACAACCTTAAACAATAAACCCTAAACACCAAACCCAAAAAAATCCTAAATCCTAAATCCTAAACACTAAACTAACCCTAAACCATAAACCCTAAGCTTAACCATAAACCTTAAACCCAAAACCCTAAATCCTAAAACCTTAAACCTTAAACCCTAAACCTTAAACACTCTAAACCTTAAACTAAACCTAACTAACCTAAACTTAAACCTAAAATAAACCTAACTTTAAACTTAACTAACCCTAAACATAACTAAACCCTAAACTAACCCTAAACCTAAACTCCTAAACTTAAACTCTAAACCTTAAACCCTAAACCTAAACCTTAAACCCTAAACTCTAAACCTAACTAAACTCCTAAACCCTAAACTATAAACTTAAAGTTTAAACTATAAACCTAACTTAAACCTTAAACTTAAACCCTAATAACCTAAACCCTAAAGTTCTAAACCTAAAGTTTAAACTTAAACTTGTTAACCTTTAAACCTAAACCTAAACTATAAACCTAAACTTAAACTCCCCTAACCTAAACCTAAAATATTAATCCCTAAACTAACCTAAACCCTAAACTATAAAACCTAAACCAATCCCTAAACCTTAAACTAAATCAACTAAACCCTAAACTATAAAACCTAAATAAATCCTAAACACTAAACACTAAACCTAAACCCTAACCTAAATCTAAACCCTAAAACTATAAACCCTAAAACTAAACTCATACCTAAACCTAAATCTTAAACCTTAAACCTAAAACCTAAACTAAAACTAAATAAAACCTAAAATAAATACAAAAAAAATAAACCTAAAATAAAATAATAAAATAAAAAAACCTAAAAATAAACCTAAAATAAAACAAAAATAAACTAATAAAATTAACCTAAAATAAAATAAATAAAAACCTAAACTAAAATAAAAAATAAAATAAATAAACCTAAGAAATAAAAAACCTAAATAAAATAAAACTAAACATAAAATAAAAATAAAATAAGCCTAAAATGAAAAAAAAAAACTAAATAAAACCTAAACCTAAAAAAATAATCCCTAAATAAAAAAAAACCCAAACTATAAAAAAAACTAACCTAAATAAAAAATAAAATAAAGTTAAACTAAACTAAAATAAACTAAACTAAAAATAAATAAACTTATAACTAATCCTAAAACTAAACCTAAACTAAATAAAATAAAATAAACTAAAAATAAACCTAAATCTAACTAAAAAATAAACCTAAAATAAACCTAAAATAAAAACATAAACCTAAACCTAAAAAAAATAAATTAAAAAACCTAAATAAACCTAAAAAAATAAAAAATAAACTTAATCCAAAAAATAAAATAATAATAAAACTAAACTAAAAAAATAAACATAAACCTAAAACTAAACTAAAAAATAAACTAAAATAAAAAACCTAAACTAAAATAAATAAACATAAAATAAAGAAACTAAAGTAAATAAAAAATAAAACCTAAACCGTAAACCTTAAACACCTAAAACCTAAATCTAAATGAAATAAAACCTAAAAATTAAATATATAAAAAAAAAACCTAAGCCTAAATAAAATAAAAACCTAAGTTAAAACCTAAACCCAAACCTAAAAATAAAATAAAATTAACTAATAAAAATAAACTAAAATAAATTAAATAAAAACCTAAACTAAACTAAAAAAATATAATAAACCTAAGAATAAAACACCTAAATAAAATAAAAACTAAACGTAAAATAAAAACTAAATAAAAACCTAAACCTAAAAAATATACCTAAAAATAAAACCTAAAAAGAAAAAAAATAGTAAAACGTGAACCCAAAACTAAAAAAAAGCCAAAACCTAAAATAAAAATAAAATAAATCTAAACGTAAACTAAAATAAACTAAATTAAAATAATTAAAACAAAAACAAAAACCTAAAATAAACTAAAGCTAAACCTAAACTAAAAAATAAAACATAAAATAAACCTAAAATAATACCTAAAACCAAAACCTAGAAAAATAATATAAAAGCCTAAACCTAAACCTAAAAATAAAAAATAGAACCTAAACCTAAAAAACAAAATAAAAATAAAACTGAACTAAAAAAAACCTAAATCTAAATTAATTAAAACCTAAACTAAAATAAATAAACTAAACTAAACAAAAAATAAAATATAAAATAAGCTAAAATAAATAATAAATAAACTAAATAAACCTAAACCTAGCGATTTACTTAATTTAAAAAAAAAACCATAAACCCAAAATCCTAACCTTAAAGCCTAAACCATACACCCTATACCCTAAACCCTAAAAAACCTAGACCCTAAACACTAACCCTAAACCATAAACCCTAAAAGCATAAACCCAAAACCCTAAACCCTAAAAGTTAAACCCTAACCCAAAATACTAATTATATACCTAAACCTAAAGTAACTAAATAAATTAAAAAAATAAACAAAAACCCAGAAACCTAATAAATAAAAACCTAAATCTAAACCATAAGAATGGGTAGAACCTTGACTAGAAGAACATCATCATTAACCAGTTCGCCTACCGCATTGAGGCTAAGGCAGATGGCGCTATCAAAATAAGGTGAGGCATTTGAGGTGTTGGTGGATATGAGGTGGTGGTCGAGCAATGGTATGGGGAGGGGAGTCGCACACTGAATGGTGGCGGAGGGAGAGATCGGGGATATGATGGGGATCCCACTACTCGAGAGGCTAGGGTGGTTCTAATGGGAACTTGAGAAATTGAAGAACTAATCCGATCTGTTGCTTATGGAACTGTCTTTACAGTAGAGATGGTTTTAGTTATATAGGGTTTTTAATGAGCTTTATGTGTGCTCATTTTATCTATGTCATCGTTTGTGTCTTAGAAAACTTGGTGTGTTACTTAGTTGATGAAATCAAAAATAAGAAATGTTGAATCTGAATTTGTTCACAGTTTAAAAAAATAAAACCTAAAAACCCTAAAGCCTAAACTAAAACCTGAACCCTAATCCAAAACTAAACTCTAAACCCTAAACTCTAAACCCTGAACCCTAAAACTCTAAACCCTAAATGTTAAACCCTAAATCCTAAACCCAAAAAAAACCTAGACCCTAAACCCTAAAAAGCTAAAAAACATATACCTAAACTAAATAAAACCTAAAAATAAAATAAATAAAAATAATTAAACCAAAATAAAATAAAAAATCTAAACACTAAATCTTAAACCCTAAACCCCAAAAACCCTAAACCCTAAACCCTAAACCCTAAACCTTAATCCCTATGACCCTAAACCCTAAACCCTACACCTTAAAACCTACAACCCTAAACCCTAAACCCTAAACCCTAAACCTTAAACCCTAAACCCTATAAACTTAAAAACCAAAACCTAAACAAAATAAAACCTAAAAATAAAATAAAAGAATAAAAACTAAACTAAAAATAAATAAATAAAAAGCTAAACTAAACTAAAAAAATAAAATAAACCTAAATGTAAAATAAAAATAAAATAAATCTAAAATAAAATAAAATAAAAACTAAATAAATACCTAAACCTAAAAATAAATAAACTTAAACCCTAAACTATAAAAATAAACCTAAACCTAAAATAAATAAAATAAAATAAACCTAAACCTATACTAAAATAAACTAAACTAAGATAAATAATATCTAAACATAACCCTAAAAAAACTAAACCTAAACCCGAAACTAAATAAAATAAAATAAATTAAAAATAAACCTAATCCTAAACTAAACATATCATTTATTTAATTTTTTTTTAAAAACCCTAAACATTAAACCCTAAATCTTAAATCCTAAACCTTAAACCCTAAACCCTAAACCTTAAACCCTAAAACCCTAAACCTAAACCCTAAACCCTAAATTAACCCTAAACCCTAAACCCTAAACCCTAAACCCTATACCCTAAACCCTAAACCCTAACCTAAACCCTAAACTATAAACACTTACCCCAACCCTAAACCCTAAACGCTAAACCCTAAATCCTAAAACTCTAAAACCTAAACTTTGAACTAACCCTAAACTCTAAACCCTAAAAACCTAAAAACTTAAACCTAAACTAAATAAAACCTAAAAATAAAATAAATAAAAAAATCTAAACCTAAATAAAATAAAAAAATAAATTAAAATAAAAAACCTAAAGTAAGGCCTAAACCAAAACTTAAAAATAAATTAAAATAAAAAATAAAAAACTAAAATAAAATAATTAAAAAAATTTAAACTTAAATAATATAAAAAAATAAAATATAAACCTAAACCTAAAAATAAATTAAATTAAATAATAAAAAAATTAAAATAAAAACCTAAATTAAATAAAAAAATAAAATGAAACTAAGAATAAAAAACCTAAATAAAATAAAAAATAAAAAAAATAAAGCTAAAATAAAATAAAAAAACTAAATAAAAACCTAAACTTAAAAATAAATCGAAAACCCTAAATCCTAATCCCGTAAACCTACAAGCCTACACGCTAAACCCTAAGAAACCCTAAACCCTAAACTCTAAACCCTAACCCTAAACCCTAAAATCAAAAATCCTGAAACCCTATTCCCTAAACCCTAAACCCTAAACCCTAAACCCTAATCTAACCCTAAACCCTAAGCTGACCCTAAACCCTAAAAACCCTAAACCCTAAAGCCTAAACACTAAACCTAAAACCCAAAACCCAAAACCCTGAACCCTAAACCCTAAACCTAAAACCAAACCCTAAACCCTAAACCCTAAAAACCTAATAAACTTTAACCTAAACTTAATAACACCTAAAAATAAAATAAACCTAAAAATAAATAAAAAATAAAACCTAAACCCTAAACTAAAAAAACCTAAACCTAAAATAAAATAAAATAAACAAACTAAAATTAACCTAAACTTAAATTAACATAAACTAAATTAAAATAAATAAAACATAAACTTAAATCTAAAATAAACTAAACATAAAATAAATAAAATAAAATAAACTAAAAATAAAGCTAAACCTAAACTAAAAAATAAAACCTAAAAATAAAACTAAAATAAAAACCTAAAAAAATAAAATAAAAACCTAAACTTGAACCTAAATATTAAAAATAAAACCTAAATCTAAAAAAAATAATAATAAAGCTCAACTAAAAAATAAACCAAAACCTAAAAAATAAACTAAAATTAAAAACCTAAACTAAAATAAATAAACCTAAAATAAATAAACTAAACTAAATAAAAATAAAAATTAAACCTAAATAAAATAAAAATAAACTTAACTAAAATAAGTAAAAAATTAACTAAATATACTAAATAAACCTAAACCTACCAGTTTACTTAATTTGTCTTTTTAAAAAACCTTAAACCTAAATCCTAAACCCTAAACCCTAAACCCTAAACACTAAACCTACAACCCTATAACTACAACACTAAACCTAAAACCCTAAATACTAAACCCTAAACCCTAAACCCTAACCCTAAACCCTAAACACTAAAAGCATAAACCCTAAACTCTAAACCTAAACCTACAACCCTAAACCTACAGCCCTAAACCCTAAACCCTAAAAACCCCAAAACCCAAAACCTTAAACCCTAAGCCCTAAAAGCATAAACCATAAAACCATAAACCTAAACCCTAAATCTACCCTAAAGCCTAACCCTAAACCCTATAAATTAAAAAAAATAAACTTGAACCTAATAAACTTAAACCTAAACCTAAACCTTAAGAATGGGAAAAACCTTGACTACAGGAACATCACCGTCAACTTGGCTCTGCTTAGATCTGAGGTGAAGGTGGTGATGGCAATTATCATAGTGGATGCTGGGGATCTCGAGGTGTTGATGGATATGGAGGTGGTGGTCGGAGCAGTGGTGGTTATGGAGGCAGGAAGAGCGACGAAGGTTATATATGTTATGGAGAAGGAGGGAGAGATCGGGGATATGATGGTGGATGCCACTATTCGAGACGTCGGGGTGGTTCTGATGGAATCTAGAGAAACTGAAGAATGACCAATCCGATCTGCTGCTTATGGAACTGTCTTTACAGTAGAGACAGTTCTAGATATATAAGGTCTTTTATTTGCACTACGCGTGCTCATTTTAGATTTATGTCGTCACTTATGTCTTAGAGAACATGGGGTGTTACTTGATTAATGAAATCAAAAAGATGAAATATTGAATCTAAATTTATTCTCTGTTAAAAAAAACCCAAAACCTAAAACCCTACACTAAAACATAAACCCTAAACACTAGCAATAAAAATAAATAAATAAATAAATAAAACCTAACCCTAAATCCTAAACTAACCTGAAACCCTAAACCTGTACCCTAAACATGAACCCTAAACCTAAAACCTAAACCCTAAACCCTAAACCCTAAACCCTAAAAACCCTAAACCCTAAACCTTAAACCTTAAACCCTAAAACCCTAAACCCTAAACCCTAAAGACTAAACTCTAAACACTAAACCATAAACCCTAAGCTAACCCTAAACCCTAAACCCTAAAAACCTTAAACCCTAAAGACTAAACTCTAAACACTAAACCATAAACCTTAAGCTAACCCTAAACCCTAAAGCCTAAAGCCTAAAACTAAACCCTAAACCCTAAACCCTAAACCCTAACCCTAAACCCTAAACCCTAAACCCTAAAACCCTAAACCCTAAAATTCTAAACCCTAAACCCTAAACCTAAACCCTAAACCTAAACCTAAACCCCAAACCCCAAATCCTAAACACTAAAAACCTAAAAACCTTAACATAAACTAAATAAAACCTAAAAATAAAATAAATAAAAAAACCTAAACCTAAATAAAATAAAATAAAATAAAAACCTAAACTAAAACCTAAACCTAAAACTAAAATTAAAATTAAATAAACAAATAAATAACTAAAATAAAATAAATAAAAACTTAAACTAAAGTAAAAAAATAAAATAAACCTAAGAATAAAAAACCTTAATAAAATAAAATCTAAATAAAAACCTAAACCTAAAAATAAAACCTAGAAATAAATAAAAAATAAAATCTAAACCAAATAAATAAATAAATAAATAAATAAAATAAAATAAACCTAAACCTCAACTAAAATAAATAAAACCAAAAGCTAACCCTAAAATAAACTAAGCCTAAACTTAAATCTTAAACCCCAAACCCCAAACCCTAAACTAAAAAAAAATATCTAAACCTACAATAAACCTATACCTAAACTAAAATAAATAAAACCTAAACCTAAACCTGAAATAAACTATATCTGTAAACTAAATAAAATAAAATAAACTATAAATAAATGTAAAGCTAAACTAAAAAATAAAACCTAAAAATAAACCTTAAATAAAAACCTAAAACCTAAACTTAAAAAAAAATAAAAACTGAAACCTAAACCTAAAAATAAAAAATAAAATCTAAAATAAAAAAATAAAATAAAAATAAAACTAAACTAAAATATAAACATAAACCTAAACCTAAACTTAAACCAAGAAAATAAACTAAAATAAAAAACCTAAAATAAATAAACTAGACTAAATAAAAATAAACAAAATAAATAAAAAAATATACTAAATAATTTAAATAAACCTAAACCTATCGATTTACTTAATTTAAAAAAAATCCTAAACCTTAAACCCTGAACCTACAACCCTAAACATTCAACCTTAAACCCTATACCTTCTACCCTAAACTAACCCTAAACCCTTAACCCAAAACCCTATATTAACCCTAAACCCTAAACCCTGGCCCTATCCCAAAATGCTAAACCCTAAAGACCATAAAACCCTAAACTCTAAACACTAAGCTAACTCTAAATCCTAAACCCTAAACCCTAAAAACCCTAAAGCCTAAACCAAAAACCCTAAACAAACCATAAACCCTAAGCTAACCCTAAACTCTAAACCTTAAATAATAAATCCTAAACCCTAAAAACCCAAAACCCTGAAGGTTAAACACTAAACCCTAAACATTAAACCCTAAACCCTAAACCCTAACCTAAAACCCTAAAAGCATAAACCCTAAAACCCTAAACCCTAAACTCTAAACCCTAAACCCTAAACCCTAAACACTAAACCACAAACCCTAAACCTAAACCATAAACTTGAAACACTAAACCCTAAACCCTAAACCCTAGAACCCTAAATCCAAAACTTTAAACTAGCTCTCTAAACCTTAAATGTTAAAACTTTAAACTCTAAAGTATAAAGTTTAAACCTCAACTCCTAAACACTAACCTTAAACCTTAAGCTAACCCTAAATCCTAAACCCTAAAACTTAAACACTAAACCCTAAACCATAAACCCTAAACCCTAACCCTAAACCCTAAACCCTAAATCTTAAACCCAAAACCTAAAAACCTAAACCTAAACTAAATAAAATATAAAAATAAAATAAATAAATAAACATAAACTAAATAAAATAATAATAAAAAAACCTAACCTAAAACCTAAACCTAAACATAAAATTAAAAATAAAATACAATAAAAAAGCAAAATTAAACTATAATAACATAAATAAAAACTTAAACTAAACTAAAAAATAAATTAAACCTATGAATAAAAAACCTAAATAAAATAAAAACAAAATGTAAGATAAAAAAAAATTAACCTAGAATAAAACTAAATAAAAACATAAACCTAAAAATAAATAAAAAATAAAATTTAAACCCTAAACTATAAAAAAAACTTAAACTTAAAATAAAAATAAAATAAAATAAACCTAAACCTAAATTAAAATAAACTAAACTAAAATAAATAAAACCTAAACCTAAACCTGACATAAACTAAACTTAAACCTAAACCTAAACTAAATAAAATAAAATAAACTAAAAATAAACCTAAATCTAAACTAAAAAAATAAAACCTAAAATAAAAACCTAAAACTAAAAGACTATAATGAAAATCTAAACCTAAACCTAAAATAAAAAATAAAACATAAACCTAAAAAATAAAAAAATTAAAAAAAACTCAACTAAAAAATAAACTAAAATGGAAAACCTAAACTAAAAAAAATAAACCTAAAATAAATAAACTAAGCTAAATAAAAATAAAAAATAAACCTAAAAAAATTAAAAAACTAAAATAAATTATAATAAATAAAAAATAAACTAAATAAACTAAAAAAACCTAAACCTACTGGTTTTCTAAATTTTTTTTTAAGAAAAAAAAACCTTAAACACTCAATCCTAAATCCTAAAACCTAAACCCTAAACCTACAACCCTAAACCGTAAACCCTAAACCATAAACCCTAAACCCTAAAAGCATAAACCATAAAACCCTAAACCTGAAACACTAAACCTTTAAACCCTAAATCCTAAACCCTAAACCTAAACCTAAAGTAATTAAATAAATTTAAAAAACTAAACCATAAAACTAATAAAACCTAAAATCTAGCTAAACCACTAAGAATGGGTAGAACCTTGACGTTAGGAACATCACTATTAACCAGGCTCAATCTAGATCTGGCATTGGAGTCGAAGGCAGAGGTGACAGTTATTATTGTGGTGGTGGGATTTGGAGGTGCTAGTGGATATTGAGGTGGTGGTCAGAGTAGTGATTGTTATGGAGGTGGGAGGAGCGTCGAAGATTACAGCTGTGGTTGTGGCGGAGGGAGATATCGGGGATATGATGGTGGATCCCGCTACTTGAGAGGCAGGTGGTTTTGATTGGAACTGTAGAAATTGAAAAATGGCTAACTGACCATCGCTATGGAACTTTGTCTTTATAGACGCTCTATTGGGTTTTAAATTTGCTCTATGGTGCTCATTTTTTATCTATGTTGTCTCCTGTGTCTTAGAAAAAAAGAAATTTTGAATCAAAATTTATTCTCTATTAAAAAGAACCAAAAACCCTAAACCCTAAACTAAAACCTAAATGTTAAACCTAAACCCTAAACCCTAAACCATAAAAACCCTAATTCATAAACCCTAAACCCTAAAACCTAAACCCTATTCCCTAAATACTAAACCCTAAACCCTAAACCCTAAATAAATAAAAAATAAACTAAATTTACTGAATAAACCTAAACCTATCAATTTACTTAATTTAAAAAAAACCTTAAACCCTAAATTCTAAACCCTAAACCCTAAACCCTAAATCTACAACACTAAACCTATAACCTGGCTTAATAATAATTAGAATGAAAACAAACTTATGAACTACATTCCTATTTCTATTTTTCACAAGTTTTGCAACATCGCTATCTTTTCTAATAAACTAGGTCAAATCCTTTTTAAGCTCTCTTGCAATGGTGATTTCATTCTTAAAGAAGTTTGGAATTTTATTACAAATAAATAGAACACCTCTAATGTTTTCATTAAACTTTGGAACAATATCATTCCCATTTTTTATTTAGTTTTAGCTTGGAGGATTTTGAATATCTTCATCCCAGTTGATTCCCTGCTCTAGTTTAAAGGGTTTTACTTACCTGCTAAGTGCTATTATTGCTTTCATACTGAAAATGTTAATCATGTTTTTGTCAATGGTGCTATTGCTTCCAAACTTTGAATATGGTATGATGATTGAATTAAGACTAACTATTTTCAGGCTCTTTCATTATATATCAACTTCTTGAAGTTTGTTTCCATAAAATTGTGAAAGGTCATATCAAAGTTTTAATTGCTATTACCATAAATTGGTTCATTTGGATGGATAGAAAGCAATAAAGACCTAAAACCTAAACATAAAAAAATGAAAACCTAAACCTAAAAAATAATAATAATAATAAAACCTAAACCTAAAAAATAAAATAAAAATAAAACTCAACTAAAACATAAACCTAATCCTATACCTAAACCTAAAAAATAAACTAAAATACAAAACCAAAACTAAAATAAATAAACTAAACTAAATAAAAATAAAAAATAAACCTAAGTAAAAATAAAAAAATAAAGTAAAATAAAATAAATAAAAAATAAAATAAATATACTAAATAAACCTATTCTTATCGATTTACTTAATTTAAAAAAATCATAAACCCTAAATCCTAAACCCTAAATCCTAAACCCTAATCCTACAACCCTTTACATACAAACCTAAACCCTAAACCCTAAACCCTAAACCCTAAAAAATCCTAAACCCTAAACCCTAAACCTTAAAAAACCCTAAACACTAAACCCTAACCCTAAACCTAAACCCTAAACCCTAAAAGCATAAACCCTAAAACCTTAAATGCTAAACCCTAAACCTTAAATCATAACCCTAAACCTTAAAGCTTAAACCACAAACCATAAACCTAAACCTAAACCCTAAGAATGGGTAACCTTGACATAGAACACAATCAACCGTGCTCGCCTAGATCATATCGAGGTGGTGTCGAGCATTGTAATGGCGGGCAAGAGCAATGGAGGCAGTGTGTGGTGGTGAGGGAGAGATCGGGGGTATGATGGTGGATTCCGCTACTCAAGAGGCCGGGGTGGTTCAGATGGGAACTGGATAAATTAAAGATCAACAGATCTGATTTGTTGCTTATGGAGTTGTGTCTTTATAGTAGAGACAGTTCTAGTTATCTAGGGTTTTTGATTTTCTCTAATCATGCTCATTTTTTATCTACGTCGCCACTTATGTCTTATAAAACTTGGTGTATTACTTGGTTGATTAAATCAAAAAGAAGAAATGTTGAATCATAATTTCACCTCTGTTAAAATAAAAGAAACCAAAACCCTAAACCCTAAACTAAAATATGAATCCTAAACCTAAAACCTGAACACTAAACCCTAAACCTGAAACCCTAAACCCTAAACCTTAACCTAACCCTAAACCCTAAACCCTTAACTCTAACTTAAACCTTAAACCTTAACCCTAAATCCTAATCCCTAACCTTAGTCCTAACCTAAGCCCTAAACCCTAAACCTAAAACCCAAACCCTAAAACCCTAAACCTAAAACCTAAACTTAATCTAAATAAAAAAGTTAAATAAAAAATAAACCAAAATAAAATAAAAATTAAATAAAATAAAATAAAATAAAACTTAAAACTAAACCTAAACCTAAACAAAAAAAAAGAAAATAAAAATAAGAACTAAATAAAATAAAATAAATAAAAACCTAAACTAAACAAAAAAATAAAATACTTAAATAAAATAAAAACTATACCTAAAATAAAATCAAAATAAACCTAAAATAAAATAAAATAAAAACTAAATGAAAACTTAAACCTAAAAAATAAACTTAAAAATAAAACCAAATAATAAATAAAAAAAATAAAACATAAACAATGAACTAAAAAAAACCTAGACCTAAAATAAAAATAAAATAAACCTAATCTTAAACTAAAATAAACTAAACTAAAAAAAATAAAATCTAAACCTAAACCTAAACCTAAATCTGAACTAAATAAAATAAAAATAAACTACAAAAATAAACCTAAACCTAAACTAAAAAATAAAACCTAAAAATAAACCAAAAACCTAAAACTAATAAAAGAAATTAAAAAGCTAAACCTAAACCTAAAAAGAAAAAAATAAAACCTAAATCTAAAAAATAAAATAAAAATAAAAATAAAATAAAACCTAAATCTAAACCTAAACCTAAGAAATAAGCTAAAAAAACTAAAGGAAAATAAATAAACTAAACTGAATAGAAATAAAAATAAACCTAAATAAAATTTAAAAATGAAATTAACTAAAATAAGTAAAAATAAATAAACTAACTAAACTAAATAAGCCTAAACCTACGAGTCTATTTAGTTTTAAAAAAATTCAAAACTAAAAAAAATCCTAAGCCTAAACCCTAAACCCTAAAACTAACCCTAAACCCTAAACCCTAAACCTAACCCTAAACCTTAAACCCTAAACTCCTGAAACCCTAAACCCTAAACCAAAACCCTAAACCTAAATCCTAAAACCCTAAACCCTAAACCCTAAAACCAATAAACCTTAACCGTAAACCTTAAACCCCAAGCCCTAAACCCTAAACCTTAAACCGTAAACCATAAAATCATAAAACCTAAACCTAAACTAAATAAAACCTACAAATAAAATAAATAAAAAACTTAAATCTAAATTAAATAAAAAAATAAAATAAAATAAAAACCTTAACTAAAATCTAAACCTAAACCTAAACCTAAACTTAAAAATAAAATTAAATAAAAAAGAAAAGCTAAACTAAAATATTATAAATTAAAACCTAAGCTAAACTAAAATATAAAATAAACCTAAAAATAAAAAGCCTAAATAAAAAAATACTAAACTTAAAATAAAAATAAAATAAACCTAAAATAAAATAAAATAAAAACTAAATAAAAATATAAACCTAAAAAATAAACCTAAAAATAAATGAAAAATAAAACCTAAACACTAAGCTAAAAATAACCTATACCTAAAATAAACAAAATAAAATAAACCTAAACCTAAACCTTAACCTATAATAAACTAAACCTAAAGCAAAACTAAATAAAATAAATTAAATTAAAAATAAACCTAAACCTAAACTAAAAAATAAAACCTAAAAACATACCTAATATAAAATACTAAACCTAAACCTAAAAATAAACTTAAAACCTAAACCTAAAAAATAAAATAAAAATAAAACTAAACTAAAAAATAAACATAAACCTAAACATAAACCTAAAAATTAAATTAAAATAAGAAACCTAAACTAAAATAAATAAACTAAGTGAAATAAAAATAAAAAATAAACCTAAATATAAATAAAAATAAGATAAACTTAAATAAATAAAAAATAAACTAAATAAACCTAAACCAACTAGTTTATTTAAACTTTTTCAAAAAAAAAAAACCTAAACACTAAATCCTAAACCATAAACCCTAAACCCTAAACACTAAACCCTAAAACTAACCCTAAACCCTAAACCTTAAACCTACACCACTAAACCTACAACCCTAAACCCTAAACCTAAACCCTAAAGCAATTAAAATAAAAAAAAATTGCAAACAAACCTAAACGTAAACTAAAAAATCAAACCTAAAAGTAAATCAAAAATAAAAACCTAAAACTAAACTTTAAAAAATAAAATAAAAACCTAAACCAAAACCTAAAAATAAAAAATAAAACAAAAATAAAACTAAACTAAAAAATAAACATAAACCTAAATCAAAATCTAAAAAATAAACTAAAATTAAAAATCTAAACTAAAATAAATAAAACTAAAATAAAAAACTAAACTAAATAAAAATAAAAAATAAACCTAAATAAACATAAAAATTATAATAAACTAAAATTAATAAATAATAAACTAAATAAACATAAACATACCAGTTTACTTAATTTTTTAAAAAAATAAAGAAACCTAAACCCTATATCTAAACCCTAACTTAAACCCAAAAACTAACCCTAAACCTGAACCTACAATCCTAAACCCTAAATCCTAAATCATAAAAAACCCTAAACCCTAAATCCTAAACTCTAAACTCAAAACCCTAAACCATAAACCTAAATAATAAATCCTAATCCTAAACCCTGCCAAAAGCATAAACCCTAAAACCCTAAACCCTAAACCCTAAACCCTAAACCCTACACCCTAAACCCCAAACCCTAAACCTAAACTTAAAGTAACTAAATAAATTAAAAAATAAACCAAAACTCTAAACCTAATAAACCTAAACCCAAAGATTGGGCAGAACCTACACCGCTGACTCCTAGATCTGGGTGGAGGTGGGGCATGGCGGTGGTTATCACAGCAGTGGTGGTGGGGATGGAGGTGCCGGTGGATATGGAGGTGGTGGTAATGAGGCCGGAGGAGAGACAAGATACAATTGTGGTGGTGGCGGTGCGAGAGATCGGGGATATGATGGTGGATCCCACTACTCGAGACGCTGGGGTGGTTCTGATGGGAACTAGAGAAACTGTAGAATAGCCGAACCGATATGCTGCTTATAGAACTGTGTCTTCATAGTAGAGACGGTTCTAGTTATCTAGAGTTTTTTATTTGCTCTATGCGTGCTCATTTTTTATCTATGTTGTCGCTTATGTCTTAGAAAACTTAGTGTGTTACTTGGTTGATAAAATTCAAAAGAAGAAATGTTGAATATGAATTTGTTTTCTGTTAAAAAAACCTCTAAACCCTAAACTAAAACCTAAACCCTAAACCTAAAACCTAAACCCTAAACCCTAAATCGTAAACCCTAAAAACTCAAAACCCTAAACCCTAAACCCTAAAACCCTAAACCCTAAACCTTAAACCCTAAACGCTAAACCCTAAGCCCTAAACCCCAAACCCTAAACCCTAAACCTTAAACCCTTAATAAACCCTAAACCCTAAACCCTTAAAAGATAAAAACCTAAGCCTAAACTAAATAAAGCATAAAAATAAAATAAATAAAAAACTTAAACCAAAAAAATAAAAAATAATAAAATAAAATAAAAACATAAAATGAAAATTAAATAAAAAATAAAAACTAAACTAAATAAAATAAATAAAACCCTAAACTAAGCTAAAAAATAAAAAACCAGAATAAAATATAATCTAAACTTAAATTAAGATAAAATAAACATAAAATTAAATAAAATAAAAATTAAATAAAACCTAAACCTAAAAAAATAAGCCTAAAAATAAAACCTAAACCCTAAACTAAATAAAAAAACCTAAACCTAAAATAAAAATAAAATAAACATAAACCTAAACTAAAATAAATAAAACCTAAACCTAAACCTAAAATAAACTTAACCTAAACCCTAAACTAAATAAAATAAAATATAAACTAAAAATAAACCTAAACCTAAACATAAAAATAAAACCTAAAAATAAATAAAAAATAAAAACCTAAAGCCTAAAACTACAATATAAAATAAAAACCTAAACCTAAACCCAAAAATAAAAATAAAGCCTAAACCTAAAAAATAAAATAAAAATAAAACTAAACTAAAAAAAACATAAACCTAAACCTAAAAATAAAAAATAAACTAAAATAAAAACCTAAGCTAAAATAGGTAAACCTAAAATAAATAAACCAAACTAAACAAAAATAAAATAAAATAAACTAAAATAAATAAAAAAATAAACTAAATAAACTAAAAAAAACCAAAACATACTAGTTTACTTAATTTAAAAAATCCAAAAAATTGAAAAAATTAAAAAAAAAGCTGTAACCCTAAACCCTAAAACTAACCCTAAACCCAAACCCTAAACCTTCAACCCTAAACCCTAAAACCATAAACCCTAAACCTTAAACCGTAAACCCTAAACCTTAAACCTAAACCCTAAACCCTAAACCCTAAACCCTAAAATCATAAACCCTAAACTCTAAACTAACCCTAAACCCTAAACCCTAAAAATCCTAAAAAACCTAAACCCTAAAACTTAAAAACACTAAACCCTAAAGCCTAAACACTAAAACATAAACCTTAAAGCTTAAACCCTAAGCCCTAAGCCTTAACCCCTAAAACCCTAAACCCTAAACCCTTAAACCCTAAACCCTAAACCCTAAACCGTAAAAACCTAAAAACCTAAACCTAAACTAAATAAAACCTAAAAATTAAATAAATAAAAAACTTAAACTTAAATGAAGTAAAAAATATAATAAAATAAAATCCTAAACTAAAACCTAGACCTAAACCTAACAATAAAATAAAATAAGAACATTAAAATAAATTTAAAAATATATAAATAAAAACATAAACTAAACTAAAAAAGAAAATAAACCTAAGAATAAAAAACCTAAACAAAATAAAAACTAAATGTAAAATAAAAATAAAATAAACCTAAATTAAAATAAAATAAAAACTAAATAATTTCCTAAATCTAAAAAATGAACCCAAAAATAAAACCTAAAAATAAATAAAAAATAAAACCTAAACCCTAAACTAAAAAAACCTAAACCTAAAAAAATTAAATTAAACAAAATAAAATAAACCTAAACCTAAACTAAAATACATAAAACCTAAACCTAAACCTCAAATAAACAAAACCTAAACCTAAACCTAATCTAAATAAAATAAATTAACCTAAAAATAAACCTTAACCTAAACCTAAAAAAAGAAAATAAAAACCTAAACCTAAACGTAAAAATAAAAATAAAACTTAAACCTAAGAAAAAACTCAACCTAAAAATAAATGTAAACCAAAACCAAAAAAATAACCTATAATAAAAAACCTAAACTAAAATAAATAAACCTAAAATAAATAAACAAATCTAAATAAAAATAAAATATACACCAAAATAAAAATAAAAAATAAACTAAATAGGGTAAGTAAACCTAAACCTACAAGTTTACTTAATTTAAAAAAAATAAAAAAGACCATATACCCTAAACCATAAACGCTAAAGCTACTACCCTAAACCCTTAACACTAAACCCTAAACCCTGAATTCTAAACCCTAAACCCTAACCCTAAACCCTAAACCCTAAAAGCATAAACCCTAAAACCCTAAACCTTAAACCCTAAAACCTAAACCCAAAACCCTAAATGCTAAACCCTAAACCCTAAACCCTAACCCTAAACCCCAAACACTAATCCCAAACCTAAAGTAATTAAATAAATTAAAAATATACCTAAACTATAAAACCTAATAACCTAAACCATAAGAATGGGTTTTTGATTTCCTCTATGCGTGCTAATTTTTTATCTATGTCATCACATGTATCTTAGAGAACTTGGTGTGTTACTTGGTTAATGAAATCAAAAAGAAGAATTGATGAATCTAAATTTATTCTTTCTTAAAAAAAACCCTAAACCCTAAACTAAAACCTAAACCTTAAACCATAAACCCTAAACCCTAAAACCTAAACCCTAAACCCTAAACCCCAAAACCTAAGCCCTAAACCATAAACCCTAGACCCTAAACCCTAAAAACCCAAAAACCTAAACCTAAACTAAATAAACCTTAAAATAAAATAAATAAATAAAATCTAAACCTAAATAAAATAAAATAAAATAAATAAAATAAGACCCTAAACTAAAACCTAAACCTAAACCTAAACATAAAAATAAAATAAATTAAAAATATAAACTAAACTAAAATAAAATAAATAAAAACCTAAACTAAACTAAAAAATAATATAAAGCTAAATAAAATAAAACCAAAATGTAAAATAATAATAAAATAAACCTAAAATAAAATAAAATAAAAATTAAGTAAAAAACATAAACCTTTAAAATAAACCTAAAAATAAAATCTAAAAATAAATAAAAAATAAAACCTAAACCCAAAACTAAAAAAACCTAAAAATAAAATAAACAAAATATAATAAACCTAAACCTAAACTGAAATAAACTAAACTAAACTAAATAAAACCTACACCTAAACCTAAAATAAACTAAACCTAAACACTAAGCTAAATAAAATAAAATAAATTAATAATAAACCTAAACCAAAGTTAAAAAATAAAACCTAAAAATAAACCTAAAATAAAACCTTATAACCTAAACCAAAAAATATTAAAATAAAAATATAAACATAAACGTACAAATAAAAATAAAACTAAAACCTAAAAAATAAAATTAAAATAAAACTAAACTAAAAAATAAACATAAACCTAAACCTAAACCTAAAAAATAAACTAAATTAAAAAATCTAAACTAAAATAAATAAATAAATAAAATAAACTAAAATTAATAAAAAATAAATTAAATAAACCAAACCTTATGGTTTTCTTAATTTTTTTTAAAAAAAAACCTAAACCCTTAAACCTAAACCCCAAACCCTAAATCCTAAAACCTAAACCCTAAACCCTAAACCCTAAAACTATCCCTAAACCCTAAACCTTAAAACCCTAAACCTAAAACCCTAAACCCAAAAACCCTAACTCTAAACACTAAATGCTAAACCCTTAACCCTAAACCCAAAAACCCTAAAGAAAAACCTAAACCCCAATCCCAAAACATAAACCTAAACCTATAGCAAAAAAAATAAACTAAAATAGAAAACCAAAAAAAAAAAAACCTAAAATAAATGAACTAAACTAAATAAAATAAAAAATAAACCTAAATAAAAGTAAAAAATAAATAAATTATAATAAATAAAAAATAAATGAAATAAATAAAATAAACCTAAACCTACTAGTTTTCTTAATTTAAATAAAAAACCTAAAAATTAAACCCTAAACCCTAAATCCTAAAACTAACCCTAAACCCCAAATCAAAATAAAATAAATAAATAAAACCCTAACCCTAAACCCTAAACCCAAAAATAATAAATAATAAATAAAACCCTAACTCTAAACCCTAAACCTACAACCCTATTCCCTAAACCCTAAACTCTAAACCCTAAAACCATAAACCCTAAACTCTAAACCCTAAACCTTAAACCCTAGCCCTAAAACCCTAAACCCTAAACCCTACACCAAAAAACCCTAAACCCTAAACCCTAAAACTTTAAACCCTAAACCCTAAAAACCTAAAAACCTAAACCTAAACTAAATAAAACTTAAAAATAAAATAAATTAAAAAATTGAAACCTAAATTAAAGAAGATAATAAAATAAAATAAAAATTAAAACTAAAACCTAAACCTAAACCTAAACTTAAATCTAAACCTTAAAATAAAATAAAAAATAAAAACTAAACTAAATAACTAAAAACCTAAACTAAGCTAAAAAAAATAAAATAAAATAAAAACTAAATAAAAACTTAAACCTAAAAATAAATAAATAAAACCTAAACCCCAAACTAAAAAAAACCTAAACCTAAAATAAACAAAATAAAATAAACCTAAACTTAAACTAAAATAAACTATACTAAAATAAATAAAACCTAAACTTAAACCTAAAATAAACTAAACCTAAACCTTAAACTAAAAAAAGTAAAATAAGATAAAAATAAACCTAAACCTAAACTAAAAAAAAACCCTAAAAATAAACCTAAAATAAAAACCTAAAACCTAAACATAAAAAAATAAAATAAAATCCTAAACTGAAACCTAAAAATAAAAAAATAAAACCTAAACCTAAAAAATAAAATTAAAATAAAACTAAAGTAAAAAATAAACATAAAACCAAACCTAAAATAAACTAAAGTAAAAATCCTAAACTAAAATAAATAAACCTAAAATAAATAAACTAAACTAAATATAAATAAAAAATAATGCTAAGTAAAAAATAAGCTAAAGTAAATAAAAAATAAACTAAATAAACCTAAACCTAAAAAAAAAAATCCTAAACCTTAAAGCCTAAATCCTAAACCTTAGACCCTAAACCTTAAACCCTAAACCCTAAATCCTAAACCCTAAACCATAAACCTTAAACCATAAACACTAAATAAAAAAAACCCTAACCCTAAACACTAAAACTAACCCTAAACCCTAAAATCTAAACCTACAACCCTAAACCATAAACCCTAAACCTAAACCCTAAACCCAAGCCCTAAACCCTAAACACCTAAAAACATAAACCTAAACTAAATAAAACCTAAAAATAAAATAAATAAAAAACTTAAACCTAAATAAAATAATAAAATAAAATAAAATAAAAACCTAAATTAAAACTTTAACCTAAACCTAAACATTAAACCTAAAATAAAATATAATAAAAAATTAAAAACTAAACTAAGCTAAAATAGATAAAAAGCTAGACTAAAACCTAAACTTAAACCTAAACCTAAACCTAAACCTAAACGTAAAAATAAAATACAACCAATAATAAAAACTAAAGTAAAATAAAATAAATAAAAACCTAAACTAAACTAAAAAATAAAACAAACTTAAAATAAAACCTAAATAAAAAAAATAAACATAAAATAAAAAAAATAAAGTAATAAATAAAATATAATAAAAACCTAAACCTAAAAAAGAAACCTAAAAATAAATAAAAAATAAAACCTAAACCCTAAGCTAAAGAAAACCTAAACCTAAAATAAACAAAATAAAATAAACTTAAACCTAAACTAAAATAAACTAAATTAAAATAAATAAAACCTAAACCTAAACCTAAAATAAAGTAAACCTAAACCCTAAACTAAATAAAATTAAATAAACTAAAATAGACCTAAACCTAAACTAAAAATTAAAACCTAAAAATAAACCTAAAACTTAAACCTAAGAAAATAAAATAAAAGCTTAAACCTTAACCTAAAAATAAAATTTAAAACCTAAACCTAAAAACTAAGCATAAACCTAAACCTAAACATAAAAAGTAAACTAAAATAAAAAACCTAAACTAAAATAAATATACCTAAAATAAATAAACTAAACTAAATAAAAAAAACCAAAATAAAAATAATAAATAAAATAAACTACAATAAATAAAAAATAAACTAAATAAACTAAACCTACATATAATTTTAAAAAACCCCAAACCCTAAATAAACCCTAATCCCTAAATCCAAAACCCTAAACCCTAAAACTAACCCTAAACCCTAAACCCTAAACGTAGAATGACAAATAAAGTTAAACCTAAGAAAAAAACTAAACCTAAAATAAGAATAAAATAAACCTAAACAAAATAAAATAAAAACTAAATAAAAAACTAAACCTAATAAATAAAGTTAAAATAAAGTATAAAAATAAATAAAAAATAAAACCTAAACCCTAAACTAAAAAAAGCCTAAACCTAAAATATAAATAAATTTAATAAAATAAAAGAAATCTAAACCTAAACTAAAATAAACTAAACTAAAATAAATAAAATCTAAAATAAACTAAACTTAAACCTAAAACTAAACTAAATAAAATAAAATATACTAAAAATTAACCTAACCTTAAACTAAAAAATAAAACCTAAAAATAAACCTAAAATAAAAACCTAAACCGAAACCTAGAAAAATAAATTAAAAAACTTAAACCTAAATCTAAAAAGAAAAAATAAAACCTAAACCTAAAATATAAAATAAAAATAAAACTCAACTAAAAAATAAACTTGAACCTAAAAAATAAACTAAAATAAAAAGCCTAAACTAAAATAAATAAACTAAACTAACTAAAAATAAAAAATAAATCTAAATAAAAATAAAAAATAAAATAAACTCAAATAAATAAAAAATAAACTAAATTTACCTAAACCTACTAGTTTACTTAATTTTTTTTAAAAAAACCTAAACCCTAAAACCTAAACCATAAACCCTAAAACTAACCAAACTAAACCCTAAACCTACAACCCTAAACCCTAAAACCTAAACCCTAGACCTTAAACCTAAACCCTAAATGCTAAACCCTAAACCTAAACCCTAAACCCTAAACCCTAAACCCTAAACCCTAAACCCTAAAACTTACAACTCTCAACCCTAAACCCTAAACACTAAACCCTAAACTGACCCTAAACCCTAAGAATGGATAGAACCTTGATGGTAGAAACATCACCATCAACTAGGTTCAGTCTAGATCTCACGGTGGAGGCGAAGGTGTAGGAGACATTTATCATAGTGGTGGTGGGGGATCTGAAAGCGACGATGGATATGGAGGTGGTGGTTAGAGTAGTGGTGGTTATGGAGGTGAGAGGAGCGATGGAGGTTACAACCATGGTGGTGGTGGATGGAGAGCTAGGGGATATCAATGCAGATCTCGCTACTCGAGATGCATGTGGTTCTGATGGTAACTAGAGAAATTGAAGAATGGCTTATTCAATCTGTTACTTATGGAACTGTGTTTTTATAGTAGATATGATTCTACTTATCTAGGGTTTTTGATTTGCTCTATGGGTGCTCATTTTTTATCTATGTCATCGCTTGTGTCTTAGAAAACTTTGGGTGTTACTTGGTTCATGAAATCGAATAGAAGAAATGTTGAATCTGAATTTATTCTCTATTAAAAAAACCTTAAAACCTAAACCCTAAACCATAATCTAAAATTTAAACCCTAAACTTAAAACCTAAACCCTAAACCCTAAACACTAAACCCTAAACCCTAAACCATAAACCCTAAACTCTTAAAAGCTCAAAACCTAAACCAAAATTAAATAAAAAATAAAATAAAATAAATAGAAAAACCTAAACCAAAATAAAATAAAATAAAAACATAAACTAAAACCTAAACCTAAACTTAAACCAAAATATAAAAAAAATAAACAAATAAAAACTAAACTAAACTTAAAATAATAATAAAATAAACCTAAAATAAAATAAAATAAAAACTTAATAAAAACCTAAACATAAAAAATAAACCAAAAAATATAACTAAAAAATAAATAAAAAATAAAACCTAAACCCTAAACTCTAAACCTAAAATAAAAATAAAATAAATAACATAAAATAAACCTAGTCCTAAAAAAAACAATCTAAACTAAAATAAATAAATCCTAAACCTAAACCTAAAATATGCTAAACCTAAACCTAAACCTAAACTAAATAAAATAAAGTAAAATAAACCTAAAAATAAACCTAAAATAAAAACCAAAAGCATAAACCTAAATAAAGTAAAATGAAAACCTAAACCTGAACCTAAAATTAAAATGTAAAACATAAAATTAAAAAATAAAATAAAAATAAAACTCTACTAAAAAATAAACCTTAACCTAAAAAGTAAACTAAAATAAAAAACCTAAACTAAAATAAAAAATAAACCTAAATAAAAATAAATAATAAAATAAACTCGAATAAATAAAAAATAAACTAAATAAACCTAAACGTGTTGGTTTACTTAATTATAAAAAAACCCTGAGCCCTAAACCCAAAACCTAAACCCTAAACCCTAAATCCTAAACCCATAAACCCTAAAGCCTAAACCCTAAACCTAAACCCTAAAACCCTAAACCCTAAACCCTAAAACCTACAACCCTAAACCCTAAACCCTAAACCCCAAACCTTAAACCCTAAACCCAAAACCCTAAACAAACCTTGAACCTTAAACCCTAAACTCTAAACTAACCCTAAGCCCTAACACTAAACCCTAAACCTTGAATAAAGATGTCATTAGGAAAAGATCTAAAGAATGACCAAATCCTAACATAGTAATGGTAGCTAAAGAAAATGTCTTCAAGAGACTTTCCCTTGACTGTTAGAGATTTAAATACCCTTAACCCCAACCCTAAATTATATTATAATACCATATATTATAGTATAATGTAGCATCATATATTTGAGCATGTAGTGATGTGTTTTTGGATGTTATAAGATGTTTTGAAATGTTTTAGTATATTATGGTATTGTGCCCTATAGTCTATATTAATATAAATCCTAAAAATATTGATTTAAAAAATCAGATGATGAAATTTATTAAAATTTAAGTGGGAATTAGGTTGTAGTACCAAAGGAGTGCTACACCACTTATTGTCTAAAAAGTAAGATTTTATGTTCAAAATAAATATTATATGTTGTAGCATAGTATAACATCGTATATCATAATATATTATGCTATGCATTTTAAATTCTTTTAGTATTTTACAATCATGCAGTCAAGCCTACACTAGCATTTCCTATACAAATGTTGATTTAGACTTTAAAATGGTGGAATTTGGCCAAATTGATAATAGTAGAGCATGGCATCATAATATATTGTTCCATTTAAAATTATGTAAGTACAACTAAAATATATAGTATTTTATTATTTAGACTAATTTTATGATTTTTTTTATCTTAAGCAATCCCTTTGATGTAATATGCAATATAATATAATATAATATGTTATAGTGTATTATAATATAGATGCCATAACATAGTGTAGCATCATGCATTATAGCATACTATTGTATTACTACTTGTTGTTTATTTTATTTTAGTTTGTTATAGTATGATGTAGTAGAATTTGTATTGGTATAATTCATAAAAAATATTGATTTATAGTCGAGATGATGGGATTTGGCCAAATTTAGAGTAAGCTTTAGGGAACATCATTGGGGGAGTGCTATGGTGTGTCATTTAATCAAAAGAATGGAATTTTGCATCCAAAATAAATGTTCATTTTTCAATAAAATTTTACAAATTTTTTGCTTAAAGTGATTCATTTTAAGTTGTAATGTAAGATAATATATTATATGAAAGCATATTAAAATATAATGTACATAACAATATAACTTCACATATATATGAATGTGGTGTGTTACTTAAATGTTATTGTACATTTTAGTATGTTTTACTTTTGTAATAATACATCATCAAACTCACAAAAAATGTTAATTTCAAGGTTGAGGTGGAAGAATTTAGCCAAATTCATGGCACACACCAAGAAGCAACACCAAAATTATGCCATTTTGTACCATTTCTAATAGAAAAATAACAATTTAACATCCAAAATGAACACTATTCATATTTTGAGAAAGTTTTGTTATTTATTCCTTTTAAGTGATTCTAATGAGGTGTAATATTAGATAATATATTATATTATAGTAGATTATAATATAATATAGTGTGTTAATTCACACTATAATATGTTTAGCATGATATTGTATAGTTAGTTTGAGCTTGCAGCAGCGCAAATCAAAAATGTTGATTACAATGTTAAAATGATGTAATTTGAAAGAGTATATTGTTAGGCTTTTGGTTGAAGTATTAAAGGTGTGCATAAAAGAAGAAATAAGATTTGATGAGAATTCCATGTCAAGGACATGGAGGGAGATCCCCTAGGGGATCACACATGCATTGGACATGACATGTGAGGGTCATGTCGAGGGCATAAGAAAAAAAAATTTAGGGATAAGGTTTAAATTTGATTTGATTATATGATTTATGGAAAGAAGATCCATTGAGGATAATAATCTATAATCCACCAGGGATTAAGATCGAATCGACTATAATTATTTTTGTTTTAGTTAATATGGAGGCATATCTGCTAGAGATATGGGCTCAAGTTTGCTAGGGATTAGGTATATGAACCTTCCACTAGGGAAGCAAGTTCAGGCTATCTAGGGATTAGGATTTGAGTTTGATTTCATAGATTTATTTGGGGATGTGTCTATTGGGAATAAGAGTTTGGTTGGATTTCTTTGATTTATACTCTACTTGGGGAGTTGGTTTAATTTGGCTCCACTAGGGAGGTTGGTTTCAAATTTGATTTGTTTACTTGACTTATTTATATATGATTTGGGGATCCACTAGGGAGAAGGGTGTGATTTAACTCCACTAGGAAAAATTATATTGGGTTAGATTTAATCTAAGTTAATGTATGGACCCTGTCGGTGTGCGATGTACCCACTGAGAAGGGGCTATATTAGCCTTAACCTACCTCAGGTTTACAAATCCAAAGGGATAGTCTACCGACTGGGCTAGGAAACCTATGGGATTGCCTTTGTGCAAATGATGTGCTAGAAGAAGGTGTAGCGACTTACATCTTCAAAAGCAAGGAGCAACACGGGTGACCTTGGATGCACAAAAAAATTGAACCTAACCTAGGCTTACTACCGAAAGTGAATGGCCGGGGACTTATGTCAACTCAAAAGTAGTTAATTAATTTTATCTTAATTTCATGTGATTTGATATGGTTTATTTAGTTTAGTTTAATTTCAAATTGAGGCATATCCATTGGGATGTGAGCTCGATCAAATTTGATCGATTTAATTTATGGACCATGTGCGATAGACAACCGAGAAGGGGCTATATCTATCTTGAATTTACAAATCCAAATGGATAGTCTAAGCCATGGGGTAGAGGACAACCTGGGGTTTCCTCGATGTGCAATGCTAGAAGAAGGCATAGTGCACTTACATCTTCAAAAGTGGAACAACCATCGGGTGACCTATTGGTAGCACAACAAATCAAATCTAACTTGTGACTATTGAAAGTGAATTTCACGAGACTTATATCAACTCAAGAGTAGTGATTCTTATAGGAGTTTTGACACTACCTAAAGATAAGATGCATGGGAAAAGGTACCGCAAGGGGTGTCCTTTTAATCCTCAAGTGAATATATATTTTCTTTATATGTTTGCATGGACCCTATTGGTGTGTGAGGTACCACACTGAGAAGGGGCTATGTCGGTCTTGACCTATCTCAGATTTACTAAACCAAAGGAGAATCTGCACATACACAGGATGGATTCTCCAACCACATGAGTGGTTACTAGGAAAGGGGAACTGTCCAATTCGATAGTAGCCTAGGTAGTGTCTAAATGGGGTCGTATATGATGTGATCCAAATATAGTGCCCACAAGGGAGGTGCTACTAGGAGCATTATTTTAAGCTCTAAAAAGAAAGCTTATAGGTGTACAGTGGCCAACTCATGGAGAAAGCATAGCAGACTTACATCTGCCATGAGTGGTGTATTTTAAGGTGGGAGAACTAACCAACCAAAGGTCTATCCATTAGCATGAGTGATGATAGTGAGAACCAACCAACCTAAGGTGCCCATCGATGACCAATGATCAATCTAGAAAGAAAGCATGTAGGTTTACAACTTTCCAAGAGAGACTTGAAGCAATCAGGAGGAAACGAGATGCTAGGGGACTTATACTCAATCTAGTCAGTGTATGAAGGCTAATCTAAGAAGAAAGCATAGAAGACTCACATCCTCTTAAACAAAGACAACATGAGGTAGCTTATCGGCCACGTAGTAAGGCCTACTAAACTAACAAGGCACTTGTCAGTGTGCAGTGGCCAAGTAAGGATGGAAAGTGTAGCAGATTTACATCCTCGAAAGCAAGAAGACCACTTGGGTGACACACTAGCAAGGTAGCACGTTAGCCTAACCAAGAGTAGCTACTGAGTGAGTGTCATTGGAGGTGTTATCTCAACTCAGAGTAGCCCAAGATAAATGATATGTGTTTGTTTTATATGTTTGTGTGTAGTTTATATTTGTGTTGTATCGATGAAAGATAGGATGCCACTCGAGTTCCTTACATCGACCCTAAACACTTCGAGGTGGATTCATAAACAAGAATACTTTCAACATGAAAGAAATTGAATTCGAAATGGAATTTTTATTGATGATAATAATTTTCAAAAGCATGATTTATGATAATATTCCTCTAGCCTCAAGTGGGTTCAAACTTGTCTCCATCTTATGACTCCAATCCCTCCTTAGAACTAAAATAAGCTCCCTACTTGAAAAGATCTAAACCAACTTCTTCCGAATCATTTTAGCTTTATATACCTCGAGGTTTTGGCATGCCCGTAGGCGTCTCTCCTCCAAACTTTGAGCTCTTCTAACCACAACTTAGCTTTCTACTCTATTATGATCTTGCTACCCATAACTATCGTTAGTGATGGGTGTTGGATTTCTAATGGTAGAATGGCTTTAGACCCATATATTAAGGAGAAAGGAGTAGAGGGAGTTCTATATGTGGTATGGTAGGCCCATATGCTTCAACTAACTCATTCCATATCGCTTGTTATTGAGTGTCTTCTTTATATTTGATGAGAGTTTTATTGAAGACTCTAAGCCATTTTCCCTCGTTGATGTTGATGGTAGAATATCTTCAATCAATGTTGTTTCTTCGAGCAAAGTTGTTGATCTCGCTGCTCTTGAATGCAATACCATTATTAGATATAATTCATCGAGGTACTCTAAACCTATATACGGTATAGTTCCTAAAAAATTAGAGCACTTGTTGAGCTGTGACTTCTCTCAGTGAAATCACCTACACCCATTTGGAAAAGCACTCAATAGCGGCAAAGATGAATCGATGACCCTTGGAAGGAAGAGGATTAATCATACCAACCACACCAACACTGAATGGCCATGAGGCCAATGTAGGATGTAGAATGTTTGGTGGTTGGTGTAAGACCACACAGTGTATTTGACATTGGTGGCATCTCCTAGCCGTATCGATGCAATCTTTGATCATCGTTGGCTAGTAGTATCCTAGTCTCTTGATCTTGGCTTTCATCTTCGGACCGGATTTGTTGGCTCCACATAATCCTAAGTGTACCTTGATCATGATCTTATGGGCTTCGTGCTTGTCTAAACAACATAACCACATATGATCAAAAGATCACCGGAAGAAGACACCATCCACAAGAGCATAGGAAAGTTCTCTACTTCATCTAATGGGCTGGACTTCTCTAAGGTAGTTTGCCTTTATTTAGGTAATCCATGAATGGTTTCCTCTAATTTAACTCTTCATCCTTCTTGGCAATAGCAATCACCCCTTAAAGAGTGTACTTTTTGATGAGTTCAATATCAATAAGGGATAAGACTTGTCTATTTTGGACCTTTATTGATATGGACTCATCCTCCGGACATGCCAACTCCTTGGCAAGCTTGGCTAAAGCATATGTTATGGAATTCTCTCCTTGAGGAATATTATAAATGGTAACCTCTAAGATTTGGGCCAACAACTCCATGGTGTACTTGGGGTAGTGATGGAGCTTAAGCTTTATAACCTTATAGGACCCAACGATTTGGTTGATAACTAGCTGAGAATCCCCAAAGATATTGATGTTATGGATGCTTAGAGTAATGGCTAACTCTAGACCGACAATCAAAGCCTCATATTTGGCTTCATTGTTGGTGCAAGGACTGGACAAATGATATAAGAATCTTATCACATTGCGGTCTGGAGTTAAGAGAACTATTCCTACCCCGGCCTTTCCTGGAATAATTAATTATGGTTCTTCTCCTCTTTAAGAGGAAGCCTCACCATCAAAGTACATCTCCCAATGGTGAATACAAGTATCCCCTAAGTTCATGATTTTTTTATCATGGAGATCATCACTAGGAAGAGAGTCAGCAGGAAGTGGTGTGCAGCTAAGAAATTCGCTAGCGCTTATACTTTCACTACACAGAGGGGTACAAAGGTAATGTCAAACTGTGAGAGGATCATGGACCATCGCCAACATTCCAGATAGTCACCATGTCATGAGATATTATAGTGGATTGATCCTAGAGATTAAGTTTACCTTATGAGAAGCATGTAGTTGTAGCTTTTGGATGCAAAGACTAAAGCTAGCAATGCTTCTTAATTTATGGATAATTAGCCTTAGTAGGGATTAGACAAAGGTCGAGGTAGTAGGTGCATTTTCCTTCCCTTCATCATTGGCCAACAAAGCACCAAAGTAGTCATCTAACACAACAAAGGTAAAATATGAGTAGCTTGGATGGGTAGCTAGAACCGACATCATCGTAATGCTTGATGTCTTCATGCATGCTCACACTTGTCATCCCACTTGAACTTGGCATCCTTTTGACAAGTGCTGAGAATGGCTGACATCTTCTTGATAGGTTGGATATAAAGTATCTTAGATGCTCCAACCGCCCTTAGAATGATCTAAGTTGAGTTAAACTTTTAGCGACTGGCATTTCTAATATTGCCTTAATCTTCTCTAGATCGATTTTGATTCCCTCGTGTCAGAAAATAAACCCAACAAATTTCTCTGAAGCTACTCTGAAAGCACACTTTAGGGGATTCATTTTAGGTTAAATTATCGTAACTATTTGAAAACTACTCTCAAGTCAAAGAGGTGGTCTTCCTTTTCTCTACTTTGATCATGAGATCATCAACATAGCACTCAAATTGATGATGAATGAGTTAATTGAAGATTCGATTCATAGCCTGCTAGTATGTAGCATCAGCATTTATAAGGCTGAAAGGCATGACCTTATAGTAATAGATTTTGATCGAGGGTTCTAAAAGTAGTGTTTCATTCATCTTAAGGGCCATCTTTATTTGGTTATATCCAGATGAGCCATCCATGAAAGAGAAGACTACATGAGATGAGGCAATGTCCACCATCTGCTTTGGGATTGGTAGTGGAAATTCATCTTTTGGATATGCCTTATTTAAATTTTTAAAATTGAAGCATATGTGAATTTGGCCATTCTTTTTTTTAACTGGATGATGCTAGCTAACCAGGTAGGGTATTTATCTTCCCAGATGAAGCCAGCATCAATCAGTTTCTTGACTTCATAAATGACCTATTATTCTATGTCTAATCGCATGCATCAAGGAGCTTGCCTGATAGGGTTAGCAGTAGGCTCTATTGCTAGTTTATGGACTTTTACATTAGGAGCCAATCCAGGCATCTCTTCATAACTCCATGCAATGCAGTCCTTAAACTCAGTCAATAGCCTAACTAAGTTATTAGTTTCAATTTCATTCAACAAAGAACTGATGTATGTCGGGCATGGATCTTCTTCAATTCCTAAGTTGATTTCTTTGAGCTCAATGGTTAACTTAATCTCATCTTAAAAATTTGGCGGTGCATCTTTGACTTCAAATCATCTAGATCATCTGATGTTTCTAAGCATAACTCCTCATATTAGTTAATGTGATTAGAAAAGAAACTATCAGATTCCAATTGATTGGTGATGACTAAGCAGTAAGCATCATCATCGACTGGACCCACTATACTGAATCCTAGTCTCGGTCTTGATGGAGAGCTTTTGCATTTATTCTTCCATATTCTTTCAAGTAGTCGACCTTGCTTTGACCAAGTATGTGGGATTAACCATCTTTGCTAAATTATGAACACAAGGCAAGTACCAATCAAAAGTTAATTCTATTAAATCTTTATATGAATCATCCTCAAGTTCTACATCAACTTCTTGACTTGAGGATGATGCTCCCAAAAAGGACCTCTAAGTCTTCACACCTATGGATGACTTAGGGGCTTCCTTAACTACCAAACCCTCAGCTTTTTGAGAGAAAAGTGGGTTAGAGCTAAGGTTCCCAACTGATGTCTAACTGTTTCACATATAGACTTGGATACACTTATGCTTTGCTTTGGAGCTCGATCTTCACACATTCTAGCTCAAGTGTCACCTCCAAGGGAATCTCTGAGAAAAGAGTGTGCTAACCATATAAGACTCATCCTATGAACTAGATTCTAAGTCTATATGGATAGTGTACTCTTGTAACTAGGATGTATCTTCTATTGTAAATAAGATTTTCCAACCCTGACCTCAATTGACCTCTCTTCCCACGGTGGAGGTCAAGTTGTCCTACCCATATGTTCAAATGGAGTAATGAACAATGGGTGGAATTTAATGTCAAGCTCCACTTCCTCCTCCAAGTCTATTTCTCACCTTTATTTTCTTTTCTTTTCTCTTTCTTTTTCTTTTTTTCTTTTCTTTTATTTTTAAACTTTGCCAAGTTTGAGAATAGACTTATTGATTTTGAGAGAGTAAGTAATCGCATCATATATGAATCTCATGAACAAATGACATGAGATCTCCTTTGACATAGTAGACGATCCCACCTCTCATGAACTTTATAAACTAAAGTAGAGAGGATGGAACTATGTTGTTCTTATGTATCCATGGTCTCCTAAGAAAAGTGTTGAAAGATGTATTAGAGTCTTTAATGCAAAACTTGGCTTCGGTCTTCTAATGATCTATATGCAAGGGCTACACTATGGAGCCTAAAGCCTTTTGACCTTACTTTTAGAGTGCAGATTCAATCTTCTCAACTTAGACTTAGGTGCCTTCTAGACACAAAGACTTTCCTAGTCATAAGACACTTCTAACAATCAGGTAAATACTTAACCTAAGCCTAAAGACTTAAAAAAGGTTAACCATAGGATTAGGTTATGCCTTAGGGATTAGGATAATCCACCTACCCTACAACCCAAATCCAATCCATGTTCACCTTCTCAAACCAAACCTCAAGTTCAATTCAAACATCAAATTCAAATCCAAATCCAAGCCCAAATTCTAAAACCAAATGATTGAAGCCCATGATCAAATCCAAAGTTGAAACCCTTCCTATGTCATATGACCTATCCCATGGACTTAGCCAAATCTTAATCCAAATCAATGTAAAATCAATTTATATCTTCAATCATCTTCCTAAATGTAAATCAAATCTACATTCAAATGATCAAAACTAAATTAAACTAAATCAAAGTAAATCAAAACTTATCCTAAACCATATAACCTATCCCATGGACTTAGCCAAATGTTAATCCAAATCATTCAAACTCTTGATTTTCTCATAAATAAATCATATTTTCAATCATCTTCACAAATTTAAATGAAATATACATTTAAATCATCAAAACAAAATCAAACTAAATAAAATATAAACCTAAGCCATGACCCAACTCCATGGACTTAGCCAAATTCATTCCAAAACCCAAATTCAATTGATTTTCTCATGAATCATACCTTCAATCATATTCACAAATATAAATGAAATCTACAATCATCAAGCCAAACCAAAATAAACCCAAGTCAAAACCAACTTAAGCCTTTTGACTTGAAATGTTCAAATGAACCAAAATTGATTTGAACCCAAGCCAATTGCAATTGAATTTATATATCAATCCCAAATCCATATATAAACTCAACTAACTCAAACTCAACCCAAAATCAAACCAACTAAACCTAATTGGCCTACTTGACCTAAAGTGGCCAATTTGACCTATTTGAGCCAAGTTCTAATCCTACCCAAATTGGATAGAACCCATCAAAACCTCCCATCATGATTATTGATCACCCTAGGTTATTAGGTCAAACCAAGTCAACTTGGTCATTTGACCAAGTCAACCCCTTAAACCATATGAACCCAGACTAGCTAAATTGCAACTTAAGCCAAATCCTTGAAACCAATGATTCATACCAAATCAAAATCAATATTTGAATATGACTTGACCTTCAATTGAGTCAAACCAAACCCAATTGGCCTTCTTGACCCAAGTTGACCCAAATTGACCTAAAAGATGAAACTAGGTCAAATCAAAATATAAACCAAATTGATTGCAACCAATGGCTCAGGTTCATTCAAAATAGATTTCTGAACTTGACCAAAGCCATGATTTGACCCAATTGAACCAAATTGACTTACTTAGCCCAAATTGACCTAATGGTTCAAGTTGGCCAAAATTAAAACCAAATCCAAATTAATTGAAACTAAATCCTACAATAATCTTTAACTGGTCAACTAAACCCAAACAAACACCCAACCCAAGCCAATTTGGCCAATTTGGTCAAATTAGTCAACTTAACCCATTTGACATAAATGAATTCAAATGAGCCAAAATCAAATCTAAGCTAAACTAAACCAAACCAATTGAACCAAAACATCCCAAATCATCATATGAACTTGACCCAACCCTTTGTTTGACCTAATTTGACCAATTGGTAAACTTGACCCAACGTAACACAATTTGACTTAAATGAGTCAAATTAAGCCAAACTTAACCAAATCAACTCCAATTGAATTGAAATTTGGGCTAACCACTTTTGGCTCATTTCAAATCTGCCCAAATCAAATACAATGCTAAATGATCATTCTACCCTTGGGTCAAGGGCATCACATGAGACAAATCACCCATGTGGTCATTTCATTCCTTTGCCACTTTGTACTCCCTAATTGTCCACCTAGGCACCTGGGACATTGACCAACCCACCCAAGGGGTGGTTGGGTCAGCCATGACCCATAGGAAGTGAAATCACCTCACCCTCCCCATTGGAGCATTTGAAACCCATAGGACACCCATGTTTCCTCCTTGGTAGCCACCTCTACACCTTCAACCAACCTAGCCGATCCAACTCACCTCCTCCTCGCCACCCACACAACTCCTCGAGATGGCTATCACCAAAAAAGCCAAACTGATCCCACCATTCAATCAGTGATGGGGGTATACACCCCTCATTTCCACTCAAACACACACAAAAATCATTCCTTAGAGCCCTAGCTACCCAAGATGAGTTGCTAGAGCCATTCTCAGCTCCCATGCTCATTCTTGATCAAAAAAATGCCATTCTCGCCCATCCCAAAATATGACACTCCATTTCTAACCTAACTTCCATTTCTATCAAACTCAAATTAACTTTGTACGCACCTTACTTAGTCCTCATCAAGAAAGAATGAATCATCTCCTAAGCTTCCTGAGCATCAAAGGTGGGACTTTAATCAAAGCCAAGCTCTAAATCATTAGTTCATGGCCTTCTGAGCGAACATCAAGGAATTGATCTCATTGCTAGTCAACAAGGCTTTATTTCTATTAGATGAAGCTTCCTCAATTGTTCGAGCCGACGATCTTGAGCTCCGATGAGGTATGCTTCCAAAATTGATCCTTAGAAAATGGGTTGGAGCTTTTGAAGAAAACTTTCATCTCATGTGATCTTGACCGTTGGATCCTCCAATTGATGTCGTGAAGGTGGATCCTTGGAGTTGATCCGAGTAGTATGCTCGATCAAGTGAGCAATGAGCACTCCATTCTCCTCACTCATGTGACGTTAGATCACACACCATATGTTCGCTTGATCGAAATGGACGATGATCGATATCGATATGATTTAATCCTATTAAGCTATGGGATTAATCGTAGCTATCCAATCTTAGATCATACGGCAGACGAGAAAGCACGTCCACCACCTCCATGTAGGTACTGAGTCGGATAAGTTTTAAGTAGCCAATCGGCATGCATACATGAAGCATACGCCACATGGCGCCAATAGGATTAGGCTTTAATTAGGCTTAATTAATTTTTTTACTAGCTGAAACTTCTAAAAATAATAAAAAATCATAGCAAAATAAAAATAATGCAAATAAATACTCATTTTAAAGGTCTTTCAGAGAAGAATTAATTAAAAATGATCTTAACTAATTTTGAATAGTAATTAAAGTTTAATTAAGGTTTAATTGCAAAATTTATTAACTTAATTACTTAAGCAATTAATCCCAAATTTTGTGATAATTTAATGGGATGACCTCTCCCTCATTCTTGGGATTTATTGCTCACTTAATTAAGAAAATTGACTAATTAAACTTTAACTACTCTTTAAGTTAATTAATGATTATTAATCCCATGAATAGTAATAAATTGGTTAATTAAGTTTATTAATCATTGTTCAATGTAAGTGAACTAAGGAATAATTGGGACCCTTTCCTATGCTCATTTCACATTTTTTAAAATGAAATTAATTGAGATTTAATTAATTAATTAAATCACTTAATCAAATTGAAATCAAAATCACATGAGACCCAATTAATTAAATCATGGGGTAGATCTTTAGGTGTTTAATCTAAGGAGTTTAATGAAATTATGGTTAGTCCACATGTGTGGAAAACCATAAGAGTAATTAATTAAGTCCCTTAATCTAATTAACTATTAATCATGAGCCAATTGCATTAGGCCCCTTTATTTCTAGATTATTTCAAGTTTATTTTCCATGCATATCATGTTGGCTCATAATTATTTAGTTAATTACTTTAAGGTGACATAGGTAAGGGTAATTAATTCATCTAATTAATGGTTCAACTTAATTAACCTATAAAATTAAATTAATTACATTTCCTTAAATTAAATCAAATCACTAATGTGGGAATGGATTTAAAACAACAAGTGATGATTTCTCTTCTCCTCTTTAAATCAAATCAAATCCAAAACTTAATTAATAAAGAAGCTTTGGTTTGCTTTAAATAATCTTATTTGATTTGTTTGTCCTTAAGAACTAGTTTGGTTGAATGAATCACATGCTTATATTTGATTGTCTTCTTTCCAATCATGTTAAATTTGGTATGTCATTTGAATTCATGCATCCATCTTTTCAAAATCAAGTAAAATAAAATGGATTTCCTGTATTTCTTGCATGTGTTGATTTAAATATGCATGGCTATTATCACTATTAAATCCAAATGTATTTTCAAAAGCTTATAAATGAATAATAATATGTGTTATGATGCTAGTTATAAATGCATAAAAAAACATGTGCTTATAGCTTAAGTGTATGAATGTTAATTTCTCTTTCCTCTATTCAATTGTTGATTTATATAAGATTGAATGGTAATGGTATAGTGACATCCTGGGAGCATGAGGCTTTAGCTATCCCCATGGAAGACATTTTATTACTTCACTTCCATGGTTTAACAATGGCACATACCCATTTGATTTCATTCTTTTGTATTTCAACATTAGAATTTAAATAGAGCTTTAATTCATATATATAAATTATTCAATTAAAAAAATACAATCTTTGCATGGTTTTCTTTCCTCATTTATGTATACATCCATGTGTGTCCAAGAAAAGCAAGTTTATAGCCTGGACATCCCAAAAATATAAGGCCTTAGTTAGCCCCAAGAAGGTCATTTGATTACCTCACTTTCTTGGTTTAACAATAACATGTACTTGCCTATATCTTTGTGCATGTATGTATATGTGATTAGTGAATAAAAATCCCATTTTACATTAAAATTGCATGCATTCATAATTGACTATGTGGTTGAAATTAGCCATATGATTTGGAGCTTACTTCCTATGTTCATGTATATGAATTTACATATGTTTAAATTCAAAAGGGTATATAGTCTAGACATCCCGAGAATACGATGCTTTAGCTAGCTCCAAGGAGGTCATTTGATTACCTCACTTCCCTGGTTTAATAACAACACATGCCTATTTAATTATAATCTTATGTCTTTTTTGTATAATAATTTGGATAAAGTTTTAAATTATTATGTTTAAATAATTCAATCAAATAAAATATAAATTCTAAATATACACATACATTCATCATTTAAGTGTTCTAAAATATGTTGCATGTATAGATACACTTAGATTAAATCATATGCATGTTACATATGATGGAAATGAATTATTTAATATATGTAATGTGGTAGTAATTCCATTAAATTAATCTTAAGATTCCTTTCATTTTGAATATGATTATTTAAAGTGAACCTAAACTTAGGATTAATTAATTCATTTAATAAGCTATTCACTAAAGAGAACTAAATCAAATTAATATACTTTAGAAAGTGACTTAAGGTATGGATGAAAGAGGAAAATTCTATTTTTCTCTCTTTATAACACTTAGTTGCTAAGTCTAATCAAATGAAGCAAAAGAAAACACAAATTAAAACTCTCAAATCAATTAAACTACTTCAAGTGAAATCAACCTTTCATGTTAAATTGAATCCTTCTACACTTAGAAAATACAACACTAATGCCTAACAAGACTTACCACACAAGCCTTAATACACATTAGAATTAAGTCACCACTTCTAGATCTAAGTTAAGATGACGATGATGATGTATATTTTGTTTTATGATGTATTATTTTAGATTGATGTTAGGTGTATGCTTCAGACTGATGATAGCCAATATTAGCCTAATCTTTTTTTTATGGGATTATGCTAAAGGGATGCTTAAAAATAAATGTGAATGCTCTTTTGGGTTAAATCCTTAAGCATAATCCAAGTTAGGTGTGTGGGCTTAGTCCCATGTGTAGGTGCTAAGTCCAAATTATAAATACAACTGCTTGGGATTATATGTATATTTAGCTAACCACTATTTTTGTGTAGTTAGATTTACTTTTCCACATAAATGTAATTTTGCAATAGGAATTAGGATTAGTGCTATGGGGATTAGGATGAGCAAGGCTAGAAGGCTTTGTCTGGGTGCCTGTGATGCCTTTGAAGCAAGCACCATCCAAAGAAGGAATGAACAAAAATGGAGATATGAAGAAAGAAGACCCCATATCATTAATACAATTATAATTATTCTTTCATATTGCAGGTTGTATAAGGGTAGAGCTCAGCTACCCATCTTATCTCCCTTCAAGTTGTAGGAAAATACGACACCTTTTATTATTTTATAGTTATATAATTGTTTGATGTTATGTTTACATTGTGCATGTGACGGCATGCTTTTCATAGTTTCTTAAATGATTGATGCTTTAATGTGAGGCTTGGATACAATAAAGATCTTAGGATAAAAATAACTTTTCTATGCAACTAATCACTCATAACTAAATTTTAAACAACTCATAACCTCATCATAAAGCCTAAGACATAAATAAGATAATTAAAAGATTTAGCAACTTCTTAGATGTATGGTTATATGTTTCACATCATGCATGCATATTCTTTCTCTCTTTAACATGAAGGATCTCCTTGCAATAAAGGAATGCTTGACCTATGAGGCATCTTGTGGTGGAGTATAGTTTCTTCTAGCTGATTTGACCCATAACCTATTTCATCATGCATTTAAGCATAAAAATCCTAAACCCTTAAAAAATGATGTGTCTAAAATGAAATAAAATTTGAAAAGAATTTTGCATCTATAGATTAAGTCATATGCTCATACCACTCAGACTTTAGACTCATTCTAATAAATAACTACCTTAGCTATCTTGCAATTCATAAGCCTACATGGTTTTAAAATCATAGGAGGAGTTAGTGGTACCACCTGTTATTATTATATGTCTAGAAGTCGACAATTTATTCTCTCTATGGAGGTAAACCTTATGTCCACGCTTAGATTTTGGTCGTGCTTTAGCTCATACTAAAGCTCTAAAGATTTAGGATCCGAGGTAGCTATTTCTTTCAGGCTATGAGCATAAATCCTCACCTCTTACGCATTCCCTCAACCTTGTGTTGTTAGATTATAAGCACTAGTAATCTAATTAAATTTCAACTCAAAACATATAAATCTCTTCAACTTCAAAATTATAAAGCCCAACCATAGGATAGATTGGAATGCTTAGTAGGCTTCCTAGTATCATGAGTATTTCCTACTTATTTCATTTGGATTCCAAAAATAAGTCTTCTCATCGAACTTTCCTAATTGATTTTCCAAATACGATGAATCCTTTGGTAGTCTAACTTTGAAATCTTTGGAGATGATAATTGTCTACTTTAATTGAGAGTATTCTTAAGAAATTTCATTTCCTAAGATGTAATTAACTATGGAGGCTTGCCACCTTAGGGAACTTAAGAACCTGGTATAATATAAACCCTACTTTATTCATAGACCCATCATTCCTTAGGAGTCCTTATTACGTGATTAGGTCCATTGTAGGGTGATGCTATCTTTCAAGATAGTACATCATATCTCAATGTTGTACTTGATCACCTCAAAAAGTACCCCCCTTATGATCTGTGTGGTGTCCCCCCCTACATCCAAAAATAAACACCACAAGGTCCTCTCGCCATGTTCATTGAATCTCAACATCATCCTTTCTTTTGGAGTTTGGAGATGTCAATCCTCAAGTAGGCAAGGGTTCTTAGACTCATAATGTTGACTAATACACCTAGTCAACTAACTCGATAGCCAGATTTGCCAACATCTGTTGTATAGTAAAGAGGCAGTTATGCTCGGTCATCCTGAGGAGTAAGTCTTCATCATTGAATATAACTCCTAAGATGTCCTTCGAGTGGCATGCTCCTCTTTAGTAGTAGTCAACTGAGCTAAGAATATCTCTAGATCAAGTAAGGTCTTGATTAGAGATTCCCTCATCTCTTTGGATATGTCAAGGGCATTGTTTATGCTTAACTTAGCTAGAAACTTTCAAAGGTGAATTAGGACATCCTCCATAAACATATCCATGGGTGGAGCATCCTATGGAGGGGCTATCTGCTCATAGAAAGCAATGTCTTGCTTACCCTTATCATGAGGTGCTACCCTAGGAGGTAGAACTTTGCCACTTCTAGGTTGACTTGAGTGACTTCTTGGAATGATGAGCTTGTGGAAAGTTCTACCTTCGGGCATACCCATCTTCTCCTATGAGATCCTCAGAGTTAGTTATCTCCAAGTCAATCTTAAGAGGTGAACTTGATTGATTTCGAGAAGGATAGTCTGACTTTGAATCAGAAAGAAAGGATCGAAACTACTAGAGCCATTATTTGTATTTAGACTCAGAGAGCTCTCAATAGGAATAATATCAAGAACATCAGAAGTAGACAATATTGAAGTAGAATTGGCTTTCTTCATTAATTTATTTTTGGGTGGAGGTACATGGTAGAAATCATGTAAAGTAAGCAGAGTAAGGGATTTAGTGCGTTATTAATAGATACAATGCTCTGCCATAGAGGAGGCGAGAAGGTGGTAGCTACAGTTGAGAATGGACTTGGATGGTGGTTGCCTCTTGGACTATCTCGGCAAGCATGGTGAGCTAGTTTGTTGTTGTCACTCCATCCTTTGCAACTATCAAACCTTCCTTGATGTTGGAGGTTTGAGCTACTTTAGGAACCTCCAAGGAAAGCTTCTTGATCTTATAAATGATCTTCTTAGATGTTCAGGATAGGGAGATATACTAACCTTCTTTGGTCTTAAAAGGATCGCAAGTATCCGCAAGGATTACTCTAACAGAACTAGATGGTTGTTCTAATAAGTATTCTTTAGGGATAACTATGGCTCTTAACTTGTAGTTGCGCTCAAACTAGTCCTTAAAAGTGATATAATCCTCTAAGACATGGCCTAACATGCGGTGGTTGGGGCAATAGCTAGGATCATCGCTCTTGCACACTTCCTCTGGCCTCTTAGGCTCTAGTAACTAAAGTCTGATTTCTTTAAGAGATTCTTAAAGATTTTCCTAACTAAAATCCCTCTTGAATGAATATGGCTTATTCAATCTATCGGTAAGAGTGGGTGGAAAGTAGCTACCTAGCGATGGATATGAATACGCATTGTAATGGAGGTGAAATGGTCATTTGTGGCTGGTGGCCGATATGATGGCGAGGTGGAAGAGGTGGAAAAGGAGGCTGGCGCTGGTCTCCTCTTGGTGTTTCTTCTCACTCACAACTATCCCAAGCTTCTTCTCAAACACCATTTATGGCTTGCCTAGATGATTGGTTAAAGGAAAGCTTGGCTTCTTATAGGTTAGCCTTGTTGATTAATTTCTCAAATGTTTTTATGGTAAAGCCCTTAAACATGAAGGCAACCGGGCCATGGATATTCTTGAGAAGAATCTTAATTGCATGTTATTCGGACAACTGTGGTTCGCATTACATGCTCAGGTTGCTCCACCTGAGAATGTAATCAACAAAGGACTCGTTGAGTTTCTGTTTCTCTATAATGAAGTCGCATATAGTCACCCTCTGCTGAGCTCCAGCAAACCTCTTGATAAAGAGGTGCTCCAACTCAACAAAAGTCTTCACCAAACCGTTGGGCAGTTCGGCATACTAATCAAATGCAACACCTGATAGACTACTGAAAGGTGAAGAGGAGTCGTTCTGTAAATACGGTAGCTAAAGTATGCAATGTGTTATCGTGGAGCCATCAAAGATCATGAAAGATGGTGGAACAAAACCCTAAATAAAAACTAAATAAAAAAACTAAACCTAAAAATAAATCAAAAATAAAACCTAAAATAAATAAATAATAAAACCTAAACCCTAAACTAAAAAAAAGCTAAACCTAAAATAAACAAAAAGCTAAATTAAAATAAAATAAACTAAAATAAATAAAACTTAAACCTAAACCTAAAATAAACTAAACCTAAACCCTAAACTAAAAATAAACCTAAACCTAAACTAATTAAAATTAAAAATAAACCTAAAATAAAACCTACATAAACCTAAAAAATAAAATAAAAATAAAAATATACCAAAAAATAAAAAAAATAAGACCTAAACCAAAAAAAAAAACTAAAACTAAAAATAAACCTAAATCTAAAAATAAAAAATAAATAAACCTAAAAAAATAAAAAAAAATAAACCTAAATAAAATAAAATAAAATAAACTAAAATAAATAAAATAAATAAACCTAACTGGGTTTTAATCTAAAAAAAATAAATCCTAAAACCATAAACCCTATCAAAAAACCCTAAACTAAAACTAAACCAAACTACTGGACCCAAACCTAAATACTGACTAAATTAACCTAAACCAAAAACTAACCCTAAACCTACACTAAACCTAAACACTACCTAAACATAAACCACAGATCCCTGACCCTAGGCCTAAAAAACCCAAACTACTGATCTAAAACACAAAACCTAAACTTAAACTAAATAAACCTAAAATAAAATAAATAAAATCCACAAACCTAAATGAAATAAAAATAAAGTAAAATAAAACTTATACCTAAACCTAAAAATAGAATAAAATAAACTAATAAAAATAAACTAAATAAAATAAAGAAAAACCTAAACTAAACCACAAAGAACCTAAGATGAAAACCTAAATAAAATAAACCTAAAAAATAAAATAAATAAATAAAACTAAAACCTAAAAATAAAATAAATAAAACCTAAAATAAATAAAAATAAAACCCAAACTCTAAACTAAAAAAATAAAACTAAAATTAAAATTAAAATAAACAAAATGAACCTAAACTTAAAATAAAATAAACTAAAATAAATAAATAAAATTTAAACCTAAACTTAAATCTAAACCCAAACCCTAAACTAAAATAAAATAAAAAAACTAAACCTAAACCTAATCTAAAAAAACCAAAATAAATCTAAAATAAAAAACCTAAAACCTAAACTCTAAAACTATAAACCCTAAACCTAAAAGATAAACATAAACCTAAAATAAAAACCTAAAAATAAAATAAATAAAAAACGTAAACCAAAAAATAATGAAAAAATAAAATAAAAAAAAACATAAACTAAACCAAACCTAAACCTAAAAAAAATAAAATTAAAAATAAAAAACTAAACTAAAATAATAATGCTATTAAAAAAAAACATAAAATAAAAAACTAAACCTAAAAAATAAAATTAAAATAAACTAAAATAAATTAAAATTAAAACTAAATAAAAAAACCTAAAAAAAATAAAAATAAAACCTAAAAATAAATAAAAAAATAAAACCAAAACCTTAAACTAGAAAAAAAACATAAACCTAAAATAAAATTAAAATAAACCTAAACCTAAATTAAGATAAACTAAACTAAAATAAATAAAACCTAAAATTAAACCTAAAATAAACTATTCTTAAACCTAAACCAAAACTAAATAAAAATAAAATAAAAATAATAATTCCTAAAAATAAACCTAAACCTAAACAAAATAATAATTCCTAAAAATAAACCTAAAATAGAAAAACCTAAAGCTAAAAAAAATAAAATGAAACCCCAAACCTATAAATATAATATATAAAACCTAAATCTAAAATAAAATAAAAATAAAACTAAACTAAAAAATAAACCTAAGCCTAAACCTAAACCTAAAAGTTTACTAAAATAAATAAACCTAAAATAAATTAACTAAACTAAATAAAATAAAAAATAAAAAAAATAAAAAAAACTAAAATAAACAAAAAATAATCTAAATAAACCTAAACCCTATAACTAAACCTAAAATAACCCTAATCACAAAAACCCTAAACCCTAAATCGTGAGCCTCAAACCCTAACTAAACCACAAGCCCTAAACCTAAAACAAAAACCTAAACTAAAATAAAACCTAAAACAAAATAAATAAATAACCAAAAAAATAAAATAAAATAAAATAAAATAAAACCTAAACCTAAAATAAAATAAAATAAAATAAAAAATAAAATAAATAAATAAAATAAATAAACAAGACAAAAAAAAATAAACCTCAAATAAAAACCTAAATAAAATAAAACTAAACAAAAAAAAAAATAAACTTAAAATAAAATAAAATAAAACTAAATAAACATAAATTCAAAATGATCCTAAAATAAAACCTATAAATAAATAAAAAATTAAACCAAACCCTAAATGAAAAATAAAAAAACTAACCCTATAAGAATAAAATAAAATAAATAAACCTAAAATAAATAAACTAAAATAAATAAAAAACTAAACCCTAAACTAAATAAAATAAAATAAACTAAAAATATGCCTAAACCTAAACTAAAAATAAATTCTAAAATAAAATCTAAACCTAAACCTAAACTCTAAATAAAATAAACTATAAAACTAAATAAAAAATAATTAAATAAAACTACCAAAATAAAAAAATTTATAATAAAATAAAACATAAACTAAAACCTAAACCTAAGCTAAACCTAAAGAAAATAAAATATAAAATAAAACTAAACTAATAAAATAAATAAAAATCTAAACTAAACTTAAAATAAATAAAACCTAAATAAATAATTAAATCTAAAATAAAATAAAAACTTAAAATAAAATAAACCTAAACCAAATAAAAAAAATAAATAAAATATAACTAAACCTAAATAAAAATCTAAATAAATAACTAGGCAATAAAACCTAAACTGACCCAGAAACCCAAAACCTAGGCTAGGCCACTAAACTAAAACCAAAACTATGAGCCACACAAACCAAACCTACCTAATGGGCCCACCAGGCCAAATCCCAGACTCTAACCATCCACAAAATCTGGGCTATGAGGCTGACTCACTGAGCCACTCTAAACCTTTAAGATCCTGGGCCCAGTCTTGACTAAACCCTAGGCCCTACTGACCTGACGTTACCACTCCTGGGATCACTCCCATCCACTCTAAACCCAAACCCTAAACCTTAAATCCTAAAAATAAGTATCCTAAATAATAAAATAAAATAAACTACTAAACCTAAAAATAATAAAATAAATAAATAAACTAAAATAAATAAACTGACTAAACTAAATAAAATAAAATAAAACCAATAAAATAAAACTAAATGTAAAATAAAATAAAATAAACCTAAAATAATAAAAAAAATAAACTAAATACCTAAACCTAAATTAAATAAAATCCAACCCAAACTAAAATTAAAATTGAACCTAAAATAAAATAAAATAACCAAAATAAAATAGACTAAACTGAATAAAATAAACTAAACTAAAATAAATAAAATCTAAACCTAAATAAAATAACTAATCCAAACCCTAAAACTAAATAAATTAAAATAAACTAAAAAAATAAACCTAAACTATTCTAAAAATTAAAACCTCAAAATAAACTTAAAATAAAAACTTGAAACCTAAACACTAAAAAGCTTAAAACCTAAACCTAAAAATAAAATAAATAAAAAATAAAATAAAATAAAATTAAAACTAAATCAAAATAAAAATAAAAAATAAAATAGACCTAAAATAAAATAAAATAAAAATTTAAAAAACTAAACCTAAATATAAACTAATAAAACCTAAACCAAACTCAAAAATAAAGTCAAAACCAAAAATAAACAAAATAAAAATAAACTACATAAACTAAAATAAATTGAATCTAAACTAAAACTAAAATAAACTAAACCTAAACCCTAAACTAAATAAATGAAATAAACTAAAATAAACCTAAACTAAAAAATAAAACCTAAAATAAACCTAAAATGAAATCTAAAACCTAAAAAAAAATAAAATAAAATAAAAAGCCAAACCTAAACCTAAAAATAAAGAACAAAACTAAACATAAAATGAAATGAATAAAACTAAACTAAATAAACATAAACAAAACAAACCTAAAAAAATAAACTAAAATAAATAAACCTAAAATAAATAAAATAAACTAAATAAAAATTAAAAATAAACCAAAATAAAAATAAAATATAAAATAAAATAAATTAAATAAAAAATAAACTAATTAAACTAAAAAAATCCTAAAGCTATCAGTTTACCTAATTATTTTTTTAAAAGAAAAATGAAACCCTAGGCAACCAAGGCCTACCCTAGGCTCTAAATCTAGCTGGGACCACTGAGGCTAAACCCAACTAAGCTAGCTAACCACTGACTTAACCTTAGCAGGCTCTGACCTGAGCCCTAAACCCTGAAAGGCCCTGGGCCCCCTAACCTGACCTAAATACCTGAGCCCAAACTAGAGCCCTGAAACTCTGACCTACCCTACCCTAAATCTAACCTTAAACTAAACCATAAACCCTAAACCACACTAAACCCAAACCCAGCCACCTAAACTAACCAAAACCCCAAACCCTAAACCTAAACCACAAACCTAAAACTAGCCACAAAACAACACTAAACCACCCGTGACTAAAACAACATTAAACACTAAAACCACAGGCCACAAACCTAAACCTAAAACCCTCCTAAACCCCTAACATGGTTTATGGTTATTTTAAGGTTTAAGGTTAGGATTTTAACATTTAGGGTTTAGGGGTTTAGGGTTAGGGTTCTGAGTTTGGGTATGGGTTTAAGGTTTGAGGGATCAGGTTTGAGGGTTGGTTAGGTTTAGGGTTTAGGGTTTTTAAGTTTAGGTTGATGTTTAGGGTTTAATTTAAGGTTTAAGATTTTTTTTTTTTAGTAGGTAAACAAATGAGGTTAAGGTTTTTTTAGCTTATTTAGTTTATTTTTTTTTATTTTATTTTATTTTATTTTTTTATTTTTATTTATTTATATTCGGTTCTTTTAGGTTTATTTATTTTTTTTTAAGTTTTTATTTCAATTTATTTTTTATGTTTAGGTTTAGGTTATTTATTTTAGTTTAGTTTTTTTATTTTATTTTTGGTTTAGGTTTTTATTTTATTTTTGGTTTACTTTAAGCTTTTATTTTATCTTTTTAGGTTTAGGTTTAAGGTTTTTATTTTAGGTTTATTTTTAGGTTATATTTTATTTTAAGTATAAATTTATTTTAATTTATATTTTATTTTAGTTTAGGGTTTAGGTTTAATTTATTTTACATTTAGGTTTTATTTATGTTAGTTTTTATTTTAGTTTAGGTTTAGCTTTATTTTATTTTTTTTAATTTAGGTTTTGGTTTTTTTTAGTAAAAGGTTTAGGCTTGTTTTTTTATTTATTTTTAGGTTTTATTTTTATGTTTATATTTTAGGTTTAGGTTTTTATTTAGTTTATATTTTATTTAGGTTTTTCATTTCTAGGTTTATTTTATTTTATTTAGTTAAGTTTAGGTTTTTATTTATTTTACTTTATTTTTGTTTTATTTTTTATTTTATTTTTAGGTTTAGGTTTGGGTTTAGGATTTATTCTATTTTATTTCTTTTATTTTATTTAGGTTGAAGTTTTTTTATTTATTTTATTTTTAGGTTTTATTCAGTTTAAGTTTAGGTTTTTAGGTTTTTAGGGTTTAGGGATTAGGGTTTAGGGTTTAGGGTTTAGGGTTTGCGGTTTAGGGTTTAGGGTTTATAGTTGTAGGTTTACGGTTTGGGGTTTATGGTTTTGGATTTAGGGTTTAGGGTTTAGGATTTTTAAGGGTTTAGGGCTTAGGTTTTATGGTTGTAGGTTTAGTCTTGTAGGTTTATGGTTTAAGGTTTAGGGTTTATAGTTCTGTTTAAAAAAATTAAGTAAACAAGTGGTTTAAGTTTATTTAGTTTACATAGTTTATTTTAGTTTATTTTATTTTATTTTATTTTAATTTTTATTTAAGTTATTTTTATTTTTATTAAGTTTAGTTTATTTATTTTAGTTTATTTTTTAGGTTTAAGTTTATTTTTTAGTTTAGTTTTATTTTTATTTCAATTTTTAGGCTTAGGTTTTTAGGCTTTTAGTGTTTAGGGTTTACGATTTAGGGTTTAGGGTTTAGGATTTAGGGTTTAGGGTTTTAGGGTTTAGTGTTTAGGCTTTAGGGTTTAGGGTTTTGGGTTTAAGTTTAGTCAGGGTTTAAGTGCAGGTTTAGCATTTTGGGTTTATGGTTTTGGGTTTTGGGTTAGGGGTTTAGGGTTTTAGGGTTTTGGGTTTTGGGTTTAGGGTTTAGGTTTGTAGGTTTAGGGTTTAGGATTTTGGGTTTAGGTTTTAGGGTTTAGGGTTTAGGATTTAGGTTTTAGGTTTAGGGTTCAAGTTTTAATTTAGGGTTTAGTTTTATGGTTTTGGTTTAGGGTTTTAAGTATAGTTTAGAAATAGCATTTAGGGTTAATTTTATGATTTAAGGTTGAGGGTTTAAGATTTAGGATTTAGGATTAAAGGTTTAGGATTTTTTTAAGAAATAATTAAGAAAATCAGTAGGTTTAGGTTAGGGGTTTAGGGTTTTAGGATTTAGGGTTTTATTTATTTTAGTTTAGTTTTATTTTTATTTTGGTTTATTTTTATTTTTATTTAGTTTAGTTTATTTATTTTAGGTTTATTTCTTTAATTTAGGTTTTATTTTTAGTTTATTTTTAAGTTTAGGTTTAGGTTTTTTAGTTAACTTTAATTTTATTTTATTATTTAGGTTAGGTTTTAGGTTTTATAGTTAAGGTTTAGTCTTAGGTTTTAATTTAGGGTTTGGGGTTTTAGGGTTTAGGATTTTAGGGTTTATGGTTTAGGGTTAGGGCTTAGGGTTTAGTGTTTAGGCTTTACGGTTTAGGATTTTTAACGTTTAGGGTTTAGGGTTTAGGGTTTTGGGTTTTGGGTTTTGGTTTTGGGGTTTAGGGTCTTAGGGTTAGGGTTTAGGGTTTAGGGTTATAGGTTTAGGGTTAGTTTTAGGGTTTATGGTTTAGGGTTAGGGTTTTTTATTTCTTTTAATTTTTTTATATTTTTTTATTTTTAGGGTTTAAGGTTTAGGGTTTAGGTTTTAGATTTAGTGTTTAGGTTTTAGTTTAGGTTTATTTTTAAATTAAGTAAATCAATAAGTTTAGTGCTTTTTAAATTTATTTTTAGGGTTTGATTAGGGAGGTAGATTAGGGATTTGGGTTTAGGTTTTAGCATTTAGGGTTTTGGGTTTTGGGTTTTGGGTTTTGGGTTTGGCATTTAGGGTTTTAGAGTTTAGGGTTTATGGTTTAGGGTTGTAGGTTTAGGGCTTAGGGTTTAGGGTTAGGATTTAGGGTTTTAGGATTAGCTTTTAAAGTTTAGGGTTTAGGGTTTTTTAGGATTTAGGATTTATGGTTTAGGGTGTAGGTTTAGGGTTTAGGGTTGTAGGTTTAGGGTTAGTTTTAGGGATTAAGGTTTAGGGTATATGGTTTATTATTTAGGGTTTATGAATTTTTTAAAAAATTAAATAAATTGGTAGATGTAGGCTTTTTAATTTGATTTAGTTTATTTTATTTTTTATTTTTGTTTAGGTTTATTTTTTTATTTTTATTTAGTTTATTTATTTATTTTAGGCTTATTTATTATAATTTAGGTTTTTTATTTTAGTTTATTTTTTATTTTTAAGTTTGGGTTTAGGTTTAATTTTTAGTCAAGTTTTATTTTTATTTTAACTTTAGGTTTAGGTTTTTATAGTTTAGGGTTTAGGGTTTAGGGTTTAGGGTTCAGGTTTTAGTTTAGGTTTATTTTTAAATTAAGTAAATCAATATGTTTAGGGCTTTTTAAATTTATTTTTAGGGTTCGATTAGGCTTTAAGTAGATTAGGGATTTGGGTTTAGGCTTTTGGGTTTTGGGTTTTGGATTTTGGGTTTTGGGTTTGGCGTTTAGGGTTTTAGAATTCATGGTTTATGGTTTAGGGTTGTAGGTTTAGGGCTTAGGGTTTAGTGATAGGATTTAGGGTTTTAGGTTTAGCTTTTAAAGTTAGGTTTTAGGTTTGGGGTTCAAGTTTTAGTTTAGGGTTTAGGGTTTTTTAGGGTTTAATGTTTTTTAGGGTTTAGGATTTATGGTTTAGGGTGTAGGTTTAGGGTTTAGGGTTGTAGGTTTAGGGTTGTAGGTTTAGGGTTGTAGGTTTAGTGTTGTAGGTTTAGGGTTAATTTTAGGCATTAAGGTTTAGGGTATATGGTTTATTATTTAGGGTTTATGAATTTTTTAAAAAAATTAAATAAATAGGTGGTGTAGGTTTTTTAAATTTGATTTAGTTTATTTTATTTTATATTTTTGTTTAGGTTTATTTTTTTATTTTATTTAGTTTATTTATTTATTTTAGGTTTATTTATTTTAATTTAGGTTTTTTATTTTAGTTTATTTTTTATTTTTAGGTTTAGGTTTAGGTTTATTTTTTAGTCAAGTTTTATTTTTATTTTAACTTTAGGTTTAGGTTTTTATGGTTTAGAGTTTAGGGTTTAGGGTTTAGAGTTTATGGTTTAGGGTTTTAAGGTTTTAGGGTTTAGGGTTAGCTGTTTAAGCTTTAGGGTTTAGGATTTTTAGGGTTTAGGGTTTAGGTTTTAGGGTTTAGGGTTTAGAGAAGTTTGGGTTTTGGGTTTGGGGTTTAGGGTTTTAGGGTTTAGGGTTTAGGGTTTAGGGTTGTAAGTTTAGGGTTTAGGGTTTAAGTTTTAGGAATCTGATTTAGGGTTTAGGGTTTTAGGGTTTAAACTTTAGGGTTAGGGTTTTATAGTACTTGAGGTTTAGGGTTTTAAGTTTAGGGTTTAGAGATTTTGTGTTTTGGGTTTTGGGTTTTGGGTTAGGGGTTTAGAGTTTTAGGGTTTAGGATTTAGGGTTTAGGGTTTAGGGTTTAAACTTTAGGGTTTAAGGTTTAGGGATAGGGTTTAGGGTTTAGGATTTAAGGTTTAGTGTTTAGGTTTTAAGTTTAGGGTTTAGGTTTTTATTTAGGGTTTAGGTTTTATGGTTTTTTACGGTTTAGGGTTTATGGTTTAGAGTTTAAGGTTTAGGGTTAGTTTTAGGGTTTAGGGCTTAGTATTTAAGGTTTAGGGTTTTTATTTTAAATTAAGTAAACTAGTATGCTTAGGTTTATTTAGTTTACTTAGTTTATTTATTATTTATTTTAGTTTATTTTATATTTTTTGTTTTTATTTAGGTATATTTTTTATTTTTATTTAGTTTAGATTATTTATTATTGGCTTATTTATTTTAGTTTAGGTTTTCACTTAAATTTATTTTTTTAGGTTTAGGTTTATTTTTTAGTTACGTTTTAATTTTAGTTTATTTCTTAGGTTTAGGTTTTTAAGTTTTTAGGTTTTTAGGGTTTAGGGTTTAGAGTTTAGGGTTTAAGATTTATGGTTTAGGGTTATACGGTTTAGAGTTTTACAGTTTAGGGTTTAGGGTTTAGGGTTTAAGCTTTAGGGTTTTTAGGGTTTAGGGTTTAAGGTTTATGGTTTAGGGTTTAGGGTTTTAGGTTTTGGGTTTGGGGTTTAGGGTTTTAGGGTTTAGGGTTTAGTGTTTAGGGTTGTAGGTTTAGGATTAGTTTTAGGGTTTAGGGTTTTGCATTTTTGGTTCGGTGTTTAGGGTTTTAGAGTTTCGGGTTTAGGGTTTAGGGTCTTTTATTTATTTTTAGGTTTTATTTTAGTTTATTTTTTTGGTTTACGTTTAGGTTTAAGTTTCTTATTTAGTTTAGTTTTATTTTTATTTTATTTTTTAAGTTTAAGTTTTATTATTTATTTTTAGGTTTTGGTTTAGGTTTTTATTATATTTTTTTGAATTTAGGTTTGAGGTTTTTATTTTAGGTTTATTTTTAGGTTTTATTTTTTTAGTTTATCGCTAAATTTATTTTCAGTTAGTTTATTTTGTTTAGTTTAGGGTTTAGGTTTAATTTATTTTAGGTTTAGGTTTCAATTTTATTTATTTTAGTTTAGCTTATTTTTGTTTAGGTTTAGGTTTATTTTATGTTGTTTTTTTTAGGTTTGGGTTTTTTTTAGTTTAAGGTTTACATTTTTATTTATTTACTTTTAGGTTTTATTTTAATGTTTATATTTTAGGTTTAGGTTTTTATTTAGTTTTTATTTTATTTTAATTTAGGTTTATCTTATTTTAATTTTTTTCATTTAGTTTTTATTTTATTTAGGTTTTTGTTATTTTCAAGTTTATTTTATTTTTTTTAGTTTAGTTTAGGTTTTTATTTATTTTATTTTATTTTATTTTTATTTTTTATTTTATTTAATTTTTAGGTTTTAGTTTAGGTTTTTATTTTATTTTATTATTTTATTTTATTTTATTTAGGTTTAGGTTTTTCTATTTAGTTTATTTTTAGGTTTTATTTAGTTGAGGTTTAGGTTATTAGGTTTTTAGGGTTTAGGGTTTAGGGTTTGGGGTTTAGGGTTTAAGGTTTAAGGTTGTAGGTTTTAGGGTTTAGGGTTTAGGGTTTATGGTTTATGGTTTAGGGTTTAGGCTTTTGGGCTTAGGTTTTATTGTTATATGTTTAGTCTTTTAGGTTCAGGGTTTAGGGTTTAGGGTTTTTGGTCTAGGATTTAGGGTTTAGCATTTTTTATTTATTTTAATTTTATTTTATTTTTATTTATATTTAGGTTTATTTTTTTCTTTTTATTTAGTTTAGTTTATTTATTTTTAGCTTATTTATTTTATTTTATTTTTTAGGTTTAGGTTTAGGTTTTTTGTTAGTTTAAATTTATTTTTATTTTATTTTTTTAGGTTAAAGTTTTTAGGTTTTTAATGTTTAGTGTTTAGGGTTTAAGATTTAGGGTTTATAGTTTAGATTTAGTTTAGGGTTTTAGGGTTTAGGTTTTAGGTTTTAGGTTTAGGTTTGGGGTCAATGTTTAAATTTAATGTTTAGGGTTTTAGGGTATAGGGTTTACTTTGAGTTTAGGGTTTAGGGTTTTGGTTTTAGGTGGTTAGAGTTTGTGTTTAAGGTTTAAGTTTAGGGTTGTAGTTTAGGGTTGGTTAGGAGTTTAAGGTTTGCTTAAGTTTGGGTTTAAGGTTTAAGTTTAAGTTTAGGTCTTTAGTTTAAGTTTAATTGTATATTTTAATATTTTAGGGTTTAAGTTAATTTCACAGTTTAGATATTAGGTATGGTTTAGGTTTAAAATTTAGTTTAAGTTTTTCTTAAAAAAATTAAATCTGAGGTTTAAGTTTAAATTTTATTTATTTATTTTATTTTATTTAGTTTAGATTTAGTTTTAGTTTTAGGTTTAGTTTAGGAGGTTTAAGTTTAGGTTTAAGTTTAGGAGTTTAGGTTAAGTTTAGGTTTAGTGTTTAGGGTTTAGTGTTTAAACATTATAGTTTAGGTTTTAGGGTTTAGGTTTAGGTTTAGCATTTAGGACTTCTTAGGGTTTAGGTTGTTTAGGTTTAGGGTTTAAGGTTTAGTTTAGGCTTTATGGTTTTAGTTTTGGTTAAAGTTCAGGTTGATTTGGGTTTAAGTGTAGGTTTAGGGTTTTAGGGTTTGGTTTAGGTTTTGTTTTAGGTTTAGGTTTAGGTTGAGTTTAGTTTGGTTAGTTGGGTTTAGGTTTAGGGTTTTTAGTTTAGGGTTTGATTTAAATTTAGTTTCTCTTTTAGGGTTGTAGGTTTAGGGTTTAGGGTTTGTTTTGTTATTTTTTAAAATTAAGTAAACTAGTAAGTTTAGGTTTATTTAATTTATTTAGTTTATTTTTTATTTATTTTAGTTTATTTTATTTTTTATTTTTATTTAAGTTTATTTTTTATTTAGTTTACTTTATTTATTTTAGGTATTTTTTTTTAGTTTAGGTTTTATATTTTAGTTTATTTTTTTAGGTTTAGGTTTAGGTTTAGGTTTATTTTTTAGTTTAGTTTTATTTTTATTATATTTTTTAGGTTTAGGTTTTATTTTTTATTTTTAGGTTAGGTTTGGTTTGGCTCAATTTCACTCATTTAGGCAAAATTAGGTTAGGTTGGGTTAAGTTGCCCAATTGGTCAAATTAGGTCAAACCAAGAGTTGGATCAAGTTCATACGATCATTTGGGATACATTGGTCAAATTGGGTCAAATTGGTCAAATTGGTCTGGTTTAGTTTGGCTTAGATTTGATTTTGACTCATTTTAATTCATTTGGGTCAAATGGGTTAAGTTGACCAATTTGATCAAATTGGCCAAATTAGCTTGGGTTGGGTGTTGGTTTTGGTTTTCTTGAACAATTAATGATGATTGTAGGCTTTGGTTTCAATTAATTTGGATTTGGTTTTGATTTAGGCCAACTTGAACCTTTAGGTCAATTTGGGGTAGTCAATTGGGTTAGGTCCAATCAAGGCTTTGGTCAAGTTCAACAATCAATTTGGAATGAACTTGAGCCATTGGTTGCAGTCAATTTGGTTTATATTTTTGATTTGGTCCAATTTAGTCTTTTAGGTCAGTTTTGGTCAACTTGGGTCAAGAGGGCCAATTGGGGTTGGTTTGACTCTATTGAAGGTCAAGTCATATTCAAATATTGATTTTGATTTGGTAAGAATCATTTGTTTCAAGGGATTTGACTTAGGTTGAAATTTGGCTAGTTTACATTTATATGGGTTAAGGTGTTGACTTGGTCAAATAACCAAGTTGACTTGGTTTGAGCCAATTTGTGACAATTGATCAAGCTAGGGTGATCAACAATCATGATGGGAGGATTTGATGGGCTTTGTTCAATCCGATTTGGCTAGGATTAGAACTTGGCTCAAATAGGTCAAATTGGCCACTTTAGGTCAACTAGACCAATTTGGTTTAGTTGGCTTGATTTTGGGTTAATTTGATTTAGTTGAGTTTATATATGGATTTAGGATTGATATATAAATTCAATTGCCATTGGCTTAGGTTCAAATGGGTTTTGGTTCATTTGAACATTTCAAGTAAGGGTTAAGTTGGGTTTGACTTAGTTTATTTTGGTTTGGCTTGATCATTGTAGATTTCATTTATATTTATGAATATGATTGAAGGTATGATTGATTATTCATGAAAACCAAGTTGGGTCATGTGGCTTTGGTTTGGATTTTGATTTGGTTTGATTTAGTTTTGATGATTTAAATGTATATTTCATTTAAATTTGTGAAGATGATTGAACATATGATTGATTTGTGAGAAAATTAATTGAGTTTGACTTGATTTGGATTAAGATTTGGCTACGTCCATGGAATAGGTCATATGGCATAGGAAGGGTTTTGATTTAGTTTGATTTAGCTTGATTAATTTTTGACCATTTGAATGTAGATTTGATTTATATTTAGGAAGATGATTGAAGATAAAAATTTATTATGAGAAAATCAATTGATTTTGGATTAATTTGAGTTAAGATTTGGCTAAGTCCATGGGATAGGTCATTATTGCTTAGGAAGGGTTTCAAGAAGGATTTGATCATGGGCTTCAATCATTTAGTTTTAGAATGGGTTTGGATTTGGATTTGAATATATTGTTTAAATTGAACTTGAGGTTTGGTTTGAGAAGGTGAACATGGATTAGATTTGGGTTATCCGGTAGGTGGATTATCCTAATCCCTAAGACATAACATAATCCTATGGTTAACCTTTCTAAGTCTTTAGGCTTAGGTTAAGTGTTTACCTAATTGTTAGAAGTGTCTTATGACTAGGGAAGTCTTAGTGTCTAGAAGACTCCTAAGTCTAAGATGGGAAGATAAAATTCGCACTCTAAACGTGAGGTCAACATGCCTTAGGCACCATAGTGTTACCCTTGGAGATAGATGATTGGAAGACCAAAGCCAATTTTCATATTATTATGAATACATCTTTCAACATTTTGGTTAGATCATGGATACTTGAGAACAATATAGTTCCATTGTCTCTACATCAGTGTATGAAGTTTGTGATAGGTGGGATCATCTATGTGTCAAAGGAGATCTCAAGCCATTTAAAATTCAAATTCATATATGATGATGCGGCTTACTACCTTCCTCAAAATCAACATGTCTATTTTCGTGAACTTGGCTAAAGTTTAAAAATAAAATATAAAAAAAGAAAAAAAGAATGAGAAAAAGAAAAGGAAAAAAAAGAGAAAATGAAAAAGAAAATAAAAGGGAGCAAAAATAAACTTGGAGGAAGAAGTGGAGCCTCACATTAGATTCCACCAACAGTTCGTTACTCCATTCAAACATATGGGTAGGATGACCTCCGGGTAGAAGAGGCGGATCGAGGTAATCCCAGGGGTGGAAAATCTCCCTATTGGACACCCAATAGAAGATATATCCCAACTACCAGGAGTACACACGTTATCCATATAGACTTAGATTCTAGTTCATAGGATGAGTCTTATATGGTTAGCACACCGCTAGCTCTTCTCACAGATTCCTTAGAGGTGACTTGAGCTAGATAGCGATGAAGATCACGCTCCAAAGTAAAGCATAAGTGTATCCATGTCTATATACGAAATAGTTAGGCATCTGTTGGGAATTTTAGCTTTAACCCTACTTTCCTCTCAAAAAGCTGAGGGTTTGGTAGTAAAAGAAGCCCTTAAATCATCCACATGTGTGAAGACTCTGAGGTTCTTTCTAGGAGCATCATCCTCAAGTTAAGAAGTTGATGTAGAACTTGAAGATGATTTTATATAAAGATTTAATAGAATTATCTTTTGATTAGTACTTGCCTTGTGTTCATAATTTAGCAAAGAAAGGGTTAATCCCAGATACTTGGTCAAAGCACAGGTTAGACTACTTTGAAATAATTTGGAATAATAAATGCAAAACCTCTCAATCAAGACTAGGACTAGGAATCGATATAGTGGGTCTAGTCGATGATGACGATTACTGCTTAGTCAACACCAATCATTTGGAATCTGATAAGTTCTTTTCAAATCAAATTAACTTGAGGATGTAGAAACTTCATATGATCCAAATGATTTTGAAATCAAAGATTGCCATAGTTCAAAGAAGAGATCAAGTCAACCATTGATGAGCTCAAGGAAATCAACTTAAGAACATCAGTTCTTTATTGAATGAAATTGAAACCAATGACTTAGTTAGGCTATTGATTGAGTTTAAGGACTACTTTGCATGGAGTTATGAAGAGATGCCTAGATTTTCTCTTGACATAGTAGTCCATAAACTAGTAATAGAGCCTACTGCTAACTCTATCAAGCAAGCTCCTAGACGCATGCGATTAGACATAGAGCAATAAGTCATTTCTTAAGTCAAGAAACTGATCGATGTTGGTTTCATCTGGGAAGAAAAATATCCTACTTGGTTAGCTAGCATCATCTCAGTTAAGAAAATGAATGGCCAAATTCACATATGCATCAATTTTAGGGATTTAAATAAGCATGTTGAAAAGAATAATTTCTACTACTAATCCTGGAGTTGATGGTGGACATTGCCTCATCTTATGTAGTCTTCTATTTCATGGATGGCTCATCTGGATATAACTAAATAAAGATGACCCCTAAAGATGAAAGAAACACTACTTTTAGAACCCGTCAATCTATCAAAAGGTCATGCCTTTCACCATCAAAATCCCGATGCTACATACTAGCAGGCTATGACTCGAATCTTCAACAAACTCATTCATCATCAAGTAGAGTGCTATGTCAATGATCTCATGGTCGAAAATACAGAAAAGGAATACCATCTCTTTGACTTGAGAGTAGTTTTTGAATAGTTTACAAAATTTAACCTCAAAATTAACCCCTTAGAGTGTGCATTCAAAGTAGCTTCAGGAAAATTCCTTGGGTTTGTTGTCCGACACTAGGGAATCAAAATCGATCTGAAGAAGATCAAGGCGATATTAGAAATGCCACCCCCTAAAAGTTTAACTCAACTCAGATCATTCTAAGGGCAGTTGGCATATCTAAGATGCTTTATGTCCAACCTATTAGGAAGATGTCAGTCATTCTCAGCACTTATCAAAAAGGATGCCAAGTTCAAGTGGGATGACAAGTGTGAGCATGCCTTCAAAGACATCAAGCATTACCTGATGAAGCTGTCTATTGTAGCAGCCCCTATATCAGGCAAACTGCTAATACTTTACACTACTACGTTAAATGACTCCCTTGGTTCTTTATTGGCCCAAGCCAATGACGAAGGAAAGGAAAACACACTCTACTACCTTAGTCATTGTCTAATCCCTACTAAGGCTAATTATCCACCCATTTAAAAGCATTGTCTATCTTTAATCTTTACATCCCAAAAGTTATAGCACTACATACTTCCTTATAAGGTGAACTGAATCTCTATGATCAATCCACTACAGTATCTCATGACACGATCGATGCTATACAGAAGATTGGCACAACGGTCCATGATCCTCTTGTAGTTTGGCATTACCTTCATACCCGTCCGTGCGATAAAAGGATAGCTAGATTTCTTAACACCCCACTTCTATGACCTTTTCCTTAGTGATCTCCATGAACAAATCATGAACTTAGGGATACTAGCATTCACCCTTGAGATATACTTTGATGGTGCTTTCTCTCAGGAGAAGAACCACAATCTACTATTCCAAGATAGGAAGGGTAGAAATAGTTCTCTTAACTTACGGCAATGTGATGATTCTCATATCATCTGTCAATCATTGCACCAATAAAGCTAAATATGAGGCTTTAATTTTTGGTTTGGGTTAGTCGTTACTCTAGCATCACATCAACATCTTGAGATTCTCATAGTTATCAACCAAATTCTTTGGGTCTTATAAGGTTATAAAGCCCAAGCTCCATCACTATTAGTACCATGGAGTTGTTGGCCCAAATCCTAGAGGTTACCATTTATAAGATTCCTCGAGGAGAATATCATAGCATATGATTTACCCAAGCTTTCAAGGAGTTGGCATGTCAGATGAGTCCATATAAATAAAGGTCCAAAATAGACTTATCCTTATTGATATTAAACTCATCAAAAAGTACTCTCTTGAAGGGGAGCTTGCCATTGCCATGAAGGATGAGGAGTTAGATTAGAGGCAACCATTCATGGATTACTTAAATAAAGGCAAACTATCTCAAGAAGTCCAAGCCCATCGGATGAAGCGAGCATATTCTATGCTCTTATGAATGGTGTCTTATCTGACTTTTAATTATATGTGGTTATGTTGTTTAGACAAAAGCGAACTGTAATATCATGGTAGAGGTATATAGGATTATGTGGACCAATCGGTCCAAAGGTAAAAGCCAAGATTAAGAGACTAGAATACTACTAGTCATCGATGATCAAATATTGCATGGATATGGCTAGGCGATGCAACCAATATCAAATACACGGTGTGGTCCTAGACCAACCACCCAACATTTTACATCCTACATTAGCCTCATGGCCATTCGAGTGTTGGGATACCGAGATAGTGGGTCCAATTGATCCTCCTTCTTCCAAGGGTCATTGATTCATCTTAGCTAGTATTGACTACTTTTCTAAGTGGGCGAAGGCGATTCAGCTTAGAGAGGCCATAGCTCCATGTGTTTTTAGAAACCATATTATATATAGGTTGAGTGAATGAATTATATGATAATGGCACTACATTCAAGAGCACTGAGATCAACAACTTTGACCAGAGACATAGTATAGATTGGAGATTTTCTACCATCAACTACCCGAGGGCAAACAGCTTAGCAGAAGCCTTCAAAAAAACTCTCATTTAGATACTAAAGAAGAAGCTCGATAATAATAAGTGATAGTGGCATGAGCAGTTATTTGAAGCTTTATGGGCCTACCACACCATATATATAACTCCAACTCAGTCTACTCCTTTCCCCTTAGTGTATGGGTCTGAAATTGTTCTACCATTAGAAGTCCAACTCCCATCACTAAGATAGCTATGTGTAGCAAAATCATAAGAGAGCAGAATGCCAAGTTGCGATTAGAAGAGCCCGAAGGTATGGAAAAGTGATGCCTGCAGGCATGCCAAAACCTAAAGTTGTACGATGCTAAAATGATTCAAGCTCATAACAAGTTAGTACGTCCTAGAGCTTTTCAAGTAGGAAACCTTATTTAAGTTCTAAGTAGACCAATTTTTGCATGTCGTAAGATGGGAGGCAAGTTTGAACCCAATTGAGATGGCCCTTTTGCCATAGAGAAAACCTACCACGGAGGATCTTATCAGCTTATTAATCATAAGGGAGAGTATCCAATGCTTCCAATCAATGAGATCTACTTAAAGATATATTATAAATCATGTTTGAAAATAATTATCATCAATGAAAATTTAATTTCAAATTCAATCTCTTCCACGTTGAAAGTATTCTTATTTACGAATCTGACATAATGTATTTAAGGTAGGTGTAAGGAATCTAAGTGATGTCCTATCCTTCATCGACACAACACAAACATATAAAAAAACACATATCTTTTTTCTTGAGCTACTCAGAGTTGAGATAACACCGCTAGTGGCACTCACTCAGTAGCTGCTCTAGGTCAGGCTGACGTACTACCCTGCTACTATGTCACTTTAGTGGTCTTCTTGCTTTGGAGGATATAAGTATGCTACACTTTCCTTTCTTACTTGGCCACTGTACACCAATGAGGGCCTTGTTAGTTTAATAGGCCTTATTGCATGGATGGTAAGCTACCTCATGTTGGCTTCATTTAAGAGGATATGAATCTACTATGCTTTGTTCTTAGATTAGCCTTCTTGAACTGACTGGGTCAAGTATATTTGAGGTTTAGGATAAGTCCCCTAATAGCTCCTTATCTCCTGATTGCTTTAAGTCAAGGTCTAGTCCTTCCTTGGAGCTCCCCACTTAGTAGTCTCTCTAAGATAGATAGCATCTATCTCGCTGATGATAGACTATTCCGATGATCAGTTCTACTTAAAAAGTTGTAAGCCTACACTCTTTCTTTCCAGATTGATCATTGCACACCGATGGGCACCTTAGGTTGGGTGGTTCTCACTATGCTGATGGATACACCACTCATGCTGACGGATACACCTTAGGTTGGTTGGTTCTCAGACCTTACGATACACCACTCATGGCAGATGTAGTCTGCTACACTTTCTCCTTGTGTTGGCCATGATACACCTATAGGCTTTCTTTTCCAGGGATCAGGATAACGCTCCTAGCAGCACCTCCTTTTTGGGCACTATATTTGGATCACATCTTTTGTGACCCCATTTAGACACTACCTGGGTTACTATCAGATTGGACATTTCCCCTTTCCTAGTAACCACCCCTATGGTTGGAGAATCCATCTATGGATGTCGATTCTCCCTTGGTCCAAGTAAATCAGAGACAAGTCAAGGCGACATAGCCTTCTTTGTCCCTCACACACCAATAGGTCCATAAAATATATAAACAAATATATATTTACTTGTGGATTAGGAGGACACCCATAGTAGTACCTTTTCCTAAACAGGTATCCTATCTTTAAGGCAATGTCAGCAAAACTCCCTATAGGAATCACTTGACTACTCTTGAGTTGATATAACTCTCGAGTTCCATTCACTCAGTAATTGCCCCTAAGTTGAGTTTGATTTATTGCGCTACCAATAGGTCACCCCAATGGTTGTTCCATGCTTTAGAAGAAGTAAGTTTGCTACGCATTCTTCTTAGCATAGTTATTGCACACCAAAGGAAACCCCTTAGGTTGGCTAGCTCTACACTATGGCCAGTAGACTATCCCATTGGATTTATAAATCTGAGATAGAATAAGTCTAATATAGCTCCTTCTCAGTGGGTCCATCGCACATTGATATGGTCTATAAATTAAATCTATCAAATTTTATTAAGCTCACATCCTAGTGAATATGCCCTCAATTTAAAATCAAACTAAACCAAACAAACCATATCAAATCACATGAAATTAAGATAAAATTAATCCTGACTACTTTTGAGTTGACATAAGTCCCCATTGACATTCACTTAGTTGTTGGCCTAGGTCAGGTTCAATTTGTTGTGTATCCAATAGGTCTCCCTAGTGGTTGTTCCTTGCTTTGGGAGATGTAAGTCTACTATGCCTTCTTCCTAGCACAGCCATTGTACACCTTTGGATTTGTAAACCTGAGGTTGGTCAAGGTTGATATAGCCCCTTCTTAGTGGGTCCATTGCACACCGATATGGTCCATACATTTACTCAGATTAAATTAAACACAATTTAATTTTCTTCAATAGACTTAAATCACACCCTTCTCCCTAGTGGAGCCCCAAATCATAAATAAACAAGTCAATCAATGAAATCAAATTCAAAATCAACCTCCCAAGTGGAGCCAAATTAAACCAACTCCCTCAGTAGAGTCTAAATCAAAGAAATCTAATCAAACTCTCATCCCCAGTGGATACATCCCCAAACAAATCTATGAAATCGAACACAAATCCCAATCCCTAGTGGATAGACCAGTGGAAGGTTAATATACTCGATCCCTAGGGAACTCGAGCCCATATCTCTAGCAGATATGCCTCCACATCAATTAAAATAAAACAAATTAAAGTCAATTCAATCTTAATCCCCGGTGGATTATAGATTCTTATCCCCAGCATATCTTCTTTCCACAAATCATATAATCAAATTAAACTCAAACCTTATCCCTAGTAGATTTTCATCTTCTATGCCCTCGACATAGACCCCTCAAATGTCATGTCCAATGCATGTGATCCCCTAGCTGATCTCCCTCCATGTTATTGACATGGAATTATTATCAAATCTTATTTCTTCTCTTATGCACACCTTTAATACTTCAACCAAAAGCCTAACAATGTATTCGTTCAAATTACATCATCTTAACATTGTAATCAACATTTTATGATTTGTGAGGGTGCAAGCTCAAACTAAATATATAATATCATGCTAAACATATTATAGTGTGAATTAACACTATATTATATTTTAAAATATGTTGTTATATTATAATTTGCTATAATATAATATATTGTCTAACATTACACCTCATTAGAATCACTTAAAAGAAACAAATAACAAAATTTCTCAAAATATGAAAAATGTTCATTTTGGATGTAAAATTGTTATTTTCATATTAAAAATGGTACAAAATAGCATAATTTTGGTGTTGCTTCTTATAGTGTGCCATGAATTTGGCTAAATTCTTCCATCTCAACCTTCAAATTAACATTTTTGTGTGTTTTGACTCAATGTATTATAACAAAAGTAAAACATACTAAAATATATAATAAGATTTACTAACACACCACCACACAATATATATGTGAAGTTATATTGTTATGTACATTATATTTTAATATTCTTTCATATAATATATTATCTTATTACACCTTAAAATGAATCACTTTAAGCAAAATATTATAAAATTTGGTTGAAAAATGAACATTTATTTTGGATGCAAAATTCAATTCTTTTGATTAAATGACACACCATAGCACACCCGAATGATGTTCCCTAAAGCTTACCTTAAATTTGGCCAAATTCCACCATCTTAGCCTATAAATCAATATTTTTATGAATTATACCAATACAAACTCTACTACATCATAGTATAACAAACTAAAATATGTTAAACAACATGTAGTAATACACAATATTATGCTATAATGCATGATGCTACACTATGTTAAGGCATCCTATATTATAATACACTATAATATATTATATTTTATTATTGCATATCACATCACAAGGGATTGCTTAAGATAAAAAATTATAAAATTAGTCTAAACAATAAAAAACTATATATTTTAGTTGTATCAATTACATATTTTAAATTGAAATAATACATTATGTTGTCATGCTCTACCTATTATGAATTTGGCCAAATTCCACCATTTTAAAGTCTAAATCAACATTTTTAAAAATTATCATAGTGTAGGCTCGACTGCATGATTGTAAAATACTAAATGAATTTAAAATGTGTAGAATAATATATTATGTTATATGATGATATACTATGCTAAAACATATTATATTTATTTTTAACATAAAATCTTACTTTTTGGACTACAAGTGGCATAGCACACCTTTGGTACTACAACCTAATTCCCACTTCAAATATAACAAATTTCACCATCTGATTTATTAAATCAAAATTTATATAATTTATATTAATATAGACTATAAGGCACAATACCATAATATACTAAAACATTTCAAGACATCTTATAACATCCAAAAACACATCACTACGTGCTCAAATATATGATGCTACATTATATTATAATAAATGGTATTATAATATGATTTAGGGTTAGGGTTTAGGGTATTCAAATCTCTAATAGTCAAGGGAAAGTCTCTTGAAGTCATTTTCTTTAGGTACCATAACTATGTTAGAAATAGGTCATTCTATAGATCTACTCTTAATTACATCTTTATTCAATGTTTAGGGTTTAGGGTTAGTTTAGGGTTTATGATTTAGGGTTTGGGGTTTAAGGTATAAGGTTTAGGGTTGTAGTTTTTAGGGTTTAGGGTTTATGATTTAGGGTTCAGGGTTTAGGATCTATAGTTTTAGGGTTTAGGGTTTAGGGTTTTTAAGGTTTAGGGTTTAGGGTTTAGGATATAAGTTTTAGGTTTAGGGTTTAAGTTTTTTTTTAATAGAGAACAAATTCAAATTCAACATTTCTTTTTTTTTTATTTCATCAACCAAGTAGCACCCCAAGTTTTCTATGAAATAAATGACAACATAGATAAAAAAATGAGCACCCATAGAGCAAATCAAAAACCCTAAATAACTAGAACCGTCTCTACTATAAAGACATAGTTCCATAAACAACAAATTAGACTAGTCATTCTTCTGTTTATCTAGTTCCCATCAGAACCACCCCTGCCTCTTGAGTATCGAGATCTACCATCATATCCATGATCTCTCCCTCTGCCACCACCATGGTGTAACCATTGCTCCTCCCACCTCCATAACCACCCTTTGCTCGACCACCACCTCCATATCCACCATCACCTCAGATCCACTAGCACCTCCATCCCCACCACCATTAGACCAGCCTCCATCTTCACCTCCACTTCAAGATCTAAAGTGAGCCTAGTTGACAGTGATGTTCCTAACATCAAGGTTCTAGCCATTCTTAGGGTTTAGGGTTAGTTTAGGGTTAGTTTAGGGTTTAGGTTAAGGATTAGTTTAGGGTTTATGGTTTAGGGTTTAGGGTTTAGGGTTTAGGGTTAGTTTAGGGTTTATGGTTTAGCATTGTAATTTTTAGGGTTTAGGGTTTAAGGTTTAGGGTTTTAGGGTTTAGGATTTAGGGTTTAGGGTTTAGGGTTTAGGGTTTAGGGTTTTAAGGTTTAGGGTTGTAGGTTTAGGGTTGTAGGATTAGGGTTTAGGGTTTAGGGTTAGTTTCACGGTTTAGAGTTTATGGTTTAGGGTTTAGGTTTTAGGGGTTAAGGTTTTTTTTTATTAAGTAAACCAATAGGTTTAGGTTTATTTAGTTTATTTTATTTTTTATTTTTATTTAGGTTTGCTTTTTTTAGTTTAGTTAATTTTTTTTGTTTAGGTTTTTTAATTTAGTTTATTCTTTAAGTTTAAGTTTATTTTTTAGTTGAGTTTTATTTTTATTTTATTTTTTAGGTTTATGTTTTATTTTTTATTGTTAGGTTTAGGTTTAGGTTTTTATTTTATTTTTTTAGGTTTAGGTTTTAAATTTTTATTTTAGGTTTATTTTTATTTTATTTTATTTTATTTAGTTTAGGTTTAAGTTTAGGTTTATGTTTAGTTTATTTTAGTTTAGGTTTAGGTTTATTTTATTTTGTTTATTTTATTTTTTTCTATGTTTTTGTTTTTTTTAGTTTAGGGTTTAGGTTTTATTTTCTATTTATTTTTAGGTTTTATTTTTAGGTTTATTTATTAGGTTTAGGTTTTTATTTAGTTTTTATTTTATTTTATTTTAAGTTTATTTTATTTTTATTTTAGGTTTAGCTTTTATTTTATTTAGGTTTTCTATTTTATTATTTTGTTTAGGTTTTTATTTATTTTATTTTAGTTTAGTTTTATTTTTTTATTTTATTTCTTTTTTAGGTTTAGGTTTAGGTTTAGGTTTTAGTTTATGTTTTTATTTTATTTTATTTTTTTCATTTTATTTTGATTTAGGTTTGTTTATTTATTTTATTGTTAGGTTTTATTTAGTTTTGGTTGAGGTTTTTAGCTTTTTAGGGTTTAGGGTTTAGGGTTTAGGGTTTAGGTTTTAGGGTTTAGGGTTTAAGGTTTAGGGTTTAGGGTTTAGGATTTAAGTTTTAATTTAGGGTTTAAGGTTTTTTTTAATAGAGAACAAATTAAAATTCAACATTTATTCTTTCAATTTCATTAAGTAGCACCCCAACTTTTCTAAGACATGGATGACATAGATCAAAATTGAGCACCCATTGAGCAAATCAAAATCTTTAGATAAGTAACCATCTCTCGTAGAAGTTTCATAAACAATTAGGTTCTTGGTTTCTCTTTTAGAACCATTTTGGCGGATGCCATCATATCCCGATCTCTCCCTCCACCACCACCATGGTTGTAACCTGTTGCTCTTTCCATAGCCAGGTTCGACCACCACTTCCATATTCGTCAGCACCTCCAGATCCCCCACCATCACTATGATTTTGCCTCGTTTGCCTCCACCTATGTAGTAGCCTAGTTTATGATGTTCATTTTAGTCAAGGTTATTTCTTAGGGTTTAGGGTTAGTTAATGGTTTACAGTTTAGGGTTTAGGCTTGTAGGTTTTAGGATTTAGCGTTCATAGTTTAGGGTATAAAGTTTATGGTTTAGGGTTTTAGGGTTTTGGGTTTTGGGTTTAGGGTTCAGGATTTAGGGATTTAGGGTTTATGGCTAAGGGTTTATGGTTTAGGGTATAGGGTTTAGGAATTAGTGTTTAGGGTTTTTTTTATTAAGTAAACATATAGGTTTAGGTTTATTTAGTTTATTAGTTTATTCTTTATTTATTTGAGTTTATTTTATTATTTTATTTTTATTTAGGTTTATTTTTATTTTTTATTTAGTTTAGTTTATTTATTTTAGGTTTGTTTATTTTATTTTAAGTATTTTATTTTGGTTTATTTTTTAGTTGATTTTTACTTTTATTTTATTTTTTAGGTTTAGGTTTTATTTTTTACTTTTGGATTTAGGTTTAGGTTTTAATTTAAATTATTAGGTTTAGGTTTTAGGTTTTTATTTTATGTTTATTTTTAGGTTTTACTTTTTAGTTTAGGTTTAGGTTAATTTATAATTTATTTTATTTTATTTAGTTTAGGTTTAGGTTTAGGTTTAGTTTAGGTTAGGTTTAAGTTTAGGTTTTATTTATTTTAGTTTAGTTTATTTTTGTTTAGGGTTTAGGTTTTATTTTTTATTTATTTTTAAGTTTTATTTTTAGGTTTATTTTTTAGGTTTGAGTTTTATTTAGTTTTTATTTTATTTTATTTTAGGTTTATACTATTTTTATTTTATTTAGGTTTAGGTTTTTTAATTTGTTTTATTATTAGGTTTCATTTGGTTTAGGTTTAGGTTTTTAGGTTTTTAGGGTTTAGGATTTATGTTTTATAGTTTACCTTTAGGGTTTAGGGTTTACGATTTTAGAATTGAGGGTTTTAGTGTTTAGAGTTAGGGTTTAGAGTTTAGTGTTTAGGCTTTAGGGTTTAGGGTTTTGAGGGTTTAGGGTTTATGGTTTAGGGTTAGGGTTTAGGGTTAGTTTAGGGTTCAGGGTTTAGGCTTTAGGGTTTAGGGTTTAAGGATTTTTAGATTTGAAGGTTTAGGGTTTAGTGTTTAGGGTTTTTAAAATTAAGTAAACTTGCAGGTTTCGGCTTAATTAGTTTAGTTTGTTTATTTTAAGTTTTCTATTTATGTTTATTTTTTATTTTTATTTGGTTTAGTTTATTTTTTTAGGTTTATTTATTTTATTTAGGTTTTTTATTATAGTTTTTTTTCTAGGTTTAGGTTAAGGTTTATACTTATTTTCTCGGTTAGTTTTATTTTTTTTCTTTTTTAGGTTTAGGTTTAATTTTTATTTTTTAGGTTTAGGTTTAGGTTTTTATTTAATTTTCTTAGGTTTAGGTTTTAGGTTTTTATTTTAGGTTTACTTTTAGGTTTTATTTTTTAGTTTAGGTTTAGGTTTAGGTTTATTTTTAGTTTATTTTTTTTAGTTTAGGATTAAAGTTTATTTTATTTTAGGTTTAGGTTTTATTTATTTTAGTTTATTTTATTTTGGTTTAATTTTAGGTTTATTTTATTTTATTTATTTTAGGTTTAGGTTATTTTTTTAGTTTAGGGTTTAAGTTTTATTTTTTATTTATTTTTAGGTTTATTTTTTAGGTTTAGGTTTTAATTTAGTTTTATTTTATTTTATTTTTATTTTACATTTTGTTTTTATTTTATTTAGGTTTTTAAATTTTAGGTTAATTTTTTCTTGTAGTTTAGTTTGGTTTTTATTTATTTTATTTTAGTTTAATTTTTATTTTATCTTTCTGTTTAGGTTTATGTTTAAGTTTAGGTTTAGGTTTAGCTTTTAGTTTAAGTTTTTATTTTATTTTTTTATATTTTATTTAGTTTTAGGTTTTTTTATTTATTTTATTTTTAAGTTTTATTTAGTTTAGGTTTAGGTTTTAGGTTTTAGGGTTTAGGGTTTAAGGTTTAGGGTTTAGGGTTTAGGGTTTAGGTTTAGGGTTTAGGGTTGTAGGTTTTAGGGTTTAGGGTTTAGGGTGTTAGGTTTTAGGGTTTAGGGTTTAGGGTTTAGGGTTTTAAGGTTTAGGGTTTAGCATTTAGTGTTGTAGGTTTATGGTTTAGGGTTTGGGGTTTAGGGTTCATTTTTGGGTTTAGGGTTTAGGGTTAGGGTTTATTTTATTTATTTACTTTTTTTGTTTAGATTAAGTAAACTCATAGGTTTAGGTTTATTCATTTATTTTTATTTATTTTAGTTTTTATTTATTTATTTTTATTTAGGTTTATTTAAAATTTTATTAAGTTTAGTTTATTTTTTTAGGTTTAGGTATAGGTTTATCTTTTAGTTTAGTTTTATTTTTTTTAGGTTTAGGATTTATTTTTTTATTTTTAGGTTTAGCTTTATGTTTTTATTTTATTTTTTTAGGTTTAGGTTTTAGGGTTTATGGTTTAAGGTTTTCAGGGTTTAGGGTTTAGGGTTTTTGGTGTTTCTTTTAACATAGAAAAAATTCATTTTCAATGTTTCTTCCTTTCGATTTCATCAACTAAGTAACACACCAAGTTTTCTTAAACACAAACGATGACATAGATAAAAATTCAGCACGCATAAAGCAAATCAAAATCAGGATAAATAAATTGTCTCTCTTATAAAGATAGTTATAAGCGTAGGTTAATTCTTATTTCCTTATTTTGAACCACCACGGCTCTCAGTGGCTATCCACCATCATCCTCGATCTCTCACTCTACCACCATGGTTGTAACCTCCATCGCTTATAACCATTTTTGACCACCTCCATATCCAAGACCTCTAGATCACACACACCATTTTAGTTTTTACCTCGCTAGATCTAGGCAGTTTGGTTGTGGTGATGTTCCTACTATCAAGGTTTCCCATTCTTAGGGTTTAGGTTTAGGTTTAGGTTTATTAGGTTTCAGAGTTTAGGTTTACTTTTAAATTTATTTAGTTACTTTATGTTTAGCTTTAAGGTTTAGGGTTTAGGGTTTAGGGTTTTAGGGTTTAAGCTTTTTGGGCTTATGGCTTTAGTTTTTTTTAGGTTTAGGGTTTTAGGGTTTATTTATTTTAGGTTTAGGGTTGTAGGTTTAGTGTTAGTTTTAGGGTTTAGGGTTTAAGATTTAGGTTTTAGGTTTTTAGGATTTTAGGGTTTAGCATTTTTAGGGTTTGGGGTTTAGGGTTAATGTTTAGGGTTGTAGACTTTAGGGATTAGGGTTAAGGGTTTAGGGGTTAGGGTTTTATGGTTTAGGGTTTAAGGATTAGGGTTGTTGGTTTAGGATTTTGAGTTTTTCTATTTGTTTTTATTTTTTTTATTTTTCCATTTTGTTTTAAATTAAGTAAACTGGTAGGTTTAAGTTTATTTAGCTTATTTAGTTGATTTTTTATTTATTTCAATTTATTTTGCTTTTTATTTTCATTTAGTTTAGTTTTTTTAGCTTATTTTTGAGGTTTAGGTTTAGGTTTAGGTTTATTTTTTAGTTTAGTTTTATTTTTATTTTATTTTTTAGGTTTATGGTTTATTTTTTAATTTAGGTTTTATTAGGTTTTAGGTTTAATTTTGGGTTTCTATTTTAGGTTTATTTTTAGGTATTATTTTTTAGTTTAGGTTTATGTTTATTTTTAGTTTATTTTATTTTATTTAATTTAGGTTTAGGTTTGGGCTTAATTTATTTTAGGTTTCATTTATTTTAGTTTAGTTTATCTTAATTTAGGTTTAGGTTTATTTTATTTTTTATTTTAGGTTTAGTTTTTTTTTAGTTTAGGGTTTAGGTTATTTATTATTTATTTTTTAGGTTTATTTTTTAGGTTTAGGATTTTATTTAGTTCTTATTTTATTTTATTTTAGGTTTATTTTAGTTTAGTTTTTATTTTTTATTTTATTTTTTATTTTAGGAATAGGTTTAGGTTTAAGTTTTAGTTTATGTTTTTATTTTATTTTATTTTACTTTATTTTGGTTTAGGTTTTTTTATTTATTTTATTTTTGGGTTTTATTTAGTTTAGGTTTTTTTAAATTTTTTTTAGGTTTAGGGTTTTGGGTTTAGGTTTTAGGTTTATTTTAGGTTTTATTTTTTTTTAGTTTAAGTTTGGGTTTATTTTAGTTTATTTTATTTTATTTAGTTTGGTTTAGGCTTAGTTTATTTTAGGTTTAGGTTTAGGTTTTATTTATTTTAGTTTAGGTTTTAGTTTAATTTATTTTGTTTATTTTATTTTTATTTTAGGTTTAGTTTTTATTTTTGTTTGGGGTTTGGATTTTATTTTTCATTTTTTAAGTTTTATTTTTGGTTTATTTTTTTAGGTTTAGGTTTTATTTAGTTTTTATTTTATTTTAGGTTTATTTTCTTTTATTTAGTTTATTTTATTTTATTTATGTTTATTCTTAGGTTTTTTTTTATTTTATTAGTTTAGGTTTTATTTATTTTTTATTTTAGTTTATTTTAAAATTTATTTTATTTTATTTTTTAGGTTTAAGTTTATGTTTAGTTAGGTTTTTATTTTAATTTATGTTTATTTTTTATTTATTTATTTTTTTTAGGTTTTATTTACTTTAGGTTTAGGTTTTTTTTTAGGTTAGAGCTTTTGGGGTTTAGTTTAGGGTTTAGCATTTAGGGTTTAGGGTTAAGTGTTTAGGGTTAGGGTTTAGGGTTTAGGGTTTAGTGTTTAAGCATTAAGGTTTAAGGTTTTTAGGGTTTAGAGTTTAGGGTTTAGGGTTTAGGGTTAGCATAGGGTTTAGGCTTTAGGTTTAGTTATAGGTAGTTTAGGGTTTAGGGTTTATGGTTTTAGGATTAGTTTAGGGTTTAGGTTTTAGTTTAGGTTTAGGTTTAGGATTTTAGGTTAGGGTTAGTTTAGTTAGGTTTAGGTTTAGGGTTTTAGGTTTAGGTTTAGTTTAGTGTTTTAGGGTTTAGGTTTTAGTTTAGGTTTAGGGATTAGTTTAGGTTTAGGGTTTAATGATTTAGGTTAGTTTTTAGGTTTAGGGTTTAGGGTGTATAGGGTTTGGTTTAGGATTAGTTAGGTTTTGCTTTTTTTAGTTTATTTTTTATTTATTTTGTTTACTTTATTTTATTTTTTAAGTTTTTTATATTTATTTAGTTTATTTTATTTATTTAAGGTTAATTTATTTTAGTTTAGGTTTTTTATTTTAGTTTATTTTTTTTATTTTGGTTTAGGTTTATATTTTTTTTAGGTTTAGGTTTAAGTTTTATTTTTTGGTTTATGTTTAGATTTTTATTTTATTTTTTTAGGTTTCAAATTTTAGGTTTTATTTTAGATTTATTTTTTGGTTGCAGTTTTTAGATTTATTTTAGTATACTTTATTTTATTTAGTTTAGGTTTAGTTTAGTTTATTTTAGGTTAAGGTTTAGGTATTTATTTTAGTTTAGGTTTAGGTTTATTTTATTTTGTTTATTTTAGATTTCAATTTTTTAAGTTTAGGTTTATGTTTTATTTTTATTTCTTTTAGGTTTTATTTTTTGGTTTATATTTTAGGTTTAGGTTTTTATTTAGTTTTTATTTTTTTTATTTTAGGTTTATTTTATTTTTATTTTTCATTTAATTTTTATTTTATTTACATTTTTTATTTTTTAGCTTTATTATATTTTTTTAGTTTAGTTTAGGTTTTTATATATTTTAATTTAGTTTAGTTTTATTTTTATTTTATTTTTTGGGTTTAGGTTTAGGTTTTAGTTTAGGTTTATTTTATTTTATTTTTTATTTTATTTAGGTTTGGTTTTATATATTTTATTTTTAGGTTTTATTTAGTTTAGGTTTTGGTTTTTGGGTTTTTAGGGTTTAGGGATTAGGATTTTTGGGTTTAGGGTTTATGGTTTAGGGTTGTAGGTTTTAGGGTTTAAGGTTTAAAGTTTAGGGTTTTAGGGTTTAGGGTTTAGGGTTTAGAGTTTCAGGTTTAGGGTTTTAGGGTTTAAGGATTATGGTTTATGGTTGTAAGTTTAGGGTTTAGGGTTTAGGGTTTATGGTTTCGGGTTAGTTCTATGGTTCAGGGTTTATTATTAGGGTTTTTTTATTTTTTTTATTTTTAGGGTTTAGGTTTTAGCTTTAGGGTTCAAGTTTTAGTTTAAGATTTAGGGGTTTTTTTTTTTTTTAACAGAGAACATATTCAGATTCAACATTTCTTCTTTTTGATTTCATCAACCAAGTAACACACCAAGTTTTCTAAGACACAAGTGATGACAAAGAAAAAAAAAGTTGAGTAAATCAAAACCCTAGATAAATATAATTATCTACTATAAAGACACATTTCCAGCTGATGGATCAATTGTTCTTAGGTTTCCAGTTTCCATCAGAACCATTTGGCCTTTGAGTAGCGGATCCACCATCATATATCTCTCTCTCCTCCACCACCATGGTTTAACCTCATCACTCTTCCCACTTAGTAACCACCCTTTAGCACCACCTCCATATTTAGCACAGTCCTCCATTATGATAGCCTCCCGCCTTAGCCTCCACCAGATCTAGATTGAGCATGGTTTATGATGTTTATCAGTTTTCCCATTCATAGGGTTTAAGTTTAGGTTTAAGTTTATTAGGTTTTAGTTAGGTTTATTTTTTTTAATTTCTTTAGTTTTTAGGTTTAGGTTTAGGGTTTTTTTGGGGTTTAGGGTTTAGGGTTTTTATTTATGGTTTAGGTTTTAGGGTTTATTTTTTGGTTTTGGGGTTTAGGTTTAGGGTTTAGGATTTTTTAGGGTTTAGGGTTATTGTTTAGGGTTGTAGGTTTAGTGTTCTAGGTTTATAGTGTAGGGTTTAGGGTTAAGGGTTTTTTTTTTTAAATTAAGTAAACTGATAAGTTTAGGTTTATTTAGTTTTCTTAGTTAATTTTTATTTATTTTAGTTTATTTTATTTTCTATTTTTATTTAGGTTTATTTTTATTTTTTTATTTTTAGTTTATTTATTTTAGTTTAAGTTTATATTTTTTTTATTTTTTAGGTTTAGGTTTATTTTTTAGTTGAGTTTTACTTTTATTTTATTTTAGGTTTAGGTTTTAGGTTTAGGTTAGAGTTAGGTTTAGGTTTAGGGTTTAGGTTTAGTTTAGGTTTTATGGTTTAGGTTTAGGGTTTAGGTTAGGTTTAGGTTTAAATTTATAGTTTAGTGTTTAGGTTTAGGGTTTAGGGTTTTAGGTTAGTTTATTTTAGGTTTATAGTTTAGGTTTAGGTTTATAGTTTAGTTTTAGGTTTAGAGTTTAGGGTTTTAGAGTTTTTAGGTTTAGGGTTATAGGTTTAAATTTAGGTTTAGGTTTTAGAGTTTAGAGTTAGTTTAGGGTTTATAGTTTTATTTTAGGTTTTAGGTTTAGGTTTTTATTTTTTTTATTTTATTTTATTTTAGGTTTTAGGTTTAGGTTTGATTTAGGAGTTTAGTTTAGGTTTAGTTTTAGTTTAGGTTTAAGGTTTAGTTTAGTTTTAGGTTTAAATTTATTTGGGTTTAGGGTTTAGGGTTTTAGGTTTAGCTTAGGGTTTAGGGTTGTTGGTTTAGGTTTTAGGGTTTAGGGTTAGTTTTAGGGTTTAGGGTTTATGGTGAGGGTTTTTTATTTTTTTTTTTTAGGGTTTAGGATTTTGGGTTTATGGTTTTGGTTTTAGCTTTAGGTTCAAGTTTTAGTTTAGGGTTTAGGGTATTTGGTTATTTTTTAAGAGAGAACAAATTAGGATTCAACATTTCTTCTTTTCATTTCATCAATAACACCAAGTTTTCTAAGACACAAGCGATGAGATAAAATGAGCATAGAAAATAAAAAATACTTGACTTATCTACTATAAAGACACAATTCCATAAGCGTTTATTCTTATTTCTAGTACCATAGTGGTTTATGAGATCCACCATCTATCTCTTATAACCTTTTTAACCACCTCCACCACCTACATATCCACCAGTACAACCAAATTTTATTTTATCACCTCCTCTTCCTCCATTATCGATCTAGGAGGTTTGGTGATGTTCATCAAGTTCTACCCATTCTTAGTTTAGGTTTAGGTTTAGTTTGGGATTTAGTTTAGTTTATTTTATTTATTTAGTTACTGGTTTAGGTTAGGTTTTGGGTTTAGGGTTTAGGGTTTTGGGTTTAGGTTTTATTTGGTTTAGGGTTTATGGTTTTAGTTTATGGTTTAGTTTAGTTTATATTTTAGGTTTTGGGTTTAGGTTTTGGGGTTTAGGGTTTAGGGTTTTAGGTTTAGGGTTTAGGGTTTAGGGTTTAAGTTTTTTTAGGTTTAGGGTTTAGTTTATGTTTTAGGTTTAGTGTTGTAGGGTTTAGGGTTTATTTTGGGTTATTTTTATTTGAAAGTTTTAGTTATTTAGGTTAGTTTATTTATTTTTTTTTTTATTTATTTTTTATTTTATTTAGTTTAGTTTTAGTTTTATTTTAGTTTTTTAGGTTTAGGTTTAGGTTTTGGTTTATTTTTTATTGAGTTTTTATTTTTTATTTTTTTTTAGGTTTTAGGTTTTAGTTTAGGTTTAGAATTTAGGTTTAGGATTTTTTGGGTTTAACATTTAGTTTTAGGTTTATAGTTTAGGTTTAGTTTAGAGTTTAGGGTTAGGTTTTAGGGTTTAGGTTTAGTTTATTTTGGGTTTAGTTTATAGTTTAGGTTTAGGGTTTTGGTTTAGTTTTATAGTTAGTTTTAGTTTAGGTTTAGGTTTAGGTGTAGGTAGGGTTTAGGGTTTAGTTTAAGTTTATTTTAGGAGTTTAAGTTAGGTTTAGGGTTTAGTTTATTTAGTTTATTTAGTTTAGGTTTATTTATGTTTAGGGTTTTAGGAGTTTATTTAGTTTGGACTTTAAATTTTTTAAGTTTAGGGTTTAGGGTTTAGGGTTTAAGGTTTTTTAGTTTAGGGTTTGTTTGGGGTTTAGGGTTTAGGTTTAGGGTTTAGGAGGTTTAGGAATTAGATTTAGGTTTAGGTTAATTTGGGGTTTATGGTGAGGGTTTTTTTTATTTTTTAGGATTTAGAGTTTGGTTTAGGGTTTTAGTTTATCTTTAGTTTAGTTTAGGGTTTAGGGTTTTGGTTATTTTTTTTAACAAAGAACAAATTAGATCCAACATTTATTCTTTTTGATTTCATCAACCAAGTAACACATTTTTCTAAGACACTGGATGACATAGATAAAATGAGCATGCATAGATAAAAAAGTCTAGAGGTCTACTACTATAAAGACAAGTTCCATAAATAGTAGATCGATCGTTCTTTATTTTCTAGTTCCCATCAACCACCATGGCCTTAGTGGCGGATCCACCATCATATTATCCTCCTCCACCACCACCAGTTTAACCTCCGTTCTCCATCACCTCCTTTACTACTCACCACCACCTCCATTTGCATAGATCCCACCACCATATGCCTCCTCGCCTTCACCTCCATTTTATCTAGCTTGGTTGATGGTGATATTCATTAGGTTCCCATTCTTAGGGTTTAGGTTTAGGTTTAGTTTATTTGTTTTAGGGTTTGGTATATTTTTAATTTAGTTACTTTTATGTTTAGGGTTTAGGTTTAGTTTAGGGTTTATTTATGGTTTTGGGTTTTGGGTTTTATGCTTTTTTTTAGGTTTAGGTTTAGGGTTTATTTAGGGTTTAGGTTTAGGGTTTAAGGTTTTTTTATGATTTATGGTTTAGGGTTTAGGGTTTAGAATTTAGGGTTAGGTTTTTTTTTAAAAGTAGTAAATTTGGTTTAGGTTTATTTAGTTTTAGTTTATTTTATTATTTTAGTTTAATTTATTTTGATTTTTATTTAGTTTTTATTTAGTTTTTTTTAGTTTATTTTTAGTTTAGGTTTAGGTTTAGGTTTATTTTTTAGTTTTACTTTATTTTTTAGGTTTAAGTTTTTTAGGTTTTTTAGGTTTAGAGTAGGGTTTAGGGTTTATGGTTTTAAGGTTTAATTTAGGGTTTAGGTTTAGGGTTTAGGGTTTTTTTTTACTTTAGGGTTTAGAGTTTTAGTGTTTATGGTTTAGATTTAGGTTTAGGTTTTATATTTAGGTTTATGGTTTAGTTTTAGGTTTAAGTTTAGGGTTTAGGGTTTAGAGTTTAGGGTTATAGGTTTAGGGTTTAGGGTTAGGGTTTAGGGTTTAGGGTATATGATATAGGGTTTAGGTTTTATTTTATTTTTAGGTTTTATTTAGTTTAGGATTATTTTAGTTTAAGGTAGTTTAGTTTAGGTTTAGGATTTAGGTTTAGGTTTAGGGTTTTAGGTTTTAGTTTAGGGTTTTAGTTTGTGGTTTAGAGTTTAAGGTTTTAGGGTTTAAGGTTTATGGTTTAGGATTTAGGGTTTAGGGTTTTAGGGTTTAAGGTTTATGGTTTAGGGTTATAGGTTTAGGGTTTAGGGTTTGGGGTTAGTTTTAGGGTCTAGGGTTTAGGGTTAGGGTTTTTTTATTATTTTTTATTATGTTTGATTTTTTATTTTAGGGTTTAGGGTTTAGGTTTAGATTTTGAGTTCAAGTTTTTTAGTTTTAATAGAATTCATATTCAACATTTTTCATTTTTTGATTTCATCAACACAAGTAACACAAACTTTCTAAGACACAAATAATGACATAGGTAAAATGAGCATGCGTCAAATAAAACCCAGATATCTAGAACCATCTACTATAAAGATGTTCCATAGCGGTCGGAATGACCATTCTTATTTCTCAATTCCCATAGAAACCATAGTGGATCCACCATCATATCTCGATCTCCCTCACCACCAGTTGTAACCTTGCTCCTCTTTAACTACCTTCGACCACCACCTCCATGTCCACCAACACCTCTAGATCCCAACCACCACTTTTGATTGTTCCTTCTCTCTTTATCAGCGTTAATTGATGGTGATGTTCCGCCATAGTTTACCCATTCTTAGGGTTTAGGTTTAGGGTTTAAGGTTTATGTTTTATGGTTTAGGGTTTTAGGGTTTATGCTTTTAGAGTTTAAGGTTTAGGGTTAGGTTTAGGTTTTAGGGTTTGCGATTTATGGTTTACAATTTTTTTAGGGTCTAGGGTTTAGGGTTTAGGTTTTAGGGTTGCAGGTTTAGTGTTGTAGGTTTGTTTAGGGTTTAGGGTTTATAGGTTTAAGGTTTAGGGTTTATAGTTTAGGGTTTTAGGTTTAGGTTTTAGGATTTAGGGTTTAGGGTTAGGTTTAGTGTTGTAGGTTTAGTTTAGGGTTTAGGGTTTAGGGTTTAGAATTTAAGGTTAGGTTTAAATTTATAAGTTTAGGTTTATGTTTATTTTTTTTTTTAATTAATTTAATTTTTATTTTTTAGTTTTATTTTTTTTATTTAGTTTAGTTTATTTATATTAGTTTATGTTTTTTATTTTAATTTAAATTTTAGGTTTATTTTAGGTTTAGGTTTATTTTTTAGTTGAGTTTTACTTTTATTTTATTTTTTAGGTTTAGGTTTTTAGGTTTTTAGGATTTATAGTTTAGGGTTTAGGGTTTGTTTAGGGTTTAGTTTAGAGTTTTAGGTTTTATGATTTAGGTTTAGGTTTGGTTTAGGTTTATTTTAGGGTTTAGTATTTTAATTAGTAGTTTAGGGTTTAGTTTTAGGGTTTGATTTAGGTTTAGGTTATAGTTTAGGTTTAGGTTTAGGGTTATAGTTTTAAGGTTTAGGTTTTTAGGTTTAGGTTTATTTAGTTTAGTTATATTTTAGATTTTATGGTTTAGGATTTAGGTTTAGTTTAGTGTTTGTTTAGGGGTTTAGGTTTAGGGTTAGTTTTAGGAGGGTTTAGGTTTATGGTTTAAGTTAGGTTTGTTTTTTTAGGGTTTAGGTTTAGAGTTTAGGTAGGTTTTAGGTTTAGGGTTTAGGTTTAGTTTAGGTTAGGTTTAGGGTTTTTATTATTTTATTTTAGGTTTAGGGTTTAGGGTTTATTTTTTTTTAGGTTTAGGGTTAAGTTTTAGTTTAGGGTTTTGATTTTTTGGTTTTTTTTTTAAGAAAAATTGATTTTTTTTCTTCTTTTGATTTTCAAGTAACACACCTAGTTTTCTAAGACACTGGTTATATAGATAAAATGAGCATGCATAAAGCAAATCAAAAAAATATCTAGAATTTATGACATAGTTCATAAGCAGTCGGATCGACCATTCTTCAATTTCTAGTTCTTATTAGAACCATGGCCTCTTGATTAGGGATCACCATCATATCCCATCTCTCCCTCCACCACCACCATGTAACCTTTCGCTCCCTCACTCATAATGTTTCAACCACCACCATATCCAAAACCTCTAGGTCCCAAAACACCACTTACTATTGCCTTCACCTTCTCCCTCCATTATAGATTATGCAGTTGATGGTGATGTTCACCATCAAGTTTATTCTTAGGTTTTATTTAGTTTAAGGTTTATGGTTTGTGTTTTAGGTTTATGGTTTGAGTTTAGGTTTAGGGTTAGGTTTAAGTTTTAGGTTTAGTTTTAGGTTTAGGGTTTTAGGGTTTAGGTTTAGGTTTAGGTTTAGGGTTTAGGGTTTTAGGGTTTAGGGTTTAGTTTTAGGGTTTAGTTTAGGTTAGGTTTAGGGTTAAACTTTAGTTTTAGGTTTAGGTTTAAGGTTTAGTTAGTTTTAGGGTTTAGGGTTTTAGGGTTTAGGTTTTGGGTTCTTTAGGGTTTAGTTTTTTTAGGGTTGTAGGTTTAGTCTTTAGGTTTATTTTAGGGTTTAGGGTATTTTGGGTTTATGATTTAGAATTTATAGTTAAGTTTTTTGTAAATATAGTTTTTTAGTTTAGTTTATTTATTATTTTAATTTAATATTTTTTATATAGTTTAACATTTATTTTATTTAGTTTATTTTTTTTATATTAGTTTATTTTTATTTTAATTAATTTAGGTTTAGTTTATTTTTTTAGTTAGTTTTATATTTTATTTTTTAGGTTTAGGTTTAGGTTTTTTTATTTTAGTTTAGGTTTTTTTTAGGATTTTATTTTTAAGTTTAGGGTTTAGGGGATAGGGTTTAGGGTTAAGGTTTGGGTTAGGTTTTAGGGTTATGGTTTGGGTTTAGGTTTAGGTTTAGTTTAGGGTTTAGGTTATAGGTTTAGGGTTTAGGGTTTAGGTATTAGTGTTTAGTTTAGGGTTTAGGTTTATTTTTTTTTTAGGTTTATAGTTTTAGGTTTTAGGTTTAGGTTTAGTTTTAGGTTTAGGGTTTAGGTTTAGGTTTAAGTTTAGGTTTTAGGAGTTTAGGTTTATTTAGTAGGTTTAGAGTTTTATTAAGTTTATTTATTTTATTTTAGGTTTTATTTAGTTTAGAGTTTATTTAGGTTTTATAGTTTAGTAGGTTTAGGGTTTTTAGGTTTAAGTTTAGGGTTAGAGTTTAGGTTTAGGGTTTTATTTAGGTTTAGGTTTTAGGTTTAGGTTAGGGTTTATGTTTAGGGTTAGGGTTTAAGGTTTAGGGTTTAGGTTTAAGTTTAGGGTTTATTATTTTTATTATTTTATTTTAGTTTAGGTTTAGGTTTTAGGTTTTAGGTTTTGGGTTTAGGTTCAAGTTTTAGTTTAAGGTTTAGGATATTTGGTTTTTTTTAACAGAGAAATATTCAGATTCAACATTTCTTCTTTTTAATTTCATCAACCAAGTAACACACTAAGTTTTCTAAGACACAAGCGATAACATAGATAAAAAATGAGTATACATAGAGCAAATCAGAAACCTTAGATATCTAGAATAGTCTCTACTTTAAAGACAGTTATTGATTATTCTTTTCTCTAGTTTAGAACCACGACCTCTCAGTGGTGAGATCCACCATCATATCCCGATCTCTCTCCACCACCATGGTGTAACCTTGCCGCTCTTTCCTCCATAACCATTGCTACCATATCCAACAACACCTCCGGACCCAAACCACCAACCTCTTTTTTTTATATTTTACTTTATTGATGGTGATGTTCACGCCATCAAGTTATTCTTAGGGTTTAGGTTTATGGTTTAGAGTTTAGGGTTTTTGGTTTAGGGTTTTAGGGTTTATGCTTTTATAGTTTATGTTTTAGGGTTAGGGTTTAGGTGTAGGTTTAGGGTTTAGGGTTTAGGGTTTTTTTTTAGGTTTAGGTTTATTTTTTAGGTTTAGGTTTAGTGTTTAAGTTTAGGGTTTAGGTTTAGGGTTTAGTTTTAGGGTTTAGGGTTTAGGTTTAGGGTTTAGGGTTAGGTTTTTTTTTGGGTTTATTTAGGGTTTAGTTAGTTTAGGGTTTAGGGTTTATTTTAGGGTTTAGGGTTTAGAGTTAGTAGGTTAAGGTTTTTTTTTTTAATTGGTAAGTTTAGGTTTATTTAGTTTAGTTTATTTTTTATTTTATTTTAGTTTAATTTATTAATTTTATGTATATTTTTTATAATTTTATTTATTTATATTAATTTGGTTTTTTTTATTTTAGTTTATTTTTTATGTTTAGGTTTAGGTTTATTTTAGTTGAGTTTTTTTTATTTATTTTTTAGTTTAGGTTTTTTTAGGTTTTTTTAGGGTTTTAGTTTAGGGTTTAGGGTTTATGTTTAGGGTTTTAGGGTTTAGGTTTTTATTTTAGGTTTAGGGTTTAGGTTTTAGTGTTTTGGTTTAGGGTTTAGGTTTTTATGGTTTAGGGTTTAGGTTTAGGGTTTATGGTTTATGGTAGGGTTTTGGGTTTAGGTTTAGGTTTTATTTTATTTTAGGTTTATTTAGTTTATGTTTTATTTTTAGGTTTTATAGTTTAAGTTTAGGTTTAGGTTTAGGGTTTGGTTTAGGTTTAGGTTTAGGGTTATAGGTTTATGGTTTATAGTTTAGGGTTTAGTTTAGGTTTAGGGTTTAAGGTTTTTAGTTTAGTTTAGGGTTTTAGGATTTAAGGTTTAGGGTTTAGGGTTGTAGGCTTAGGGTTTAGGGTTTAGGGTTAGTTTTAGGGTCTAAGGTTTAGGGTTAAGATTTTTTTTTATATTTTTTCTTTTTTTATTTTTAGGGTTTAAGGTTTAGGTTTTAGGTTTAGGGTTCATGATTTAGTTTAGGGTTTCAAGTTTTTGGGTTTATTTTTTTAGAGAAAAAGTTATTTCTTCTTTTAATTTCATCAACAGTTTTTAAGGTTTATCATAGATCATAAATGAGCATGCAGAGCAAATCAAAACTTAGATATCTTGAACCATCTTATAGTAGTTTTTAGATATGGGTTTTTGGTTTCTTAGTTAGACCAGCTTAGTGGGATCCACCATCATATTGATCTCTCCCTCACCACCATGGTTTTAAAGTTTATTTTTGACCACCACCTCCAGTTAACCACCACTTATATAGGTTCTTCCACTTTAGTCTATTTTGTTGATTGTTTTCAATGTTTTAGTCTTAGGGTTTAGGTTTAGGGTTTAGGGTTTATGGTTTAGGGTTTTAGGGTTTAGGGTTTTAGAGTTTATGGTTTAGGGTTATGGTTTATGTTATAGGGTTTAGGGTTTATAGGGTTTAGGTTTTGGGTTTAGGGTTTAGGGTTTATGATTTAGGTTTTAATGTTGTAGGTTTAGGGTTTAGGGTTAGTTTATGGTTTATGGTCTAGGGTTAGGGTTTAGGAATTAGGGTTTAGGGTTTCCTTTTTTAAAAAAAATTTTAGGTTTAGGTTTATTTAGTTTACTAGTTTATTTTTTTATATTTTAGTTTATTTATTTTTTTTTATTTATTTATTTATTTTATTTAGTGTCATTTATTTATTTTAGGTTTATTTATTTTAGTTTAAGTTATTTATTTTTGTTTAATTTTTAGGTTTATGTTAAGGTTTAAGTTTACTTTTTAGTTGAATTTTAGTTTTATTTTATTTTTTTGGTTTAGGTTTTTCAGTTTTTAGTGTTTAGGGTTTACGGTTTAGGGTTTAGGGTTCAAGATTTTTTAGGGCTTAGGGTTTAGGGTTTAGGTTTTTGGGTTGCAAGTTTAGTGTTGTGAGTTTAGGGTTTAGGGTTTAGGGTTAAGGGTTTAGGGTTTAGGATATAGGCATTAGAGTTTCTTTTAAATTAAGTGGGTAGGTTTAGTTTATTTTTTAGTTATTTAGTTTATTTTATTATTTATTTTTATTTTAGTTTATTTTTATTTTATTTAGTTTAGTTTATTTAATTTATGTTTATTATTTTAGTTTAGTATTTTATTTTAGTTTATTTTTTATGTTTATGTTTAAGTTTAGCCTTTTTTTTTATTGTGTTTTATTTCTATTTTTTTCTAGGTTTAGGTTTTTAGGATTTTAGGGTTTGGGGTTTAGAGTTTAGGGTTTCGGGTTTAGGGTTCTAGGGTTTAAATTTTATGGTTTGGTTTTATGGTTTAGGTTTAGTTTTATTTAGTTTAGGGTTTTTTATTTTAGGGTTTAGGATTTAGGTTTAGGTTTAGGTTTAGGTTTATGGTTTTGGTTTAGGTTTATAGTTTAGGTTTAGGTTTAGGGTTTTAGGTTTAGGGTTTAGTTAGTTTTAGTTTAGTTTAGGTTTAGGTTTAGTATTTTAGTTTAGGTTTAGTTTATTTTAGGTTTAATTTAGGTTTAGTTTAGGTTTAGGGAGGGTTTAGTTTAGTTTAGTTTAGGTTTAAGTTTATTTAGGTTTTAGGTTTTATTTATTTAGGTTTAGGTTTAATGTTTAGTTTTAATTATTTAGTTTAAATTTTAAGTTTAGTTTAGGGTTTAGTTTTGTTTAGATTTAGGTTTAGGTTTTATTTTAGTTTAGGTTTAGTTTAGTTTAGGTTTAAATTTAGGGTTTAGGGTTTATTTTAGTGATTTTAGGTTTTAGTTTTAGGGTTAGTTTTATTTAGTATTTATTTTTTTAGTTATTTTATTTTATATTTTTTTAGGTTTATTTTTAGTTTATTTGGTTTAGTTTGTTTAGTTTATTTATTTATTTAAATTTAGGTTTTATTTTAATTTATTATTTAGGTTTAGGTTTAGATTTTTTATTTTTTAGTTTTTATATTTTTATTAGGTTTAGGTTTTAGGTTTTTTTAGGGTTTTAGGTTTTGATTTTAGGGTTTAGGTTTAGGGTTTTATTTAGGGTTTTAGGGTTTAAGATTTTAGGTTTAGGGTTTAGGGTTTAGGGTTTAGGGTTTATGTTTGGATTAGTTTTTTAGGTTAGGGTTTTTTATTTTTTATTTCTTTATTTTTAAATTAAGTTGTAGGTTTAGGTTTATTTAGTTTATTTAGTTTATTAGGGTTTAGGGTTTAGGTTTAGGTTTAATTTAGGGTTTTTTTAGGGTTTAGGATTTAGGGTTTATGGTTTTTTTAAAAATTAAGTAAACAAGTAGTTTTCGATTTATTTAATTTGTTTTAGTTTATTTTAGTTTATTTTAATTTTTATTTTTATTTAGGTTTATTTTTACTTTTATTTAGTTTAGTTTATTTATTTTAGTTTAGGTTTTATTTTAGTTTTTTTTTAGGTTTAGGTTTAGGTTTAGGTTTATTTTTTAAGTTTTTTATTTTTTTATTTTATTTTTATGTTTAAGTTTTATTTTTTAGTTTTTGGTTTAGGTTTGGTTTTGGTTTTTTTTTTTTTTTTTTGGGTTTAGGTTTTGTTTTAGGTTTATTTTGGGTTTAATTTTAGTTAGGTTTAGGTTTATTTTAGTTTATTTTATTTTATTTAGTTTAGGTTTAGGTTTAGGTTTAGTTTATTTTAGGTTTAGGTTTGGTTTTATTTATTTTAGTTTGTTTATTTTAGTTTAGGTTTAGGTTTTTTTTTTTATTTTAGGTTTAGGTTTTAGTTTAGGGTTTAGGTTTTATTTTTATTTATTTGTAGTTATTTATAGGTTTATTTTTTAGGTTTAGGTTTTTTTAGTTTTAATTTTCTTTTATTTTAGTTTTATTTTAGTTTATTTTTTATTTTTATTTATGTTTAGTTTAATTTTATTTTATTTTTTTTATTCTTTAGTTTATTTTATTTTTTTTTTAGGTTTTTATTTATTTTATTTTATTTTTTGGTTTTGGTTTAGGTTTTATTTATTTATTTTATTTAGGTTTAGTTTTTTTTTATTTTATTTTAGGTTTTTATTTAGTTTAGGTTTGGTTTTAGGTTTTAGGGTTTAGGGTTTGGGGTTTAGGGTTTAGGGAATAGGGTTAGGGGTTTAGGTTTAGATTTATTAGAGTTAAGGGTGTATGGTTTGGGGTTTTAGGGTTTAAGGTTTAGTTTTAGGGTTTAGAGTTTTTTTATAGAAAAAATAAATTTTAACCAAGAAAAGTACAAAGTATTTAGAGTAAATCTAAGCTAATGCTCGAGCTACAATAAATCAAGACATAAACAATTACAATAATGAAGGAGGAAAGCAAAAGAAAAAAAAAATCTATGAGAACAAACATCATTTGGTTCATCGAGATCAAGATCCACCTACAAGACTCTCCCAACTAAAGAAATTTTAACATACTTTTGAAAGGATGAGTATAATTAAAAGCATAAAAGTAAGAACAAATAAAAGAGTAAAGTAAAGAAAAGGCTGTCTCGATCAATCATCTCGAGGGTAACACTATATGAAAGCATCCAAACTTAGGAGATGGGTTACAATTAAATATAGAAAAAAAGAAGAAAGAGTGGAAACATCAGGATCATAGCTAGCAAACTGTGTAGCCCATCATCTAAAGTCTATCATCTAGCAGGTAGTAAAATCCTTTAAAAACAAACATAATAGCCAACCACAAGCCACCAACAACCAAGCAATAGAGATAATCAACCAACCATCGGGGATAGCGACAATAGAGTAAGACCACCAAAGCCACCACCAAAAGGAATAACAAAATCAAGGAGCAAGCATCATGATAGGGTAACAACACAAGACAAACAAATACAAAAAAAAAAACAAAGTGCTCATATCCTCCACCAACAAAGCGGAAGAAAAAACACCTATAATGGCAAAAGTTGGTGGCATAGAAAAAAAAGAGGGTCAAGCAGAGAAAGAGAGAAAAAAAACAAAGCGGTGGAAAAAAATATAGGTCAAAGAACACCTAGGTTCCCAGCAGTCACAAAGGGAGGAAAATTGGCCAAAAAATCAATGACCAAAACCAACCAAACTAGCTAGCCAACATATCCTCCTAGCCAACCACCACAGTAGTAGAAGACCCAAGTCAATGTAAAGACCAACAACATTCATCAAGCTAAAATCACCCAAGATAGCTAGGGAAAGGGTAGAAAGTGAAGACCACCATACCCAATAAAGGAAAAGAAAATTCAATCGTAAGTAGAATAATAAAGAAAAAGGTACAAAACCAATGGATAGACTACAAAGCCAACCAACAAGAAACAATAAAGGCACCCAACCACCACTCAGGCTAACTAACATCAAAATAGCCTTAAGCCAATGAACAATACTCAAACCCAAAGCTATTGTAGAAGAGGAAGGCCAACAAGAGGAGGTCAAAACCATAACCAAAAGAAAACAAATCACAAACCACCAAACCTCATGAAAATACAACCAACCAACCTCCACCATGCCAAAATCAAGCCAGAGATAAACCACCAACAAAACCAATCAACAAAATGAAAAATAGCCAAAAATAGCGACCATACAACCAACCCAACTAAAGCAAAAAAGCCACCATCAACCACCCACAGTAGATCAACTCAAGTAAGTTAGCAAGCAAGAAAAGAGGCAAAACACATACAAAGAAAAACCTACAATAGCCATAATATAGAAAGGATGATATAAAAAAATTCTAAGGAAAATTATTAAACACCAGAAATAGCAAGCCACCAAACTAAAAAAAAAAACCAGTGCACTTACAATAAACCATCAAAAACCAGCCAATCTAAAGTAAGAGATAAAAAACATAACATTTCACAAGATAGATAATAAGTAGAAAACCACAACCCAAGAGGGTTTAATAAGGGCAACCAAAAGAAAAATATCATCAAAAAATAAAAAAAAACAGAATTTATAATCTAAGCTAAAGGATATATTATCCAGTTAACCAAACCTCTTAATAGTTTAGGCAAAGTTTGGTTTAAAATAAAGTGAACTTCAGTTAAGTTGGCTCCAAAGTTAGCCAAGTAATCAACACAAGCATTACCTTCACGAAGGATGTGGGAAATTTTAAAACAAACTTGAGAAAGAAGATTTTTAGTATGATTAAGAAGATAAAATAATTCAGCATTCCCATTTCTATTGGAATTAAGCATGTCAAGAAGCAGAGCATCAACTTCAATCCAGGATGTTGAGAAACCTCTATTCAAATAAATTTCAATAGCTTTATTAGAACCATAAGCTCAACAAAATAAGAACAAGCTTTGAGAGGATAGGCAAAAGTACAAATGACAGTACCTTTAGAATCCCTAAGGATACCACCACAACTATATTTATTGGAAGGAATAGAACCATCAGTATTCACTTTAATCAAATTGCCTTTAGGTTTGATCCAATGGATAATCCTAGCACTTTTATAAGAGTCAAACTAAAATGATACCCAAATTTTAGCCATAAATTTATAACTCTAAAATAAATATTACTAATAAGATTGGCATTAAAAAAGCATGAATTTTTTCTTTAGTTCTTGCCGATCCTTTTATGGTTCATAGGAATACCATATTTAGCATCATTTATATCCATCTAGATGAACGGATAATAACAATTAAAATTTGATATGACCTTTCATTGTATTTTTATAAATAGACTTCAAAGTTGATATAAAGAAAGAGAACCTGAAAATAGTTGGTATTAAATAAATCATCATACCAAAACCATAATTTAGAAGAAATAGCACCATTGACAAAACATGATTTAAATTTTCAATATGAAAGCAACAATAACACTTTAAAGGTAAGTAAACCCCTTTAGTCTAGGGTAAAGACTCCGCAAGAATAAAGTTATTCAAAATCCTCCAAGCTAAAACTAAATAGGAAATGGAATGATATTGTTCCAAAGTTTAATAAAACATTAGGGGTTTTGTTTATCTCTAATAAAACCTTTAAGAACAAAGTCTCCATTATAAGAAAGATTAAAAGAATTTGGTCGTTTATTAGAAGAAATGGGATATTTCTAAAGTTGTCAAAAGAGAAATAGGATATAATTCTCAAGTTTGCTTTCATTCCAATTGTTATTAAAAAAAAGAATTAACTTTGATAGCAGTAGAGTGGGTAGATAAAAGGGTGTCAATAGAGCCATTGCCAATCCAATTGTCTTGCCAAAAGAAGGAAGAACAGAATACCCCAAGATATTAATGATTAAACCCATTTAATGGAGCAAAGCCTTTTCCAAACTGGAGAGTCACCAACTTTATAAGCACAGTTAAGGGGATGTTTACCTTCACAATATTTTTCCATCAAAAAATTAGCCCAAAGGCTATCATTATTTTAAAATTCCACCATCAATGAGAGAAGCGTGATAGCTTCATGACTAGGCTTTAACCAAACACCTTCTCCCAAGGACCACAACATTTATGCCAAGATGTCCAATGCATTCTTTTGGTAGAATTATTGAAACCAAAAATGATCAATTCTTATAAGTGTAGCATTAGTGGGGACAATAGTTTGAATCAAATAAAGGGGCATTGAGTTGAGAGTGCTTTCAAGAATAGTGAGCCTAATACCAAAGGAAAGTAAATGGAATTCCCAAACTGAAATTTTATTTGAAATTTTTGAATTAACTCATCAAAGAGATGGGAACATTTTGGGCCTTTAACGAGCAGAGCACCCCAAGTACTTAAGAGGTAAGTGTTGATGTTTAAAATTAGTGATATGCATGATTTGATTGATTTTATTATTGGAGATACTAGAGGAAGTGATAAAATAACTTTTGTTATCATTGATAGAAAGGCCACTTTCTCTACCAAATTTATTTAAAAGACTTGAGATGCTTGATGTGATGAATAAAAGCATTGAAAAAATAATGAAATCATCTACAAAACTTAAATGGGAAATAAGAAGACCACCAAGAGTTATATAGTACATACTAGGATTGTTTAAGAAAAAATTATCAATGCTCCTAGATAAGTACTCAACAACAATAATAAATAAAGTAGGAGATAAATGATCCCCATGTCATAAGCCGTGGTAAGAGGGAAAGAAACCCAAGGCTTCTCCATTAAGCAAAATCAAAAACTAGGAATTATTAATACAATTTTAATAAGAAAAATAAATTTCTCAAAAAACCTAAATAAATTCAGAATATGGAAAAGGAAATCCCAAGAGATGTTATCAAAGGATTTGTTAATATCTAATTTGAAAAGAATGTTTCCACCTCTAGTCTTGACATCAAGATCATGAATTAATTCTTGGGCAAGTAAAATATCATCGAAATGGATCTACCTCCAACAAAGGACTAAGTCTATTAAAGAATTTTGGAAATTTAGCTTATTGAAGAAGGTGCAAAGACTAATAGATCTAAAATCACTCCAATATTCTGGATTATCTTTCTTAGGTTTGAGAATAATAGAAGTACTAGAAAAATATCTTTGAAAAGGATTACCATTAAAAAAATCAATCATGGCCTCAATCAAATCATTTTTAATGATAAACCAACATTTTTGAAAAAATTGAGTAGTGAAACCATCCGGACTAGCAACAAAATCTAGGTTCATGCTTTTTAGAACTTTGAAAATTTCATCTTCAGTAGGCACAATGGTAAGCAAATCATTATCATCATTAGTAATAATATAAGGAATCAAGTGAGATTGAGAAATAGCTTCATAAGAGCAATTCTTATTAAGCATATTTCCAAAGTAATTAATAATCGATTAATTAATATCATTATTCTCCATATTCCAATCTCCATTGTCATTTTTAATTTTTTGAATATTATTTAAAGCTCTCTTTTTGTTAGTGAAAGCATGGAAATACCTAGTATTCTTGTCACCATTTGCAGCATGTTCACTAGCAGCTTTTTGATGCCAATAAGTCTATTCCATATTTTGGAAGTTAACAAGTTTATCTTTCACCTCAATCAAGTCTGTAACTTTAGAAGGATCAGACATAATAGAGACTTCAAGATCACAAACCAAATTTTCCATATCCTTAATATTAGCAAAAAGGTTTTTAAAATAATGCTTGTTCCACCAGACCAAATTTTGTTTAAGTATTTTAAGTTTAAACCAAAGTCTATTCATCCCCATGATCAAATTATCAAGATGTAAAGGAGCTTCCCAATTATTAGCCGCAACATTAAAAAAATCAATATCTTTGAATCCACATGTTTTGAAATCTAAAAGTGGGATTTTTTAGTCTATTAGAATTATCTTTAATAGAAACCGAGAAGCATGATACAAGGTTTTTCTTAAATGGTCAACAAAGTAATAGTCCATTGAGTAATCCAATGAGTATTAAAAAGAATTCAGTCCAACTTTTGCCAAAGTCTAGAGTTTTTCCAAGTATAATTAGAGCCCTTAAAGCAAATATCAATCAAATTATAATCAAGGGTCATATTGGAGAAATCTTCCATGGAATGAAAACAACCACAACTTTGTTCAAAAGAGAATAAAATGGTGTTGAAATCACCACCAACAAACCAAGGTTTGTTGACAGAGGTAGCAAAATTCCTTAAATTATCCCAAAGAAGATTTCTATCAGATCTATAATAAGATGCAAAAACAAAAAAGGCCAAATCACAATAATCACCATAAGAGGTTTGAGCATTAACAACTTGATGAAAGTCATCAAGAATAGAGACCTTAACAAAATTATTCCAAAAATACAAAATCTTATTACTAACATTAGAGAAAAGTTTATTGAAATGATCATTCTAGCAACATGGTTAATTTTATTAGCATGAATAAGAGGCTCCATAATAAGAGAGAAATATTATGAATGTGAAAGATTTCTAATATGATTGTGAATAGAGAGGGTGATCCCTCTAACATTCCAAACAAGAAAATTAAACATAAGGAAAATAAAAAGGAGTTAAGCAAAGGTTAATTAAGAGAGAGTGAGAGAGGCCAAAGTAGATCTAGTGTTTTGGACAATTTGGAGGGAAATTTTAACATTTTTTTCTTTTAGCATGATAAGTTTGGAAGCCATTTTATTTTCACCTAGAGTTGTCATCAGTAAGATTTAGTAACATTGGTCAGATTTAAGAGAAATCTCCAAGTGTTTGGAGGGATTTCACCTTCTTCCAAATCCATATTTAGTTGAAAAGTAGGATTAACATGAATATCAATATTAGAAATGAGAGATGGTGATGATTTAGAACCATTTAAAGCACAAGTAGTAAAATATGGATCAAAAATCTTTTAGATGCTCAACATCATTTAAATCTCATTAAAAGCTTCATTTTCATCGATCAAAGGCAGCATAAATGTAGGAATAAATTAGAAAAAATAGAATCTTCTTCTAATAACTTAGATAATTTATTATTCTCCATATTAGAAATATTCAAATTCAAAGAAGGAATAAGAGGTAAATCATCCTTCCCAATGTGAATATCGGCCAAATCCCTTCCAACTTTAGAAGCCAAAACATGTTCAATAGGATTAACCCTGATATCCAAAGAATCATCCTCAATAATAGCCTTCATACCATCCTTAAGATCCAAGGTTGATTTCTGAACATAAGTAGGAATCGGCTTATGGGTAGAGACAACATTTTCTTCAGGAGGAATTCATTTTTTTAAGTGGGGATGGAGAATAAAACATTCTGAATTATCATGACCGTGTATTTTACTATGGGAACAAAAAATCGAAGGTTCTTCAATTCAACCTTTTGCAAATACCCATATTTTTAGAGCCTATCCAAACTTCCTTAAGCTATTTTTTTAGTTATGTTTAATTCCATGAGGATTCGAGCCATAGAAGGGCGAGATCACTCAGCGGTCGCTTGGTCAAGTTGCAAAAGCCAACCAGATAAAGCCTCGATAGCAAAAAGCACATGATGGGTAACAAAATGAATGCACATATTACGAAGAGATAACCACACAGGGATAATAGGAGATTCCTCCTTAATGTCAAAAAGGGTGACCACTTTAGCAAATGGATTTGATAATTAAAGATGAAATAAGAATGATATAAAACATGTGAATAATCCAGATCATTAGAAAGTTGAATCAGGATATGCCGAGGATCAATAAAACTAATCGAGAAGGCACCCGTAAGCTTGAGATTATGGAAAATAGAGTAGATATTATCCAAATTTGGATGATGCAAAGAAAATTTATCGACAAGAGAAATTTCAAATGATTTTGCCAACTTTTCAACATCCACATCAGAGTACATTATGGTCGGCAAACCTCTAAAAGACATCAAAATGAGATTAACCAAATCAATAGAGGGAGAAATCTTACCAGAGAGTGCTTCCTTAAATATTTAGTAGAAGATGCAGGATTAGGGCTGCTAATCCCCAAAATGTTAGATTCCCTAGCCGAACATCCAAATTTTGATGTGGAAAGAATAGAACACAAATATGGTCAATGACAAAACATCATAAATGACGGATGCCATTCAAGCCTTTGAAATTGTTGAAATCAAAGCCAAAGCCAAAAATCCCAAGTAGGGGCGCCACCAAGGATTTGAAAATTGCCAAGAAGAGAACTTCGGAGGAGGAGGGGTGGGTTTTTGGGGTTTAGGTTTAAGGTTTGTTTGGTTTTAGGTTTAGTTTAGTTTATTTTAGGTTTATTTGGGTTTATGGTTTAGGGTTTAGATTTATGGTTTAGGTTTTAGGGTTTAGTGTTTATTTGGAATTAAGTTTTAGGTTTATTTAGGTTTAGTTTAGTTTATTGAGGTTTTAGGTTTATTTTAGGGTTTATTTTAGTTTAGGTTTAGTTTATTTGTTTAGTTTATTGGGTTTGGGTTTAGGGTTTAGGTTTATTTTAGTTTTTTTTTTTAGGTTTTAGGTTTATGGTTTATAATTTAGTTTAGATTTTTTTTGTTTAGGGTTTAGGTTTAATTTATTGGTCTAGTTTATTTTGTTTATGGGTTTAGGGTTTAGTTTAGGGTTTAGTTTAAGTTTATTTAGTTTATTGGGTTTATTTTTTATTTTTTATTTTAGGGATTAGTGGGTTTATTTATGGGTTTTGGTTTAGTTTATTTTACAGATTAGGTTTAGGTTTTAGTTTATTTTAGTTTAGTTTTGGGCTTAGTTTAGGTTTAGGTTAACTTAGGGTTTATTTTTTAGAGTTTAGGTTTTAGTTTATTTTAGGGTTTAGTTTAGGTTTAGTTTATATTTTAGTTTATTTTAGTTTAATTTTATTTAGTTTATTTTTTTAGTTTAGGGTTTAGGTTTAGTTTATTTAGGTTTAGTTTAGTTTAGTTTAGTTTACTTATGTTTAGGGTTTAGGTTTAGTTTAGTTTAGTTTATTTATTTAGGTTTAGGGTTTAGGTTTATGGTTTAGGTTTAGGTTTAGGTTTAGGGTTTAGAGTTTAGGGTTTAGGGTTTAAGGCTTAGGTTTAGGGTTTAGGTTTAGGGTTTAGGGTTTAGGGTTTTATTCTTTTAGGTTTAGGTTTAGGTTTAGGTTTAGGCTTTAGGGTATAGGGTTTAGGTTTAGGTTTAGGGGTTAGGTTTTTTTATTTGCTTATTTAAATTAAGTAAAGTGGTAGGTTTAGGTTTATTTAGTTTAATTTTTTATTTATTAGTTTATTTTTATTTTTTATTTTTTTATTTAGGTTTATTTTTTTATATTATTTAGTTAATTTATTTTAGGTTTTATTTTTTAGTTTATGTCTTTATTTTAGTTTATTTTTTAGGTTAAGATTATTTTTATTATATTTTAGTTTATGTTTATTTTTTTAGTTTAGTTCTATATTTATTTTATCTTTTAGGTTAAGTTTTTTTGTTTAAGTTTATTTTACTTTTTTTTTTTTAGGTTTAGGTTTTTTTTATTTAGGTTTATTTTTAGGTTTTATTTTTTTAGTTTAGGTTTAGGTTTATTTTTAGTTTATTTTAGTTTATTTAGTTTAGGTTTAGCTTTAGGTTTAATTTATTTTATGTTTAGGTTTAGGTTTTATTTATTTTAGTTTAGTTTATTTTAGTTTTAGTTTAAGTTCATTTTATTTTTATTTTAGGTTTAGGTTTAGGTTTTTTTTTACTTTAGGATTTAAGTTTTATTTTTTAGTTATTTTATGTTTTATTTTAGGTCTCTTTTTTAGGTTTAGGTTTTATTTAGTTTTATTTTATTATATTTTAGGTTTGTTTTATTTATTTTAGGTTTAGTTTTATTTTTTTTGGTTTTATTTTTTAGTTTAGTTTTGGTTTTTATTTATTTTATTTTTTTTTTAGTTTTTATTTTTTATTTTATTTTCTTTCTAGGTTTAAGTTTAGGTGTTAGTTTATGTTTTTATTTTATTTTATATTATTTTTTTTTGTTTAGGTTTTTATTTTTTTGATTTTTATGTTTTATTTAGTTTAGGTTTAGGTTTTAGCTTTTTAGGATTTTGGGTTTAGGATTAGTTTAGGATTTTTTGTTTTTTTTAAATAGTGAACAAATTCAGATTCAATATGTCTTCTTTTTGATTTCATTAACCAAGTAACATAGCAAGTATTTTAAGACACAAGCGATGACAGGGCTAAAAAATGAGCACACATAGAGCAAATCAAAAGCCCTAAATAACTAGAATCATTTCTACTATAAAGACACAATTCTATAAGCAACAAATCGGATATGCCATTCTTTAGTTTCTCCGGTTCCCATCAGAACCACTCCGGCCTCTCGAGTAGCGGGATCCACCATCATATTCCTGATCTCTCCCTCTACCACCACCACGATTGTAACCTCCATCGTTCCTCCAACCTCCATAACCACACTTGCTCTGACCCCCACCCCTATATCCACCAACACCTCCAGATCGCCCAACACCACTACGATAACCACCGCCTTTGCCTTTGCCTGCACCACTAGATCTAGACTGAGCCTAGTTGACGATGATGTTCCTGCTGTCAAGGTTATGCCCATTCTTAGGGTTTAGGGTTATTAGGTTTTAGGGTGTTGGTTTATTTTTTAATTTATTTTATTACTTTAGGTTTAGGTTTAGGGATTGGGGTTTAGGGTTTAGGGTTTAGGGTTTTAGGGTTTATGCTTTTAGGGTTTAGGGTTTATGGTTAGGGTTTACAGTTTTTTAGGTTTAGGGGTTAGGGTTATAAGTTTAGGTTTAAGATTGTAGGTTTAGGGTTTAGGGTTTTGGGTTTAGGACTTAGGGTTTATATTTCTTTTTAAATTAAGTAAAGTGGTAGATTTAGGTTTATTTGCTTTACTTAGCTTTTATTTATTTTTTAGTTTATTTTATTTTATTTTTTTTAGGTTAATTTTTATTTAATTTATATTTTATAGGTTTATTTATTTTAGTTTAGGTTTTATTCTAGTTTATTTTTAGGTTAGGTTTAGGTTTTGGTTTAGTTTATTTTTTTAATTAAGTTTTTTTTAGGTTAGGTTTTATTTCTTATTTTTTAGTTTAGGTTTAGGTTTTATTTTATTTTTTTTTTAAGTTAGGTTTAGGTTTTACTTAGGTTTTAGGTTTAGGTATTCTTTTAGTTTAGGTTTAGGTTTATTTTTAGTTTATTTTATTATATTTAGTTTCGGTTTAGGTTATATTTATTTTACTTTACTTTATCTTAATTTAGATTTAGTTTATTTTATTTTATTTATGTTTAGGTTTTTTTTAGTTTAGGGTTTATTTTTTTATTTATTTATTTTAGGTTTATTTTTTAGGTTTAGGTTTTATTTAGTTTTATTTTATTTTATTTTAGGTTTATTTTATTTTATTTTAGGTTTTTTTTATTTTTTTAGGTTTTTTATTTTTTTTAGTTTAGTTTAGGCTTTTATTTATTTTATTTTAGTTTCATTTTTATTTTTAATTTTATTTTCTTTTTAGGGTTAAGTTTAGGTTTAGGTTTTGGTTTATATTATTATTTTATTTTTTTTCATTTTATTTTTGTTTAGGTTTTTTTATTTATTTTATTTTTAGGTTTTATATAATTTAGGTTTAGATTTTTAGCTTTTTAGGGTTTAGGGTTTAGGTTTTAGGTTTATTTTTAGTTTATTTTTTTTATTTAGTTTAGGGTTTAGGTTTAGCTTATTTTAGGTTTAGGTTTAGGTTTTTTTTATTTTTTAGGTTTAGGTTTATTTTAGTTTAGGTTTAGGTTTATTTTATTTTGTGTTTATTTTATTTTAGTTTAGGTTTGGGTTTTATTTTTTATTTATTTTTTATTTTAGATTTATTTTTTATGTTTAGGTTTTATTTAGTTTTATTTTTTTTTATTTATGGTTTATTTTATTTTTATTTTATGTTTAGTTTTTATTTTATTTAGGTTTTTTATTCTTAGGTTTATTTTTTTTAGTTTAGTTTAGGTTTTTATTTATTTTATTTTAGTTTTTTATTTATTTTATTTTTTTGGTTTAGGTTTAGGTTTTAGTTTAGGTTTTTATTTTATTTTATATTTTAATTTTATTTAGGTTTAGGTATTTTTATTTATTTTATTTTTAGGTTTTATCTACTTCAGGTTTAGGTTTTTAGGTTTTTAGGGTTTAGGGTTTAGGGTATTAGGTTAAGTGTTTATGGTACAATTTAGGGTTTATGGTTTAGGGTTTAGTGTTTAGGCTTTAGACTTTAAGGTTTAAAGGGTTTAGGGTTTAGGGTTTAGGGTGTAGGGTTTAGGCTTTAGGCTTTAGGGTTTAAGGTTTTTTTTTAGGTTTTAGGGTTTTATGGTTTAAGTTAGTTTAGGTTTAGGATTTAAGGTTTAAGGTTTTTTAGGGTTTTGATTAGGTTTATAGTTTATAGTTAGTTATTATCATTTAGGGTTTAGGATTTAGGGTTTAGAATTTTTTAGAGTTTACGGTTTAAGGTATAGGGTTTATGTTTTAGCTTTCTATTTTAGGTTTATTTTTAAGTTTTTTTTTTTAGTTTAGGTTTAGGTTTATTTTTAGTTTAATTTATTTTATATAATTTTGGGTTTAGGTTTATTTTATTTTAGGTTTAGGTTTTATACATTAGTTTAGTTTATTTTAGTTTAGGTTTATGTTTATTTTATTTTATTTATTTTTTATTTTAGGTTCGTTTATTTTTTTAGTTTAGGGTTTGGGTTTATTTTTTATTTATTTTTAGGTTTATTTTTTATGTTTAGGGTTTTATTTAGTTTTATTTTATTTTATTCTAGGTTTATTTTATTTTTACTTTTTTTATTTTTTTATTTTATTTAGGTTTTATTATTTTTTTTTAGTTTAGTTTTGGTTTTATTTATTTTATTTTAGTTTTTTTTATTTTATTTTATTATATTTTATTTTTTTATGTTTAGTTTTGGTTTAGTTCAAGTTTTATTTTATTTTATATTTTATTTTATTTAATTTTGGGTTTTAATTTATTTTATTTATAGGTTTTACTTTAATTTTAGGCTTTTTTAGGTTTAGGTTTAGGTTTAGGGTTTTAGGGTTTTAGGTTTAGGGTTTAGGTTTTAGTTAGTTTGGGTTTAGGTTTATTTAGGGTTTCAAATTTAGGCTTTAGGGTTTAGGGTTTAGGGTTTATTTATGGTTTGTTAGTTTAGGTTTAGGTTTAGGGTTTAAGTTTAGGGTTTTGGGTTTTAGGGTTTAGGGTTTAGGGTTAGATTAGGGTTTAGTTTAGGTTTAGGTTTAGTTTAGGTTAGGGTTTAGTTTAGGGTTTAGTTTAGGGTTTAGGGCTTAGGGTTTAGGGTTTTAATGTTTAGTTTAGGTTAGGTTTTAGGTTTTAGGGTTTTTATTTAGATTTAGGGTTTTAGGATTTAGGGTTTATGGTTTTAGTTTATGGTTTTAGGGTTTTTTTTAAATTTTTAGTTATTTTATTTATTTTTATTTATTTTAGTTTATTTTATTTTTATTTTATTTAGCTTTATTTTTTATTTTATTTAGTTTATTTAGGTTTATTTATTTTATTTAGGTTTTTATTTTAATTTTTTTTATGTTTAGGTTTAGGTTTATGTTTATTTTTTTTTTAGTTTTATTTTATTTTATTTTTTTAGGTGTATGTTTATTTTTTTTATTTTTTTAGGTTTAGGTTTATTTTTTTATTTTATTTTTTTAGGTCTAGGTTTTAGGTTTTTATTTTTGGTTTATTTTTAGGTTTTATTTTTTAGTTTCGGTTTAGGTGTAGTTTTAGTTTATTTTAGTTTATTTAGTTTAGGGTTTAGGTTCGGTTTATTTTAGGTTTAGCTAGAGGTTTTATTTATTTTAGTTTAATTGATTTTATTTTAGGTTAAAGTTTATTTTATTTTGTTTATTTTAGGTTTAGGTTTTTTAGTTTAGGTTTTTTTTTTTTTTTTTAGGTTTTATTTTTAGGTTTAGGTTTTTTTTATTTTGTTTTATTTTAGCTTTATTTTATTTTTATTATTTGTTTAGTTTCATTTTTTATTTTTTGTTTAGGTTTATTTATTTTATTTTATGTTTTTCTTTAGTTTAGGTTTAGGTTTTTAGCTTTTAAGGGTTTAGAGCTTATGGTTTAGGGTTTAGGTCTTAGGTTTTTATTTTAGGTTTATTTTTAGATTTTATTTTTTAGTTTAGGTTTAGGTTTATTATCATTTTATTTTATTTTATTTAGTTTATGTTTTAGGTTTAGTTTATTTTTTGGTTTAGGTTTTATTTATTTTAGTTTAGTTTATTTTAGTTTAGGTTTAGGTTTATTTTATTTTATTTATTTTATTTTTATTTTAGGTTTAGTTTTTTATTTTTAGTTTAGGGTTTGGGTTTTATTTTTTATTTATTTTTAGGTTTATCTTTTAGGTTTTGGTTTTTATTTAGTTTTTATTTTTTGTTTATTTTATTTTTATTTTATTTAGGTTTTTTATTTTTAGGTTTATTTAAATTTTTAGATTAGTTTAGGTTTTTACTTATTTTATTTTAGTTATTTTATTTTTCTTATATTTTATTTTTAGGTTTAGGTTATTTTGTTTAGGTTTATTTTATTTATTTTATTTAGTTTTGGTTTTTTTATTTATTTTAATTTTAGGTTTTATTTACCTTAGGTTTAGGTTTATAGATTTTTAGGGTTTAGGGTTTAAGGTTTTGGGTTTGTGGTTTAGGGTTTATGATTTTAAGGTTTAGGGTTTAGTGTTTAGGGTTATAGTTTAGTGTTTAGGGTTTAGGGTTTAGGGTTTAGGGTTTTTGGTTTAGGGTTTATAGTTTTTGGGTTTAGGGTTTTAATTTTAGGTTTAGGGTTTATTTTAAGTTTAGTTTAGTTTAGGGTTTGGGTTTAGTTTTATTATTTAGTTTAGGTTTAGAGGGTTTAGTTTTTAATTTAGTTTAGGTTTTAATTTAGGTTTTGGGTTTAATTTAGTTTAGTTTAGGGGTTTTAGTTTTTTTAGTTTAGGTTTAGAAGTTTTTTATTTCTTTTTTTTTTTATCACACTAAAATATTCTAAGACATAGTTTAGACAAAAATGAGCATGCATATCAAAAAATCCAGATAATAAATCTCTTACTATAAAGACATAGTTCCATAAGCATTCATTTGGTTTCTTATTTCTCGGTTCCATCAAAACCACCCGGCTCTCGAGGAGGATCCACCATCATATCCTCGATCTCTCCCTCCACTACACTTGTAACCTCATCCTCCTCCGCCTCCATAACCACCACTGTGTTGACCACCACCTCCATATCTGCCAACACCTCGAGATCCCCCAACACCACTGCGATAATCGGTGCCTCCATCTTTGCCTCCATCGCTAGATCTAGACTGAGCCTAGTTGATGGTGATGTTCCTCCCATCAAGGTTCGCCTATTCTTAGGGTTTAGGTTTAGGTTTAGGTTTAGGTTTTTAGGTTTTAGTTTAGGTTTATTTTTAATTTATTTAGTTACTTTTAGGTTTAATTTAGGGTTTAGGGTTTAAGGTTTAGGGTTTGGGGTTAGGGTTTGGGGTTTAGGTTTAGGGTTTAGACTTTAGGTTTAGGGTTTTAGCATTTTATAGTTTGGTTGTTTATGGATTAGTTTAGGGTTTTGAGTTTAAACTTTAGGGTTTAAGGTTTAGGGGTTTAGGGTTTAAGTTTGGTTAGGTTTAGTTTAGTTTAAGTTTAGGGTTTAGGTTTTAAGTTTAGGGTTTAGGGTTTATTTTATTTTATAGTTTAGGTTTAGTTGTATATTTAGAGTTGTAGGTTTAGGGTTTAATGTTTAGTGTTTAGGGTTTAGGGTTTAGTGTTTAGGATTTATGGTTTAGGTTTTAGGGTTTAGGTTTTGTGTTTGTTTAAAAAAAATTAAGTAAATAGGTAGGTTTAGGTTTGTTTAGTTTATTTTTTATTTATTTTAGTTTATTTTAGTTTATTTTATTTGTATTTAGGTTTATTTTTTTATTTAGTTTAGTTTATATATCTTAATTTTATTTATTTTAGTTTTGGTTTTTTTTTTGTTTTTTTTAGGCATAGGTTTAGGTTTATGTTTATTTTTTAGTCTAGTTTTCTTTTTATTTATTTTTTTAGGTTTAGGTATTATTTTTTATTTTTAAGCTTATGTTAGGTTTTATTTTATTTATTTTTTAGGTTTTTTAGGTTTATTTTTATGTTTTTTTAGTTTAAGTTTAGCTTTTTTTTTTAGTTTATTTTATTTTATTTAGTTTAAGGTTTAGATTTAGTTTATTTTAGTTTTAGGTTTAGGTTTTATTTATTTTAGTTTAATTTATTTTAGTTTGGGTTTATGTTTATTTTATTTTCTTTATTTTAGGTTTAGGTTTTTTTTAGTTTAGGGTTTAGCTTTTTTTTAAGGTTTTATTTTTAGGTTTATTTTTTAGGTTTAGGTTTTATTTAGTTTTTTATTTTAGAATTTGTGCCACCATCCTTCAAGATCTTTGATGGCGGGGAACATGATAATTGCACACTTTAGAGCTATTGCAATATGTAGGTGCAACACACTCATCTTCGCCTTTTCATTAGCAATCGTCGGGTGTTGCATTTGATTGGTACTGAATTGTCCAATGGTTGATGAAGACTTTTGGTTGACCACCTCTTCTTCAAGAGGTTTCTTTGAGAGAGGGTGATTGTGGCGACCTCAGTAGAGAAATAAAACTCAAGAATCCTTTGTTGATTACATTCTCGGTGGTGCAGCAATGAGCATGAAATCTGAACCACTGTCTAAGCCATTGAGATTCTTCTCAAGAATATCCATGGCTTAGCCTTCATGCTTAAGGGCTTTACCATCAAAACTTTCGAGAAATTAATTAACAAGGCGGCTAGCCTACAAGAGGAAACTAAATAGTTGCCTATTCTCAACCAATCATCTAAGCTCAAGCCGCAGAAGGTGTTTGATTAGAAGACATGGACAATTGTGTCAATGGACAGAGGGAAGTAGCTAGCTAGAGTTCAATATGAGAGAGTACGAGCTTAGCAGCCTCCTTTGCCACCTCCTTTTCCACCACGTTGGCCATCATCTACCGCACAACGACCATTTCCACCACCAGCCTACCCGTATTCATATCACTAGGCTACTTTCCACCTACTCTTGCGATATATTGAATAAGCCATATTCATTCAAGAGGGAGATAGTTAGGAAAATCTTTATGAATCTCTTAAAGAAACCTAACTTTTAGTTACAAGAGCCTAAGAGGCCAGAGGAAGTGGGCAAGAGCGATGATCCTAGCTATTTCCCCTACCACTGCATGTTAGGCCATGTCTTAGAGGATTGTATCACTTTTAAGGACTAGTTTGAGAACACCTACAAGTTGAGAGCCATAGCTATCCCTAATGAATACTTATTTGAACAAATATCCAGTTCTATTAGAGTAATCCTTGGGGATACTTGTAATCCTCTTAAGAATAAAGAAGGTTAGGATATCTACCTATCCCGAACCTCTAAGAAGATAATTTCTAAGATCAAGAAGTTTTCCTTGCAGGTGCTTGGAGTAGCTCAAACCTCCAACACCAAGAAAGGTTTGCTAGTTGCAAAGGATAACTCGAGGAGGGTGATAGCCCACCAGCAGCAGCAGCTCACCATACTTGCTCGGGATAGTCCAATAGCGTAGCCACCATCCGAGTCCAGTACTCCCTCCTTGTACCACCTCTTTTATTAGCTCCTCTTCTACTGGCAGGAGCATTGTATCTATGGATAAGGGCACTAAATTCCTTACACCACTTACTTTACTTGATTTCTATCATGTACTTCCACCCAAAAAGAAATTAATGAAGAAAGTTGATTCTACTTATATATTGTCTACTTCTAATGCTCTTGATTTTATTTCAATAGAAAGCTGTTCGAGTCTAAATAAAAATAATAGCTCTAGTAGTTTTGATCCTTTTTCTTTATGATTCAGAGTTGGACTAACCTTTTATGAATCAATGTGGTTCACCTCTTGAGATTGACTTGGAGTCAACTGACTATGAGGATCCCATAGGAGAAGCTGTAGGTATGCCCAATGGAAAGGTAGAACTTTCCACAAGTTCATCATTCCAAGAAGTCAACTTACAAAGTGGCAAAGTTTTACCTCATAGGGTAGCACCTTAGGATAAGCGTAAGCAAGTCATTGGTTCCAATGAGCAGATAGCCCCTCCTTAGGATGCTCCACCCAAGGATATGCTTGTGGAGGACCAAGCCAGAGTTGATTACAATATCCTAGCTCACCTTAGAAAGTTTCCAGCTAAGTTAAGAATATACGATGCTCTTGTCTTATCCAAAGAGATGAGGGAATCCCTAATCAAGGCCTTACATGATCTTGAGATATGCTTAGGTCAATTGACCACTACTAAAGAGGAGGCATGTCATTCGAAGGACATCTTAAGAGTTACATTGAGTAATGAAGACTTACCCGTAGGGATAACCCATCATAACTACCTCTTTACATTATAGTCGATGTTGGTAGATACAGGCTATCCTCTAGATCTCCAAAGAAAGGATGATGTTGAGAGGATTCAATGAACAAGAGGGCATTGTGGTGTTTATTTTTTTGGATGTATGGGGGTGGAGAAGGGGGGGGACACCATGAGATCATGGGGATACTTTTTGAGGTGATCTGGTATAACATTGTAGTATGATGTACTATCTTGAAAGATAGAGGCATCACCCTATAATGGACCTAATCACGTAATAATGACTCCTAAGGCATGATGGGTCTTCGAATGTACGAGAGATTTTTCTCCTACTTTACATGGATGAATAAAGCAGGGTTTATATTAAATCAGGGTCTTAAGTTCCCTATGGAAGCAAGCCTCAATAGATTACATCTTTGAAATTTAAGAATACTAAAGTAGATAATTATCATCTCCAAGATTTCAAGCTTAGACTATCAAAGATTGGTTGTATTTGGAAAATCAATTGGGAAAGTTCAAGGAGAAGACTTATTTTTGGAGTCCAAACAAAATAAGTAGGAAATGCTCAAGATACTAAGAAGCCTAGTGAGCATTCCAAACTAACCTATGGTTGGGCTTTATAATATTAAAGTAGAGGAGATTTATATGTTTTGAGTTAAAATTTCATTAGATTTCTAGGGCTTATAATCCACCAACACAAGGTTATGGGAATACCTAAGAGGTGAGGATTTATGCTCGTAGTCTGAAGAAAATAGCTACCTAGGATCCTAAATCTAGGGAGCTTTAGTATGAGCTAAAGCACAACCTAAATCTAAGCGATAGGTGGACATAAGGGTTTACCTCCACAAGAGAGAATAAATTGTCTGACTTATAACTCACAGGTGGTGCCTAACTCCACCTATGATTTTAAAACCATGTAGTTAATCTTATGAATTACAAGATAGCTAGGGTAGTTATTAATTAGAAAGAGACTAAAGTCCTAAACACACTCCCTAAGAGACTAGAGCATGAGTGGTATGAGCATCTGACTTAATCTATAGATGCATAAAATTTTCAAATTTCTTTCATTTTAGACACATCATTTTGATAGAGGCTTTAGGATTTCTTATCCCTAAATGCATGATGAAATAGGTTATGGGTCAAATCAGCTAGAAGAAGGTGTTCTCCACCACATAGGATGCCCTCACAGGTCAAGCATTCCTTTATTTTGCAAGGATGGAGATCTTTCATGTTCATGAGAGAAAGAATATGCATGCATGATGTGAAACATAAAACCATATAGCTAAGGGGTTGCTAAATCTTTTAATTATCTTATTTATGTCTTAAGCTTTATGATGAGGTTATGAGTTGTTTAAAATTTAGTTATGAGTGATTAGTTGGAGAAAAGTTATTTTTTATCCTAAGAGCCTAATCATATCCAAGCCACATTAAAGCATCAATCATTTAAGAAACTATGAAAAAAAGCATCCATCCTAATGCATAATGTAAACATAACTTCAAACAATTATATAAACAATCATAAAGAATAAAAGGATGATATCGTCATAGAACCCAAAGAGAGAAAAGATGGGTAAGCTCTACCCTTATACAACCTAATATGAAAGAATAATTATAATTGTATTAAATTTATGGGGTCTTCTTTCATCATGTCTACATTTTTGATTTGGTTCCTTCTTTGATTTGGATGGTGCTTGCTTCAAAGGTATCATAGGGCACCCCAAGACAAAGCTTTATGGCCACTGCTCATCCTAATCCCCCATAGCACTAATCCTAATTCCTATTACAAAAATTACATTTATGTGGGAAAAGTAAATCTAGCTACACACAAAAAATAGCTAAATATACATAAAATCAAGTTGTATTTATAATTTAGACTTAGCACACTACACATGGGTAACTTAAGCCCACCTATCCCAACTTGGATTATGATTTAAGCAACCTAAAAAAGAGCATTCACATTTATTTTAAGCATCCTTAAGAAATAATCCCTAGTAAAATAAGATTAAATTGGTATATCATCTAGCTATTAAAGCATACACCAAACATCCAATCTAAAATAATGCATCATAAATAAAGCATCACATCATACATTGTCCTAACTTAGAGCTAGAAGTGGTGACTTAATTCTAATGTGTATTAATTTGTTGGTAAGTCTTATTAGCAACATTGTATCTTAGAAGGATTTTTAACATGAAAGGTTGATTTCTTGAGTAGTTTAATTGATTTGAGAATTTTAATTTTGTTTTCTTTTGTTCATTAATTACACTTAGCAACTAAGTGTTATAAAGAGAGGAAAGAGGATTTCCCTTTCATCCCTACCTAAGTCACTTTCCAAAGTATATTAATTTGATTTAGTTCTCTTTAGTGAATGGCTTATTAAATGATTTAATTAATTCTAAGTTTAGGTTCACTTTAAATAATCCATTCAAAATGAAGGCATCATAATATTAATTTAACTGATGTTCTACCACATGACATATATTAAATCATTCTTTCCATCACATGTAACATGCATATGGTTTAACTTAAGTGTATCTATACACAACATATTTTAGCACACTTAAATGATGAATGCATGTGTATATTTAGAATTTATATTTTATTTGATTATCATTAAAACATTAATTAAAACTTTATCCAAATTCTAAACAAAATAGGGCATAAGAATGAAATTAAAAAAGCATATTGTTAAACCAAGTGAGGTAATCAAATGACCTCCTTGAGCTAACTAAAGCCTGATTCTCTAAATGGCTTATTATACCCATTTGCATTCAAACATATGTAAATTTATTTACATGAATATAGAAGTAAGCTCCAAATCATTATTAATTCAACCACTTAGTCAATTATGAATGCAACCAATTTTAATGCAAAATGGATTTTCATTCACTAATCACATATACATATACATGTTACAAGATATATAAGTACATGTCTTTAAACTAATCCAAAATAATCAAATGATTATTTAACTAAAGCCATTCTCTTTTATTAATTAAGTTTTGGATTTGATTTGATTTAAAGAGGAGAAGAGAAATCATCACTTGTATTTCAAACCCATTCCACATTAGTGATTTGATTTAATTTAAGGAAATGTAATTAAGTTAATTATGGGTTAATTAAGTTGAACCCTTAATTAGATGAATTAATTACCTTACTTATGTCATATTAAAGTAATTAACTAAATTATGAGCCAACATGATATGCATGGAAAATAAACTTGTAATGATCCTAAGAAATAAAAGGGGCCTAATGCAATTTGGCTCATGATTAATAGTTAATTAGATTAAGAGACTTAATTAATTACTCTATGGTTTTCCCACATGTGGACTAACCATAATTTCATTAAAACCTTTAGGTTATTAAACACCCAAAGATCTACCTCATGATTTAATTAATGGTGATGTGATTATGATTTCAATTATTTAAGTGATTTAAAGTTAAATCTTAATTAATTTCATTTTAAAAGGTGAAATGAACATACTTAAAGGGTCCCAACCCTATTCCTTAGTTCACTTACTATTGAATAATGATTAATAAACTTAATTAACCAATTTGTTACTATTCATGGGATTAATTAATCATTAATTAACTAAAAGAGTAGTTAAGGTTTAATTAGTAATTTTCCTAATTATGAGCAATAAATCCCAAAAAAATCATGGAGGTAGAGGTCATCCATTAAATTAACCCACAAAATTTAGGATTAATTGCTCAATTATGAGTAATTAAGCTAATTAATTTTGTAATTAAACTTAATTATTCAAAATTAGTTAAGATCATTTTTTAATTCTCATGAAATACCTTTAAAATGAGTATTTATTTGCATTTTTATTTCTATGATTTTTATGATTTTAGAAGTTTTAGCCATTAAAAATGAATAATTAAGCTAATTAAAGCCTAATCCTATGCACCATGTATGACGCATGTTTTTCATGGCTGGGATTGGCTACTTAAAACTTATCGACTCACATGGTGGTGGTGAGAACTTTCTCATTTGTCATCTCGATCTAAGATATAATTAAATCCCACAACTTAATAGGATTAAATCGATCAATCTAGTAATCTGACCATCCATTGATCAACAAGAATGACAAAGGCGCGTGATCTAACGTCATGGAGTGAGGGAGAATGGTCCCATCCGCCATCGCTCACTTGATCCAGCTTACTAGCTCGGGATCAACTCCAAAAGGATCCCACACCTTCATGACATCGATGAGGAGATCAATGGTCAAGATCATGAGATGCAAGTTTTCTTCAAGAGCTCCAACCATTTTTTTCCTAAAGATTAGTTTTGGAAGCATACCTCATCGAGCTCATTGGCTGAACAATTCAAGAAGCTTCATCAAGTGGAGACGAAGCCCTGTTGAGCAACAATTGGATCAATTCCTTGATGTTTGGAAGGCCATGAACCGATGATTTGGAGCTCGACTTTGCTCAAAGTCCCACCTCTGGTGCTCGGGAAGCTTGGGAGATGATTCATTCTTGCTCGATGAGGCCTAGGGAAGGTGCATACAAAGTTAATTTGAGTTTGATAGAGAAATGAGGAAAGTATGTCAAAAATGGGAGTGTCTTATTTGGGATATGGAATGGCATTTTGATCAGGAATGAGAGCTAGGAATGGCTCTAATGTTTGTCTGCTAGGGATTTGAGGAATGATTTTATGTTTGTTTGAGTGGAAATGAGAGGGTGTATACCCCTTCATTCATCTGATGGATCGTTGGTTTCTTGGTCATCCAACCAAGGAGTCGGGTGGCAAGGAGAAGGTGAGTTGCTTGTTGGTTGAAGGTGTGGAGGTGGCCAAGGAGAATCATGGGTGTCTATGGGTTTCAAATACTCCAATGGGAGGGTGAGGTGATTTCACCTCCCATGGGTCATACCCAACCACCCTAGTGTGGGCAAGGTACCTTGGGAGAGTACCAAGTGGCCAAGGAATGGAAACAACCACTTACATGAGTGATTTGTCTCATGTGATGCCCTTGACATAAGGGTAGAATGATCATTTGGCATGGGATTTGATTTTGAAAAATTTAAAATGAGCCGAAAGTGGGTTAGCCCAAATTTCAAGTCAATTGGAGTTGATTTGAATAAGTTTGGCTCAATTTGACTCATTTAGGCCAAATTGAGCAAATTGGTCAAGTTGATATGATCATTTAGATATTTTGGTTCAATTTGGTTTAGTTTGGCTTAGATTTGATTTTGGCTCATTTGAATTCATTTGTGTCAAATGTTAAGTGACCAATTTGACCAAATTGGCCAAATTGTTTGTTGGTTTGGGTTTAGTTGACCAATTGAATATGATTGTAGGCTTTGGTTTCAATTAATTTGGATTTGGTTTTATTTATGCCAACTTGAACCTTTAGGTCAATTTGGGCTAAGTAAGTCAATTAGGTTCAATTGGGTCCAAACATGGCTTTGGTCAAGTTCAATCAATTTGGAATGAACTTGAGCCATTTGGTTGCAATCAATTTGGTTTATATTTTGATTTGACCCAATTATTCTTTTTAGGTCAATTTGGGTCAACTTGGGTCAAGAGGGCCAATTGGGTTTGGTTTTGACTCAATTGAAAGTCAAGTTATATTCAAATATTGATTTTGATTTGGTATGAATCATTAGTTTCAAGGATTTGGCTTAGGTTAATTTATATTTGGGTTCATATGGGTGGGTTGACTTGGTCAAATGACCAAGTTCACTTGATTTGACCCAATTTGTGATAATTGATCAACCTAGGGTGATCAATAATCATGATGGGAGGTTTTGATGAGCATGGTTCAATCCAATTTAGGTAGGATTATAACTTGGCTCAAATAGGTCAAATTGGCCACTTTGGTCAAGTGGACCAAGTTTAGTTGGTTTGATTTTGGGTTGAGTTTGATTTAGTTGAGTTTATATATTTGGGATTGATATATAAATTCAATTTCAATTGGTTCAAATGGGTTTTGGTTCATTTGAACATTTCAAGTCAAAAGAAGGTTGGTTTGACTTGGGTTGATTTTGGTTTGGCTTGAATTGATTTAATTTATATTTGTGAATATGATTAAAGGTATGATTGATTCATGCAAAAATCAATTGAATTTGGGTTTCGGAATGAAGGAATTTGGCCAAGTCCATGGAGTGGAGTAATGTTGCTTAGGTTTGGTTTTTGATTTGGTTTTATTTCGTTTTGATTATTTATATTTTATTTAAATTTGTGAATATGACTAAAAATATGATTGATTTTTGAGAAAATCAATTGAGTTTGACTTGATTTGGATTAATTAGCTAAGTCCATGGATAGGTCATGGCTTGAAGAGTTTTGATTTAATTTGATTTAGTTTGATTTAGTTTTGATCATTTGAATGTAGATTTGATTTATATTTAGAAGATGATTGAAGATATAAATTGATTATGAGAAAATCAATTGATTTTGGATTGATTTGGATTAAGATTTGGCTAAGTCCATGGATAGGTTATATGGAAGGGTTTCAAGTTTGGATTTGATCATGGGCTTCAATCATTTGGTTTTGGAATTTGGGTTTGATTTGATTTGAATTTGATGTTTGAATTGAACTTGAGGTTTGGTTTGAGAAGGTGAACATGGATTGGATTTTAGGTAGTGGATTATCCTAATCCCTAAGACATAACCTAATCCTATGGTTAACCCTTCTAAGTCTTTAAGCTTAGGTTAAGTGTTTACCTAATTGTAGAAGTGTTTATGACTAAGTCTTAGTGTCTAGAAGACTCCTAAGTCTAAGATGGGAAGATTAAATCACTCCAAAAGAGAGGTCAATAAGCCTTAGGCTCCATAGTGTTGCCCTTGGAGATAGATGATTGGAAGACCGCCAAGTTTCACATTATAGACTCGATACATCTTTCAATGCTTTTTTGGGAGACCATGGATACATGAGAAAACATAGTTCCATCCTCTCTACATCGTATGAAGTTCATGAGAGGTGGGATCATCTACTATGTTAAAGGAGATCTCAAGCCATTTATAGTTCAGGTTATATATGAGGATGCGCTTACTACCTCCCTCAAAATCAACAAGTCTATTCTCGAACCAAAGTTTAAAATAAAAGAAAAAAAAAAAGAAAAAGAAAGAAAAATAAAAAGAAAATAAAAGAAAATGAAAAAGAAAATAAAAGGGAAAATAGACTTGGAGGAGGAAGTGGAGTACATTAGATTCCACCCATAGTTACTCCATTCAACATATGGTAGATGACGACCTCCACTGCAGAGGAAGAGGCTAGTCAAAGGCATTCAGGGTGGAAAACCTCCTTATTGGCCACCCAATAAAGATATGTCCTTACTAGAGTACACCTGCTATCCATATAGACTAGAATCTAGTTCATGGATGAGTCTTATATGGTTAGCAACCTTCTCAAGAGTATTCTGGAGGTGACACTTGAGCAAGATAACATGAATAAGTCTCCAAAGCAAAGCATAAGTCTATATGTGAAACAAGCAGGCTGTTGGGAACCTTAGCTCTAACCCCACTTTCCTCTCAAAATGAGGGTTTGGTTAAGGAAGCCCTAAGTCATCCACTGTGAAGACTCAAAGGTTCTTGGGAGCATCATCCAAGTCAAGAAGTTAATGTAAAACTGAGGATGATATAAGATTTAATAGAACCTTTGAATGGTACTTGCCTTCATAATTTAGCAAAGAAAGGTTAATCCCACATACCAAAGCATCGACTACTTCAAAAGAATATGGAAGAACAAATGCAAATGCTCAATCAAGAGGGACTAGATTCATAATGGTCCGATGATGATGATTACCGCTAGTCATCACCAATCATTTGGAATCAGTTCTTTTCAAATCACATTAACTCATTTGAAGAGTGCTTAGAAACTTCGATGATCCGATGATTTTGAAGTCAAAGATGCACACCAGAAAGAAGAGATCAAGTCAACCATCAATGATCTCAAGAAATCAACTTAGAAGAAGATCCATTCATACATCGTTCTTTGTTGAAAAAAATTAAAACTAATGACTTAGTTAGGCTATTGATTGAAGGACCGCTTTGCATGGAGTTATGAAGAGATGTGATTAGCTCTTAACAAAGCCATAAACTAGCAATATAGAACCTATAACCCTATCAAGCAAGCCCCTCATGCGATTAGACATAGAACAATAGTCATTTATGAAGTCAAGAAATATCGATGCCGGCTTCATTCAAGAAGAAAATACCTACTTAGCCACATCATCCAATTAAGAAAAAAGAATGGCCAAATTCACATATGCACAATTTTAGGGATTTAAATAAGGCATGTCCAAAAGATGAATTTTACCAATCTCGAGTGATGGTGGACATTGCCTCATCTCATGCGTTCTCTTTCATGGATGTCTCATCTAGATATAACCAAATAAAGATGGCCCTAAGATGAAAGAAACACTACTTTTAGAACTTGATCAATTTGTTATAAGGTCATGCCTTTCACCATAAAATGTCGTGTTACATACTAAGCTGACTCAAATCTTTCATGAACTCATTCATCATCATTGCTATGTCAATGATCTGGTCAAAAGTAGAGAAAGGAAGACCATCTCTTTGACTTGAGAGTAGTTTTCAAATAGTTAAGATAATTTAACCTCAAAATGAACCCCTCAACTAGAATTTGAGATCTTAAGGGAAATTCTTGGGCAACACCAGAATCAAAATTGATCCCGGAGATCAATGTGATATTAGAAATACCACAAAAGTTTAACTCAACTCGATCATTCCAAGGGTGTTTATCTAAGATGCTTTATATCCAACATATTGAAAAAGATGTCCATTCTCACCACTTATCAAAAGGATGCCAAGTTCAAGTGAGATGACAGTGAGCATGCCTTCAAAGATTAAGCATTACATGATGATGTGCCATTCTAGTACTATCCAGTAAGCCCCTCATACTTTACCATTGTAGATGACTGTGCTGTTGGCCCAAGCCAATGATGAAGGGAAGGAAAATGTACTCTACTATCTCAGCCCTTGTATAATCCCTACTGAGGCTAATTATCCACCCATTGAGAAGCATTGCCTAGCTTTAATCTTTACATCCCAAAAGCTATAACACTACATGCTTCCTCATAAGGTGAACTTAATCTCTAGATCAATCCACTATAGTATCTCATGACATGACTATTTGACATTGGCATGGTCAATGATCCTCTCATAGTTTGACATTACCTTCATACCCTCATGCATGAAAGGAGAAGCACTAGATTTCTTAACATCACATTCTTTGTAATCTCCGCTTAGTATGATCTCCGATGAACAAATCATGAACTGGGGATACTAGCATTCACCTAGAGATGTACTTTGATGGTTTCACTTCCTCTCAAAGAGAAGAACTAATATACTATTCCAAGAAAGGTGGGTAGAATAGTTTCTTAACTGACCATGATGTATGAGATTCTCATATCATGTCCAATCCTTGCACAATAATGAAGAATATGAGTCTCTAATTATCATCTGTTAGTTGTTAGTCCAAGCATCCATCAACATCTTGGGGATTCTCACCTAGTTATCAAATAAATATCTAGGTTCTATAAGGTTATAAAGCCCAAGCTCCATCATACCATTACACCATGGAGTTGTTGGCCCAAATCTAAGAGGTTACCATTTTAAGATTCCTCAGGAGAGAATGCCATAGTATGCTTTATAAGCTGCTGGAGTTGATAACCGAGGATGAGTCCATATCAATAAAGGTCCAAAATAGATAAGTCTTATCCCTTATTGATATTGAACTCATCAAAAAAGTACTCTCAAGGGAGGTTACCATTGCCAAGAAGGATGAGGAGTTAAATTGAGAACCATTCATGGATTACCTAAATAAAGGCAAACTACCTCAAGAAAAGTCTCAAGCACATCGATGAAGCGAGAGCACTTTCCTACATCGGATGGTGTCTTATATCAAAGGTCTTTGATCATTGGTTACATTATTTAGACAAGCACAAAGCCCGTAAGATCATGATCGAGGTACAGATTATGTGGAAACCAATCGTCCAAGATGAAAGCCAAGATCAAGAGACTAGATACCATCGGCATCGATGATCAACATATGGATATGGCTAGGTGATACCACCAATGTCAAATACATGGTCCAACACTAACCACCCAACATTTTACATCCTACATTAGCCTCATGGCCATTCGAGTGTCCCAAATAGTTCATTGATACTCCTTCCAAGGGTCATCGATTCATCTTAGCCTACTACTTTTCTAAATGGGCAAAGGTGATTCTTGAGAGGTCACAAACCAACATGTGCTCTAGTTTTTAGGAACCATACATACATAAGTTTAGTCTCATGAATTATATATAATGGTAATGGTAGCATTCAAGAGCATGGAGATAAAAAACTTTGTCCAGAGATACAACATAGATTGGAGATATTCTACCATCAACTATTAGAGAGAAAATAGCTTAGCATAAGCCTTCAACAAAACTCTCATCCAAATACTAAAAAAGATACTCAACAACAACAAGTGATAGTGGCATGAAAGGAAGCCTTGGGGCCTCCACACACATATAAAACTCCAACACGCCTACTTTTCTCCTTAGTATAATCAGCATTCTACCATTAAGTATAACTCCCATCACTAATGATAGCTATGGATAGCAAGATCATAACATAGCATAATGATAACTTACGGTTAGAAGAGCTCAAAGGTTTGGACAAGAGACACCTACGGGCATGCCAAAATCTCATGTTTTATAAAGCTAAAATGATTCAAGCTCATAACAAGTTGATTTGTCCTAGAGATTTTCATGTAGGAGAGCTTATTTTAGTTCTAAGGTGATCGATTGTTGCCCATCGTAAGATGGGAGGCAAGTTTGAACCCATTTAGGAAAGCCATTTTGCCATAGAGAAAGTCTACTAAGAAGGATCTTATCAGCTTATTACTTATAAGACAGAGTGCCCAATGCTTCCAATTAATGGGCTCTACTTAAAGAAATATTATAAATCACATTTGAAAATAATTATCATCATTGAAAATTCAATTTCAAATTCATTCTCTTCCATGTTGAAAGTATTCTTCTTTCAATCTACATGTGTTTAGGTAGTGTAAGGAATAATGGCATCTATCCTTCATCAACACAACACAAACACAAACTACACAAACATATAAAACAAACACATATCTTTTATCTTATCCTAAGTTATATCAGCAGACTATCCCTTTGATTGGTAAAACCTAGGTAGGTCAGCTCATGTAGCCCCTCTAGGGTCCATCACACCGCTCCATACAATACCATATTAAATTTAATCTAATCTAATTTTCCTGGAGTTAAATCACACCCTTCTCCCCACCGAGCCCCAAATCTATATAAACAAGTCAAGAAAATAATCAAATTAAAACCAACCCTGTGAGCCAAATTAAACCAACTCCCCTAGTCTAAATCAAAGAAATCCAACCACACCCTTATTCCTAGTGGATACATCCCAAAATAAATCTATGAAATCAAACTCAAATCCTAATCCCTCAGATAGTTCAACTTGCTTCATAAGCTTCATATACCATCCCTCAGGACTGCCCATATCTCTAAAGCGATATGCCTCCACATCAGTAAAATAAATAAATAAAGTTGATTCAATCTTAATCCGGATTATAGATTCTTATCCTGATCTTCTTTCCACAAATCATATAATCAAATCAAATTCAAATATATATCCCCAAAGAAATTTTCTTCCTATGCCCTTGACATAGACCCTCACATGTCATGTCCAATGCATGTGATCCCTAGTCCCCTCCATGTCCTGACATGGATTCTCATCAATTCTTTCTTCTCTTATGCACACCTTAAATTTCAACCAAAGCCTAGCAATGTATTCATTCAAATTACATCATCTTAACATTTTAATCAACATTTTATGATTTTGATGGTACAAGCTCAAACTAACTATACAATATACTAAACATATTATAGATGAATTAACACAATTATATTATATTAATATATGATGTTATAATATAATTTGTTATAATATAATATATTGTCTAACATTACACCTCATTAGAATAAATTAAAAGTAACAAATAACAAAGTTTTAAAATATGAATAATGTTCATTTTGGATGTAAAATTGTTATTTTTCTATTAGAAATGGTACAAAATATAATTTTGGTGTTGCTTTTGGTGTGTGCATATTTGGCCAAATTCTTCCATCTCAACCTTCAAATTAACATTTTTGTGAGTTTTAACCCAATTTATTATAACAAAAGTCATACTAACATGTATAATAACATTTAGTAATTCGACCATATTCATATATATATATATATATATATAATATATATATATATATATATATATATATATATAATATATATATATATATATATATATATATATATATATATATATATAATATATATATATATATATATATATATATATCTAAAGTTATATTATTATGTATTTATATTTTGTATCATCTTACACATTACACTTTAAAATGAATCACTTTAAAAAAAAATTATAAAATTTGGTTAAAAATGAACATTTATTTTGGATGCAAAAATTCTATTCTTTTGGACACACATAGCACACCCCTAATGATGTTCCCAAAGCTTACCTTAAATTTGGACAAATCCCATCATCTCACCTATAAATCAATATTTTATGAATTATACCAAGACAAGCTCTACTATGTTATAATTATAACAAACTAAAATATGCTAAACAACAAGTAGTAATACAAATAGTTTGCTATAATGCACATACTACACTATGTTATGACATCCTATATTATTATACCTATAACATATTATATTATATTATTTTGCATACACATCACAAGGGATTGCTTAAGATAAAAAATCATTAAATTAGTCTAAATAATAGAAAACTATATATTTTAGTTGTATTACTTACATATTTTAAATAGATACAATATATTACGATGCCATGTCACCTATTGAATTCCAAATTCCACCATTTTAAAGTCAAATAAGATTTTTATAAATAATGCTAGTAGGCTTAACTACATGATTGTAAAATACTAAAATAGTTTAAAATGCAATATATTATTATATGAAACTATACTATGCTACAACATATAATTTTATTTTGAATATAAAATCTTACTTTTTTTACTTAGCACACTTTCTTGGTACACATAATTCCCACTTCAAATTAAATAAATTTAATCATTTAATTTATTAAATCAATATTTTATGATTTATATTATTATAGACTATAGTAAAATACCATAATATACTAAAACATTTCAACATCTTATAACATCCAAAACACATCACTACATGCTCAAATATATGATGCTACATTATTATAATATATGGTATATAATATATTATTTAGGCATTCAAATCTCTAATATTCAAGGGAAAGTTTGAAGACATTTATTTGCTACCATAACTATGTTAATTTTGGTCATTCTTTAGATCTACTAATGACATCTATTGAAGGTTTATTTAGATTTTGTGGTTATTTATTTATGGTTTAGGGTTTGTGGTAATTTTATGGTTTAAGTACATTATAGGTTTTAGGGTTTAGTTTATGGTTTTAGGGTTTATTTAAGTTTGGTTTTGGTTTGTGGTTTGTGGTTTAGGTTTATTGTGGTTTTTATGGTTTATTTTCGTGTTTATGGTTTGGCTTTAGAGTTTACTTTTATTTAATTAGTTTGTGGTTTAATGTTTTTTTAAATAGAGATTAAATTTATATTCAACATTTCTATTTTGATTTCATCAACCAAGTAGCACCCCAAGTTTAAGACACAATGACATAGATCAAAAATAACAATATAGAAAAAAATCAAAACCCTATAAGTAGAATTCTATAAAAAAGACACATTTTCATTTGATGGATCAACCATTCTTCTATTTCTTAGTTAAACCACCCATGCCTAGAATGATCCACCATCATATCAATCATCTCTCCCTCCACCACCACCATGGTTATCCTACCTCCATAACCACCACTAAACCACCAATATCCAAACACCTAGATCCCACACCACCATTATATAATATGCCAACCACTAGATCTAGACTAGATGATGTTATCAGATTCATTCTTACAGCCATTATATGGTTTAATTTTTTTTTAGCTTTAGGTTTTAGGTTTGGTTTATAAGTTAGCTTTATGGTTTAGGGTTTGTAATTTTATTTATGGTTTTATTTAGGATTTGGGGTTTACTTACATTTTAGGTTTGTTGGGTTTGTGGCTTTTCATGTTTTAGTTTTTTGTGTTTAGGTTTAGGTTTAATTTATGGTTTTTATTTTACTATTTAGATTTATGGTTATTTTTTTATAAATTAAGCAAACCCAAATCATTTATTTAATTTATTATTTATTTTTATTTATCTAATTTATTTTATTTTATTTTTTTAGGTTTATTTTTTTATTTTACTTTTGGTTTATTTTCTTTTAATTAATTTTAGTAGGTCTCTATTTCATTTTTATTTTAGGTTTTATTTATTTCTAGTTTTAGTTTTCTTTATTTCATTTTATTGGGTTACCATTTTTTATTTTTTTAGGTTTAAGTTTAGGTTTTATTTAATTTTTTTTTTGTGCTTAGGTTTAGGTTTTTTTTGGTTTATTTTTTGGTTTTATTTATTTTAGGTATTATTTTTAGTCAGGTTTAGTTTATTTTATTTTATTTTATTTTATTTAGTTTATGTTTAGGTTTTTATTTTAGGTTTAGTTTTATGTTTTTTTATTTATTTTACTTTAGTTTATTTTGTTTAGGTTTAGTTTATTTATTTTGTTTATTTTATTTTATTTTAGTTTAGGTTTTTTATTTTAGGGTTTAGTTTCTTTTTAACATATTTTTATTTAGTTTAAGTTTTATTTTAATTTTATTTTATTATATTTTAGATTTATTTATTTTATTTTATTAGTTTTAATTTTATTTAAATTTTTTATTCATAGTTTATTTTATTTTTAGTTAGGGTTTTTATTTATTTTATTTTAATTTATTTTAATTTTTTTATTTTATTTTATTTTTAGGTTTGTTTAGCTTTTATTTAAGTTTCATTAATTTATCTATTTATTTATTTTTAGATACATTATCACACCTATAGATAGGTAGGTGTTCAGTTAGTTTAGCTCAGTTGGGTAGATTTTAGGGTTAAGGATTACTGGGTAGCCTGTGGAGGGAGCAGTTCAAGTGGGTTTTTGTGGATAGAGAATGGCTCAGTGGCCTGGGATAAAGATGGTAGGCTCAGGTGGTCAGTTAGTTTAGTTAGGGCTTTAGGTGGGCCTTGATAGTTTAGAGTGGATTTATAGGGAGTGGCCCAGGAGGCCCAGTGGTAGTTAGTAGATTAGGGTAAGTTTTGTGATCTTTAGGGTATCAGTTAGTGGTCAGGGGTAGAGGGTTTTATTTAGATTTAGGTTTTTTTAAACAAAAACCCAGAGGTTTTGGTTTATAGTTTATTTTTATTTAATTTATATTTTATTTTTTTATTTAGGTTTTTATTTTATTTATTTTAATTTATTTTAGTTTATTTATTTTAGTTTTTTTTTATTTTGGTTTATTTTTTTTCTAGTTTATATTTATGCTTATTTTTTAGTTTTATCTTATAATATTTTTTTTAAGTATTATTTTATTTTAGGTTTAGGTTTATTTTTTTATTTTATTTTTTTTTAGTTTTAGGTTTATTTTAAGTTTTTTATTTTATTTATTTTTTAGTTTAGTTTAGGTTTATTTTATATTTATTTTAATTAGTTTAATTATTTTTTTCTTTATTTTAGGTTTAGTTTTTTTATTTTTTAGTTTTATTTAGTTAATTTTATTTTATTTATTTTAGTTTTCTTTATTTGGGGTTTAGGTTTTATTTTTTTATTTATTTTTTATTTTTTTAGGTTTATTTTAGATTTTAGGTTTTGTTTAATTTTTTTATTTTATTTTATTTTAGGTTTCTTTTATTTTCTTTGTTTAGTTTTTTATTTTATTTTATTTCTTTATTTTAGGTTTTATTTATTTTTAGTAGTTTTTTATTTTATTTTATTTTATTTTAGCTTTTATTTTTATTTTATTTTATTTAGGTTTAGGTATTTTAGTTTAGGTTTTATTTTTTTTTATTTTTTTTATTTTATTTAGGTTTGTTTTTTTATTTTATTATTTTAGGTTTATTAGTTTATCATTTTTAGTTTGGGTTTTAGGGTTTTTTTTTTAGTGTTTAGGGTTTGGGTTTTATGGTTAGAGTAGGGTTTTAGTTTAGGGTTATTTAGGTTTTTAGTAGTTTTAGTATTGGGTTTTTTATTTTTTAGGTTTTAGTTATTTATTTTATTTTATTATTAAACCCATAAGTTAGGTTTAGTTTAGTTTATGTTAGTTATTTTAGTTTATTTTATTTTTATTTAGTTTAATTTTATTTTATTAGTTTTAGTTTATTAATTTTAATTTTATTTATTTTAGTTTTATTTTTATTTTAGTTTATCTATTTGGTTTCTTTATTTTTTTATTTTAGATTAGTTTTATTTTATTTTACTTTTATGGTTTAGTATTTTATTTTATTTTTTTAGTTTAGGTTTTTTATTTTATTTTATTTTAGTTTGTTTATTTATTTTTAGTTTTTATTTATTTAGGTTTAGGTTTAGGTTTATTTTATCTTAATTTAGTTTTATTTTAGTTTGATTTAGGTTTAGTTTATTTTTATTTTTAGTTTAGGTTTTTTTGTTTTATTTTATTTTTTTATTTTAGGTTTATTTTATTTATCTTTTAGGTTTAGATTTTTATTTATTTTTATTTTATTTTATTATAAGTTTACTTTTATTTTTTTTAGGTTTAGTTTTAATATTATTTAAGGTTTTATTTATTTTATTTAGCCTATAAATTATTTACCATAAAATGATGTTTAAAGCTACCTTAAATTTGGCCAAATCCCATCATCTCAGATATAAACCAGATTTTATGAATTATACCATTACAAATTGTTTTACATTATTACTAAAATATGTTAAACAATAAGTAGTAATGATGTGATAATGATGTTATACTGTATTATGGCATTGTATTATAATACATTTATAACATATTATACTATATTGTATCATATCACATTACACATTTTAAAGTCTAAATCAAGATTTTTGATAAATAATGCTAGTGTAAGCTCTAGTGATTGTAAAATACTAGAATTTATGCATACAATATATTATGATATATGATGATATACTATGCTACAACATATAATATTTATTTTGAACATAAATCTTACTTTTTTACACAAGTGGAGTACCACACCTTTGGTACTACAACCTAATTCCCACTTCAAATTTAACAAATTTGTTCATCTAATTTATTAAATCAATATTTTTATGATTTAAGGGCACAATACCATAATATACTAAAATATTTCAAAACATCTTATCACATCCCAAAACACATCACTACATGCTCAAATATATGATATGACATTATACTATAATATATGGTATTATAATATTTAGGTTTTAGTGTTTCAAATCTCTAATATTCAAGGTTTTGGAGACATTTTCTTTAGCTACCAAACTATGTTAGATTAGTTTAGATCTATAATGAAATCTTTTTTCAGGTTTATTAGATTAGTTTAGGTTTATGGTTTATGGTTTTAGGTTACTTGAGGTATTAGTTTAGGTTTAGGGTTAGTTTAGGGTTTAAAGTTTAGTTAGGTTTTATTTAGGTTTATGGTTTTAGGTTTAGGTTTTGGGTTTAGGGTTTTAGGTTTAGTGTTTATGATTTAGGTTTAAGATTGGGTTTAGAGTTTAGGTTTTTGGGTTTAGGGTTTAAGTTTAATAGAAAAAATTTGATTCAACATTTCTTCTTTCAATTTCATCGACCAAGTAGCACCCCAAGTTTTCTAAGACCAAAGCGATGACATAGATCAAAAATAAGCACCCATATAACAAATCAAAATCCCTAGATAAGTACAACCATCTTTACTATAAAGACACAGTTCGATAAGCAGCAGATCAGATTGGTCGTGCTTCAATTTCTCCAATTCCCATCAGAACCACCCCGGACTCTCAAGTAGTGAGATCCACCATCATATCCCTGATCTCTCCCTTTGTCACCATCACGGTAGTAACCTCCATTGCTCCTGCCTCCATAACCACCACTATTTGACCACCACCTTCATATCCACCAACACCCTAGATCCCCACCACACTATTAGTTTATTACTGATCTACTTACCTGATTGATGTTCCTACCATTGGGTTAGTTTAGGTTTAGGGTTGGTTTAGGATTTAGTTTTTAGGTTTTCTTAGGATTAGGTTTAGGGTTTAGGTTTAGGTAGGGTTTAGGTTTGGGTAGGTTTATGGTTGTGGTTTAGTAGTGGTTAGGTTTAGTGGTTTAGTGGGTTTATGTAGGTTAGGGTAGTTTAGGGTTAGTTAGGATTGGGCTTCAGATTTAAGATTTAGTTTTTTTTTAAATAAGAAACCAGTTTGTTTATTTTATTATTATTTATTAGTATTTTATTTTTTTATTTATTTTATTTTTATTTTTTATTTATTTTAGTTTATTTTATTTTATTTATTTATTTTTTTTTATTTTATTATTTTAGGTCAATTATTTTTAGTGAGTTTTATTTTTATTTTATTTATTTATGTTTTATTTTTTTTATTTTAGTTTAGTTTAGGTTTTATTTTATTTTTAGGTTTAGGTTTTAGGTTTTTATTTTATGTATTTTAGGTTTTATTTTTAGTTTAGGTTTAGGTTTATTTTAGTTTTCATTTTATTTAGTTTAGTTTAGTTTAGTTTATTGTATTAGTTTTATTTATTTTATTTTAGTTTATTTTAATTTATGTTTTATGTTTATTTTATTTTATTCATTTTATTTTATTTAGTTTAGTTTTTTTAGTTTAGATTTTTTAATTTTTTATTTATTTTATGTTTTATTTAGTTTTTCTTTTATTTTATTTTATTTTAGGTTTAGTTTTATTTATTTTTTAATTTTAGTTAGATTAGCTATTATTTATTTTATTTTTAGTTTTATTTTTATTTTATTTTCTTTAGGTTTGGGTTTATGGTAAGTTTAGGTTAAAGTTTTAGTTTTATTTTATTTTATTTATTTTGGTTTAGTTTTTTGATTTATTTTATTTTGGTTTTATTTAGTTTAGTAGTTTTAGCTTTTTTTTGGGTTTAGGTTTATTTAGGTTTAGGTTTAGGTTTTTGGGGTTTAGGTTTAGGTTTTAGGGTTTAGGTTTTTTAGGGTTTAAGTTTTAGGGTTTATTTTAAAGGTTTTTTAGTAGAGAATAAATTTAGATTCAACATTTCTTCTTTTCAATTTCATCAACCAAGTAGCACATCAAGTTCTCTAAGACACAAGCGATGACAAAGATAAAAAATGAGCACCCATAGAGCAAATAAAAATCACTAGATAAGTAGAACCGTCTCTACTATAAAGACACAATTCCATAAGCAGCTAATTAGATAGACCGTTATTTAGTTTCTCCAATTCCCATCGATGACGCCTCTCACTAGCTGATCCCATCATCTTTGATTCTCCTCCACCACCACCACAACTATAACCTCCATCTCTCCTCCCGCCTTCATAAACACCACTGCTCCGAACACAACCTCTATATCCCCACCACCACTATGATAACCACCTCAGATCTAAAGCCTTAACCCATGATGTTCATGTTGTCAAGGTCTCAGCCTAGGTTTATGGTATTTAGTGTTTAGGTTTTGGTTTTAGGGATCAGGCTTTAGGGTTTAGGGTAAGTGGTTTTAGGTTTAAGGTTTAGTAATTTTTAGTTTAGTGGTTAGGTAGTTTGTGTGGGTTTAGGAGTTTAGGTATGGTTATGGGTTTGTTTTATAGGTTAAGATTTAGTTTAGTTTAGGGTTAGTTTTAGGTTAGGTTAAGATTTAAGATTTAGTGGTTTTTTTTTTTTTTTAAAAATAAAAAAGATAGGTTTAGTTTATTTTAGTTTATTTATATTTATTTGAATTTATTTTATTTTATTTATTTATTTATTTTATTTTGTATTTTTTTTTTATTAATTTAGTTTAGTTTAGTTTTTAGGTTTAGTATTTTATGTTTATTTTAGTTTAGTTTTATTTATATTATTTAGTTTAGGTTTTATTTTTTTTATTTTGGTTTTATTTTAGATTTTATTTTATTCTTTAGTAGATTTTAGGTTTATTTAGTTTATTTTAGGTTTTTTTAGTTTAGTTAATTTTAGTTTATTTATTTTATTTAGTTTAGGTTTTGTTTTGGTAGTTTATTTTATTATTTCTTTTTAGTTAATTTATTTTGTTTTATTATTTTAATTTTTGGGTTTATTTTAGTAGGGTTTTATTTTTTTATTTTTTTAGGTTTTATTTTAAGTTTTATTTTATGTTTTGGCTTATTTAGTTTTTTATTTTATTTTATTTTACTTTGTTTATTACATTTAATATTTAGGTTTTTTAACAGATTTATTTATTTTTTATATGTTTTATTTATTTTATTAGTTTATCTTTAGGTTTAGGTTTAATATTTATTTTAGTCTAGTCAGTTTAGGTTTTATATTTAGGTTCATAAGGGGGGCCCAGGGCCCAAGATCAGGGTATGGCCTGGTAGGGCTCAGTTTGGTTAGGGTTTAGGCTATTTTAGGCTCAGTTAGGGTTTGGTTATTTAGGGTAGGTTTGGGAAGGGTGGGTAGGCTCATGGGCCTAGGTTGGGTTAAAGTAGGATTAGGGTTTATATTTTTTAAATTACAAACCGAATTTATATACTTAGTTTATTTATATTATTTATTATTTATTATTTATTTTAGTTTATTTTATTTTTTTCTATTATATAGGTTTGTTTTCTATTTTTATTTAGTTTATATTATTTATTTTAGGTTTATTTATTTTAGCTTAGCTTTTTTATTTTGTTTATTTTCAAGTTTAGGTTTAGGTTTTTATTTTATTTTTTTAAGTTTAGATTTTAGGTTTTTATTTTAGGTTTTTCTTTAGGTTTTATTTTTTAGTTTATTTTTAGTTTATTTTATTTTATTTAGTTTAGGTTTAGGTTTAGGTTTGTTTTATTTTGTTTATTTTATTTTTATTTTAGATTCAAGTTTTTTTTTAGTTTAGGGTTTAGGTTATATTTTTTTATTTATTTTTAATTTTTTTAAGGTTTATATTTTAGGTTTAGTTTTTATTTAGTTAATATTTTATTTAATTATGTTTTATTTATTTATTTTAATTTATTTTTATAGTTTATTTATTTAAGTCTCAGTTTTTTAGGTTTATATTTATTTATTTTTATATTTATTTATTTTTTGGATTAATAGTTTAGGTTTAGGTTTTAGGAGGTCAGGGTTAGTTTTTAGAACCCAGTTAGGATTAGTGGTTATTAGATCAGTTAGTGGCTGCAGGTGTAGCCCAGTGGCCTGGGGTTTAGGTGATTTAGATTTAGTGGTAGGGAGGATATCAGTTAGGCTCAGAGTTTAGGGCCAGTTACTAGGATATGGTTTAATCAGGGTGGGATCAGATCAGAGGTTTTGAGTTTAGGTCACTGCTCAGTTTAGCATTTTAGATTCAGTGGTTTAGTAGCTTAGGATTTGGGGTAGAATTTAGGGTTAGGGTTTTGGCCTTTTCAAAAAAAATTAAGCAAACCAAGAGTTTAGTTTATTTAGTCTATTTTATTTATTTTATTTTATTTTATTTTTTATTTTTAGTTTATATTTTATTTTAGGTCATTATTTATTTTAGGTCTTTTATTTAGTTTTAGTTAAGGTTTAGGTTTCAATTTATTTTTTAGTTTTATTTTATTTTTTATTTTATTTTATTGTATTTTTTTAAGTTAGTTTAGGTTTTATTTTATTTTTAGTTTAGGTTTTTATTTTAAATTAATTTTTTATTTTTAGTTTAGGTTTAGGTTTATTTTAGTTTATTTTATTTTATTTTATTTAGGGTTTAGGTTTAGGTTTAGGGTTTATTTATTTTAGTTTAGGTTTATGTTTATTTTATTTTGTTTATTTTTAGGTTTAGGTCTCTTTTAGTTTAGGGTTTAGGTTTTATTTTATTTATTTTTTATTTTATTTTAGGTTTATTTTTTTTATTTTATTTATTAGGTTATTTATTTTATTATTTTTTAGTTTTATTTATTTTTAGATTTTTTTTTATTTTATTTATTAATAGTTTAGGTTTTATTTATTTTATTTTAATTTATATTTTATTTTCTTTCTCTTTTAGTAGGCTTAGTTTTAGTTTAGTTTTAATTTCTTTATGTTTTATTGTATTTTATCTTGGTTTAGTTCTTATTTATTCTTTTGGTTTTATTTAGTTTAGTTTAGGTTTTAGCTTTTAGTGTTTTGGTTTAACATTTGGTAGGATTTTAAGATTTAGGTTTTGGGTTTTAAGTTTTGGTTTGGGTTTGTGGGTTTAGGTTTTAGAGTTTAGGTTTGGGGTTTAGGGTTTTGTGGGTGTGGTTTATGTTTAGAGTTTAGGGTTTAGGGTTTAGGGTTTAGGTTTGTGGTTAGGTTTTAGGTTTTAGTTTTTTAGTTTGTAGGTTTAGGGTTTTGGTTTTTCTTAACAGAGAACAAATTTAGATTCAACATTTCTTTTTTTCGATTTCATCAATCGAGCAACACACCAAGATCTCTATGTCATAAGCAATGACATAAATAAAAAATGAGCACTCATAAACCAAATCAAAAACCTTAGCTAACTAGAACCATCTCTACTGTAAAGACTCTTCCATAAGTAGTAGATCGGATCGAACATTCTTCTATTTTCCGCCAGAACCACCTCACCTCTCAAGGTGATCCACCATCATAACCTTGATCTCTCCTCGCCACTACCACTACCAGAACCTCTATCACTCCTCCGCCTCCAAAACCACCACTCTCCTGACCACCACCTCTATATCCACCACTCTCCGGATCCCCACCACCACTATGAAGATTGTCGCCTCCACCTTCGCCTCCACCGCCAGATCTAAACTGAGCCTAGTTGACGATGATGTTCCAACCGTGGAGGTTATGCCCATTCTTAGGGTTTAGGTTTAGGTTTAGGTTTATTAGGTTTTAGGGTTTAGGTTTATTTTTAATTATTTAGTTACTTTAAGTTTAGGTTCAGTTTGGGTTGGTTTAGGGTTTAGGTTGTGATTAGTTTTGGGTTTTGTGGGTTTATGCTTTTAGGGTTTAGGGTTTAGGGTTAGGGCTTTTTTAGGATTTAGGGTTTTGTGGGTTTAGGGCATGTGGTTGAGGTAGGTTTTAGGTTAAGGATTAGGATTTAGGGTTTATGGTTTTAAAAAAAAAGCTCGGTAAGTTTATGTTTATTTAGTTTATTTATTATTTATTTTAGTTTTTTTTATTTTTTATTTTTATTTAAGTTTATTTTTTTTATTTAGTTCAATTTATTTATTATAGGTTTATTTATTTTAGTTTAGGATTTTTATTTTAGTTTTTTTTGTTTAGGTTTAGGTTTGGGTTTTAGGTTGTTATTTTAGGTTTATTTTTAGTTTTATTTTTAGTTTATTTTATCTTATTCAGTTTAGGTTTAGGAATTGGTTTATTTTATTTTGTTTATTTTATTTTTATTTTGTATTTAGGTTTTTTTATTAGGGTTTAGGTTTTATTTCTTCTTTTATTTTAAAGTTTATTTTTAGGTTTGGTTTTTTATTTAGTTTCATTTTATTTTATTTTATGTATTTATTTATTTACTTTATGTTTAGTTTTATTTTATTTATGTTTTATTCTTAGGTTTATTTTATTTAATTTAGGTTTATATTTATTTTATCTAGTTTATTTTATTACTTTATTTTATTTTACTTGTTCTAAATTTAGTTTAGGTTTTATTTTATTATTTAGCTTTAAGTGTTTTTTATTTATTTCATTTTAGTTTAATTTAGTTTAGGTTTTGGTTTAATTTTAAGTTTTATGGTTTAAAGTTTAGTGGTTTAGGGCTCAGTGGCTCAGCTAGGGTGGGCTAGGGCTCAGGGTTTCAGCTTAGAGTCAGTCACTTTAGGGTTGGCAGTGCCTTAGGCCTAGGGCTCAGGGTGGCCTAGGGTTGAGTTTAGGATCTAGGTGTTGTAGGTATGGCCTAGGGTTTAAGGCCTAGATTAGGGTTAGGGTTTAGGATTTAGGGTTTATGGTTTAAGCTTTAAGGGTTAAAGTTTTTTTTTGAAAAAAAAATTAAGTAAACCTATAGGTTTATGTTTATTTTATTTATTTAGTTTATTTTTTTATTTATTTTAGTTTATTTTAATTTTAATTTTTATTTAGATTTATTTTTTATTTTTATTTAGTTTAGTTTATTATTTTAGGTTTATTTATTTAAGTTTAGGTTTTTTATTTTATTTTTAGGTTTATGTTTATTTTTTTGTTTATTTTTTATTTTATTTTTTTAGGTTTAGGTTTTAATTTTCTATTTTAAGTTTTATTTTATTTTTAGGTTTAATTTTAGGTTTTATTTTAGTTTATTTTAAGTTTTTAGTTTGGTTATTATTTTAGTTTATTTTATTTTATTTATTTTAGGGTTTAGGTTTAGTTTAATTAGGTTTAGGTTTAGTTTAGGCTTTGTAGTGGGTTTAGATTTTCTTTATTTTTTATTCTTTAAGTTTTTTTAGTTTTGTTTTTTTATTTAGTTTTAATTTAATCTATTTTAGGTTAATTTTATGTTTAGTTTTTATTTATTTAGGTTTTTTAATTTCAGGTTTATTTTTTTTAGTTTATTTAGGTTTTCATTTATTTTAGTTCAGTTTAGTCTATATTTTTTATTTTTTATTTTTTTAGGTTTAGGTTTAGGTTTTAGTTTAGGTTTTTATTTTATTTTAATTTTTTATTTTATTTTAATTTTTTATTTTATTTTGGTTTAGGTTTTCTTATTTATTTTATTTTTAGGTATTATTTAGTTTAGGTTTAGGATTTTAGCTTTTTAGGGTTTGGTTAAGCATTTAGGTTTATAGTTTGTGGTTTGGGTCTTAAGTTATTGTGGTTTAGGTTTAGTTGGGTTTAGGTTCAAGGTTTACGGTTTAGGGCTTAGGGTTTATGATTTTTAGGGTTTAGGGATTAGGGTTTAGGGTTTAGGTTTTATGTTTTAGGTTTAGGGTTCAGGTTTTAGTTTAAGGTTTAGGGGTTTTGGTTTTTCTTTAATCAAGAGCAAATTCAGATTCAATATTTCATCATTTCGATTTCATCAACCAAGTAACACACCAAGTTTTCTAAGACACAAGCGACGACATAAATAAAAAATGAGCACACATAGACCAAATCAAAACACTAGCTAACGAGAATTGTCTCTACTATAAAGACACAATTCCATAAGCAGTAGATTTGATCATGCCATCTTCAATTTTTCCAGTTTTCATTAGAACCACCCCAGCCTATCGAGTAGTAGGATCCAGCATCATATCTCTGATTTCTCCCTCTACCACCACCACGGCTGTAACCTCCGTCAATCCTCCCGCCTCCATAATCACCACTGCTCTGACCAAAACCTCCATATACACCAAAGATTCTAGCCCCACCACCATCGGATAATTGTAGCCTCCACCACCGCCGCATCTAGATTGAGCCTAGTTGATGATGATGGTCCTGCCGTTAAGGTTCTTCCCATTCTTAGGGTTTAGGTTTAGGTTTAGTTTATTAGGTTTTAGAGTTTATTTTTTAATTTATTTAGTTACTTTTTTAGTTGTTTAGGTTTAGGGTTTGGGTTTTTTAAGGTTTAAGGTTTAGGGTTTAGGGTTGTAGGTTTGGGGTTTAGGGTTTAGAGTTTAGGATTTAGGGTTTATGGTTTTTTTTTTAAAATTATGTAAACCAGTAAGTTTATGTTTATTTAGTTTATATATTATTTATTTTAGTTTATTTTATTTTCTTACTTTTACTTAGATTTATTTTTTATTTTTATTTAGTTTATTTATATATTTTAAGTTTATTTATTTTAGTTTAAGTTTTTTATTTTAGTTTATTTTATGTTTTATTTTAATTTTTAGGTTTAGGTTTCAAATTTTTTATTTTAGGTTTATTTTTATGTTTTATTTTTATTTTATTTTTAGTTTATTTTATCTTATTTAGTTTAGGTTTAGGTTTTATTTATGTTAGTTTAGTTTATTTTAGTTTAGGTTTAGTTTATTTTATTTTGTTTATTTTATTTTATTTTAGGTTTAGGTTTTCAGCTTTAGGGTTTATTTTAATTTTATGGTTTATTTTTTTTTTTTTTTTTAGTTTTCATTTAGTTTTTAATTTATTTTATTTTAGGTTTATTTTATTTTTATTGTTTGTTTAGTTTTTATTTTATTTCAGTTTTTTATTCTTAAGTTTATTTTAATTTTTTGTTTAATTTAGGTTATGGTTTTAGTTTAGGTTTTATTTTATTTTATTATTTTATTATTTATGTTTTTTTATCTTTTTAGGTTTAATTTAATTTAGGCTCAGGTGTTATTAGTGGTATGGTTGGCTCAGTGGTAGGGCCTAGGGTGGTCCCATTATTAGGATCTGGATAGGGTTTAGGGTTAGCCCAGTGGCCTAGTGCTCAGGCTCTGGCCTATGGTCAGTTTAGGTTTTAAGGTCCAGTTTTAGGACATGTAGTTGGCCTGGGTCAGTCCCAGTTCATGGTTTTGGTTTAGGCCTAGGGCCTAGGGTCATATGCAGGTAGGGCAGTAGGCTCAGGGTAGCTAGTTTGGTTTAGTGGTAGGATTATGGATGGTAGTCTAGTTTAGTGGTCTTTTAAAAAAACAATCAAGCAAACAGTAGTTTAGTTTATTTTAGTTTAGTTTATGTTTAATTTATTTTAGTCCATTTTTATTTTATTTATTTAGGTTTATTTTTCATTTTATTTATTTATTTATTTATTTTAGGTTTATTTATTTTAGTTAGTTTTAATTTTAGTTTATTTTTAGGTTAAGTTTAGTTTATGTTTATTTTGTTTTATTTTATTTTATTATTTTTAGGTTTAGGTTTTATTTTTTTATTTTTAGATTTAGGTTTAGTTTTTATTTATTTTTTTTTAGTTTAGGTTTTAAGTTTATTTTAGGTTTTTTTAGTTTAGTTTTAGGTTTATTTTTAGTTTATTTTATTTTATTTAGTTTATGGTTTATTTTAGCTTAATTTAGTTTATGTCAGGTTTTATTTATTTTATTTTAGTTTATTTTAGTCCAGTTTATGTTTATTTTATTTTATTTATTTAGGTTTAGGTTTTTTTTAGGGTTTAGGTTTTAATTTTTTTATTTATTTCAGGTTTTATTTTTAGGTTTATTATTTAAGTTTAGGGTTTTATTTAATTTTATTTTAGGTTAATTTTATGTTTGTTTTATTTTATTTAAGTTTTTAATTTTAGATCGCTTTATTTTTTAGTTTAGTTTAAGTTTTTTTATTTATTTTATTTAGTTTAGTTTTATTTTTTATTTTATTTTATTTTATTAGTTTAGGTTTAGTTTAGGTTTTAGTTTTTTTATTTTATTTTGGTTTAGATTTTCTTATTTATTTTTTAGGTATTATTTAGTTTAGGTTTAGGTTTTAGCTTTTTTAGACTTTAGTGTTTAGCATTTAGATTTATGGTTTTGGCTTGTGGTTTAGGGTTTTAAGGTTTGGGGTTTAGGGTTTAAGACTTAGGTTTTAGTGTTTAGGGTTTAAGGTTTATGATTTTATGGTTTAGGGTTTAGGGTTTAGGTTTTAGGTTTAGGGTTCAGGTTTTAGTTTAGGGTTTTGGGTTTTTAGGTTTTTTTAATAGAGAACAAATTCAGATTCAACATTTCTTCTTTTATAATTCATCAACCAAGTAACGCACCAAGTTTTCTAAGACACAAGCAATGACATAGATCAAAAAATGAGCACGCATAGACCAAATCAAAACACCTAGCTAACTAGAATTGTCTTTACTATAAAGACACAATTCCATAAGCAGTAGATCAGATCAGCTATTCTTTAGTTTCTCCAGTTCCATCAAAACCACCCCGACCTCTCGAGTAGTAGGATCCACCATCATATCCTTGATCTCTCCCTCCACCACCACCACAACTATAACATCCAGTTCTCCTCTCGCCTCCGTAACCACCACGCTCACCACCACCTCCATATCCACCACACTCTAGATCCCCCACCACCACCGTGATAATCGCCGCTCTACCTTCACCTCCATCGCCAGATCTAATGAGCTGCTGACGGTGATGTTCCCGCCATCAAAGTTCTCGCCATTCTTAGGTATAGGTTAGGTTTTGGTTTATTAGGTTTTAGGGTTTAGGATTATTTTTTAAATTATTTAGTTACATTAGGTTTAGTTTAGGGTTGTGGGTTTGTGTTCTAAGGTTTAGGTTAACATTTAGTTTTAGGTTTATGGTTTGTAGGGTTTAGGGTTTAGGTTTAGTATTTTAGGTTTATGCTTTTTAGGGTTTAAGGTTTAGGGTTTAGGGCTCTGGGTGTTTTTGGGGTTTAAGATTTAGGGTTTAGAATTCGTGGTTTATGGTTTTTTTTAAAAAAATTAAAACCAAAGTCTAGTTTATTTATTTATTTAGTTTATTTTATTTATTTTATTTTAGCTTATTTTATTTTTTTTATCTCATTTAGGTTTATTATTACTTTATTTAGTTAATTTTATTTATCTTAGGTTTATTTATCTTAGTTTTGGTATTTTATTTTAGTTTATTTTCAGTTGAGGTCCAGTTTATTTTTATTTCGAGTTTTGATTTAACTTTATTTTTAGGTTTAGCTTTTTATTTTATTAAGCTCAGATTTTAGGTGTTTATTTAATTTTATTATGTTTAGGTTTTAGGTTTTTATTTTAGGTTCATTTTTAGGTTTTATTTGTTAATTTATTTTTAGTTTATTTTATATTATTTAGTTTTAGTTTAGGTTTGGGTTTATGTTTTGGTTTTATTTATTTTAGTTTAGTTTATTTTAGTTTAGGTTTAGGTTTATTTTATTTTTATTTTAGGTTTAAGTTTTTTTGTTTAGGGTTTAGGTTTTATTTTATTTATTTATTTTTAGGTTCATTTTTTAGGTTTAGGTTTTTATTTTATTTTAGGTTTATTATATTTTTATTTTACATTTAGTTTTTATTTTATTTAGCTTTTTTTACTTTAGTTTAGGTATTTATCTGTTTTATTTTAGTTTATTTTTATTAGCTAATTTTATTTATTGGTTTAAGCCAGTTTTATTTTATCTTATTATTCTCATCCAGAACAGGGGTTTTTTTTATTATACTCATGCCTAACTAGCTCAGACTCCTGTACCTGCCTCAGGCTCTGGCCTGGCCTGTCAGCAGGGCCCAGTGGCCTGCTCAGCTAGGGCCTCTGGCTCAGCCTCAGTGCTCAGTGGCCCAGGGCTCAGGCTGGGCTCAGGTCAGCCTGGCTGGCCTGTGTGGCCTGGCCTGAGGCCCAGCCATCTCAGTGGGGCCTGGTGGCCCATGGTCACTGTGGCCTATTCAGTGGTCCCAGCAGCATGTTTTGATCAGCCTGTGGACTCCAGAGCCAGACTGAACAGTGGGCCCAGTGGCCTGCAGACTCCAAGGCTCCTGGCCCAGAGATTTCACCCAGGTTTGGCCTTTGGCTGGCTCATGGCCTGGGATCTACAGGATTCCATATCAGTGGCTCATGGCCTGGCCAAGCCCAGTCTGGCCCAGTGGTCAGCTTTCAGTTCTTAGGCTTTAGCTTGTGGCTCAGGATCCAAGGTCAGTTAGGGTTTTTGGGATTTGTGGTTTCTTTTTTAAA